>JAPEVW010000062.1:1107551-1129551 GCA_027921565.1 Artemia sinica | reverse complement strand
CTTTCTTGTTTGGCATGTAAACCTTATCAAAACCCATGATTTTCGAAAGACCTTATAACCCCTCCCTCCCCATGGCCTTATCCGATTTTTTTTTCATCAGACTTTTTTTGGGGGTGGGGGTGGGGGGTGTCACCTGGTAAACGGCCCTAGAGATGTTTCATGCACCTCCCACCCTGCACCACCTCAATTTTAAATCTATTTTTGTACGTCACTCGCAGAAAGGTGGAAATTTTTGGCACCACGTTGGAAGTAAGCATCGCCACTGTTTCTGTTTTTTACCTTTGTTTTTGTTTTGTCTAACCGGTTTCTGTTTCTGTTCTTCCGAAATCAGATCTAGAAAGGAGAAACAGGCTACCTGTTTTTGAGGGACCTGTTTCCTGAATCAGTTCTGTTTTTTCTCGTTTTTTTCGTCTGTATCGTCCTTTTTTTTTGTTTTTCTGAAAAACAGAAACATTACCGACACTTAATTTGGAATTATAGTTTATACTACTACTAACTACTGCTAACAACTCACCGCGGCACTCAAGCCGCCTGAGGCCAACAGAGCTACGCAAGCTCCTCCTCCCATAAATTATATTCGTGTAGGCTGCCATAAGTTGTAGGGCATAATCCGATTAAGGGCCAAAGAGGAAGTCTTGATCCCGTTCTTCTCTTCATCTCCCCTAATTTATTTTTCAGAAAAAAAGGACCGGAGTTGTTTGGGGGTCTGTATTCCTTTTAATAACACCCGTCCCTCTTGCCTCATGGGCGTAGGGGAGGGGGGCAGAGGGCAGCTGCGCACGCTCTCCCTAGACCCTTCAAATTTACATTAGATATGTTCTATGAAAAAGCATACGATGGTTTGGTCGAAAAGCAGTTGGATAAAACCTTCATCACACTATCGACTGCCCCCCCCTAGACAATATGCTTCCTACGGCCCATGCTCTTGCTCTACAGAGATTATAAACATGGGCTGACGCAAGTGGCGATAAAAAAGAATTAGGGGATAATCCCTTATGCTTTCATATTAATCATTAAATCCTGAAGTTTGGTGTTACGAAAATACCCAAATCAGTAATACGAAGCCCAGTTTTCACAATGTGGTGTGTTTAATCTGTGTGAAACGTGTAAAACGCAATGCAACGAATAAACACAAACGGAGTATAAAGATTTCTGGCTTGCTCAATTTTAGGCATCTCATGTCTTGCTCAAATGAATTCGTACAAGGATTTTCATATATGCATGAACGGAGGGCCTCAGATAGGGTCCTTTCTCCAACACTACCCGCCCCCTCCCAGCTTTGAAAAATATATACGGTCTATTTTGACCTACTGATTCATTCACGTGGTTTGTTTAAGGTATTCTTCTCAATGATTTAAGTGTTAAGTATTACATATCTTTGAGATTGTAGTGTGGTTATACTAAAATCAAAACACAACTAAGTAAGTATTAGTATAGAATAGTTTTTTGGTATTAATATACAAAAGGTTAATAGAAATGAATTTAAAATTGTTTTTGAAAGAGATAAAAAACTGTCTTTTCCTTCCGCCAAACGAAGATCGGTCCCTCCTGGTACTTAAACAATAAATAATTGGGTTAGGGCAACTCGGGCAACTTTTTTCCAGTGATTGCATATGTTTATATAAATCTGACAAATTACTTGTCGATATAAATTTACAAGAAAAAAAGTTTGAACGTCAAGAAAGGAAAAATCTCTTAAAGGAGAAAAAAATTATACAGGAGAAACTACTTGCTAAAACTGATTAAAATTACCATGGGATGGCCACACTGGTCTTGCGTCCCATTGTTCGACATATTCTAGCCTCTTCGAATTTAGCTACGATTATTATTAGGAAGGTTCGTATTATCTGTTAGCCCTAAGGTTTTAACACATATTTATCTCAATTTGCTTCCGAATCACATTCCAATCATGATTATTCACGGGTTATTTAGGTTGTGGTCCTTAATGATTAAACTTATAATATTTACAACCCATTAAAAATACAGGATCTTAGTTCAAGAATGTCCAGGATCGTAGTTTTGGATACTTCTATCTCAATTATTCTAATTAAAAACTGCCTCTGGAATGTACAATAAACATTTCGGTTTGTGGGCCTAGAGATCTTCCTTCCTCCATCCTGCTTTGCACTGTCATTCTCAAAGTCATAATTCCGGACCTTTAAAACTACGCTGAACGAGTTGGGCTGTCTAAAAATTTTGATTGTATATTTTTGGGGGAGGGATTTACGTGATGGAGGGGGACCTGGTTTGCCCTCCTCGAGTTCTTTTGAAGTTCTATTTACATTTCTCTATAAGAAAGCCCTGCGTCTAAAAAACAAAACAATATATTGGGCCCCACATCGCTCTTTACTTAGGCAGCGCTCTTTACCATCGTGCTGCCTATGATATTATTCTTGAGGATTTCAATTACTGGAATCAGGTTGCCACCCTGACCTGGAAAGAATTTACTAAGTCGGAGAGGAAAATTTCCTAGATCGCATCTATTTTTACTAAATGCTCACAAAAAAAATTTTTGGGGCGTGCTGCTACGTAGCACGTGCACCACCAAGCATCGACTTTTTACTATAGGAGGATAATCAGGAGGACAATAGGCTTGAGACTGTCTGTGCAGGATTTCAACTCTTGTTGATAGAAGAGCATCGCCCAAGTGCTGAACTTTTGATTAGGTAGAATTAAACTTGATGAAACTATATATTTGAAATCAGCATTAAATCCGATTCTTTTGATGTATCTATTTGTATCAAAATACCGTTTTTCTAGAGTTCGGTTACCATTGAGCCGGGTAAAAGCCAAGAAGCCAAGACAGATAGTCCCAAGTATTGCGAGCAAATGTTTTAATTGGCTGGGGCGACGGGGGTAAACCATCGGCAGGAGTATGCAATGACTCTCTTATTGGAACACATACTTGTTGATAAAGCGAGAAAGTACTATTATTTAGATAAAGCGAGGGAAAGCACTATTATGGACAAAATAAAAGAGAAAAAACAGGACGGTTTAATCCACAATACCATAGTTTAAAGCAATTTGGCCGTAAAATATAATTTTTTTTTTTTTAACACAAAATGCACTATAATTTTCTCTGACTATTACAGTTTTTGAACCTTGTCACTAAAATGCTGCTTCGTTACTGACTTTTTTTCTTTTTTCAAGTTTAACCAAAAATTAAAATTACGGGTAGATTAATGTTCTATCGAATTTTGTTTTCCAAATCCGCTAAGATATACGAAACTTGCATTTTTTTTTGTAATGCTTCTGTAAATTTCTAATATCTCGCCAGGACAGACTTGCTGACCAGCAGTGTTGAACAAAAAACACCCAGCACTTTTTTTTCCGTAGATACAGAAAGTTGAAAATGACACATGATCAATGCATCTACTGCTAATAAACTCTTTTCGGCTTACTTATGTAAATATTAAAATTGTCATTATCAGAAGCAGTAGTTGTTCCTTTGTCTAGGGTGTGTATATCAATATCTAGATAAAAGATATCAATATCTTTTTTAATGTTTAAAAATGTAACGAAATCTTATTTTTGATGATACAATCATCGGTGGTTTTAGGCTCACAATATGGTGGGGGGCAAGGTACCTTAATAGAAGTGTAAAAATATAAAATAAAAGGAATTTAATGTCAGAAAAACGGGGAAGGGGCAGCAACCCCCCTGCTCAGGTCAAGAACTGTCACTGGAATACAATATCTATTCAAAAACACAGACTAGAAAATATTGTAAAACGGTAGAAAAAAAACGACTTGTGTAAATAAGAAAATTGCCACACTTTTTCCTAGTTTGAAAAACGAAGAAGATAATGTAAAAGATTAGCTTAAGAATATAGGTTTCTTTAATGTTTTAATAATAATGACAGAGAGCTAATTAGATAAGAATAATGTGAATGTAAGATGTAATGTGTAGTAAGAGAAATGAGCTTACCATCATTTCACGTCATAAAACTCGATAATAAAAACAGTAGTATCTTACATACCCACTCTATTTTTTTGTATTCGTGTTCAAATACAGCAGCTTGTTGCCTTTGCCTTGTTTCATCCTCATATAATCTATTTCTTTAGGGGAGTGGAGCAGCTGAAGACGAAGATCCAATCTTCCGAAAGGTTGGGAAAAGAGAAACAGATAAAACTAAAGGACGTGTCTTCTTTGTCAATACACAAAACGGACAACACAGTGGGAAGAATCCTCGAACTCCAAGGGTAAGCTACCCGGTTATATTCATCAATTTTAATTCAATTTTACATACATTACTTTACACTTTCTGTTAGTGAATATAAAAATGAATATAGTTTCCCAAAGAGCGAAAAAATAGTATTGGACACATTAGATGAGAAGAAGTCAGGCCGTTATCTAGGGAGGGTTGTGACTGGGCTTGACCCCCCGCCCCCAAAAATTTGTTGTCTGAGTCGTAAAAAACTTAACAAAAATGCATATAAACAAATTTTTCGTTCGTTTTTTTTGTTTTGTTTTATTTGTGTACCCCCACCCCCCCCCCCCCCCCTCCCCCCCCCACCCCCCCGCCCCCCCCCGAAAATAAAAAAATTGAAAAAAAACACAAAGGAAAGGTGGAGCAAATAAACACAAAGAAAAATATACAGAAAGAATTTGATTCATCACGGAAATAAAGGTAGTATCAATTCCTGGATAATAAGTGTATCAAGCAGAAACTTGAAGCGATTTTTATTAATTATAACTTCGTACTTGTAAATAGAGCAGGACCAGGTGTTTTCGGCTTCACCTGGCAGTCTGAGAGGTCTGTAAATTCTTGATTCTCAGTAACATTTGGCTGCTCAGAAAGATTTGAAACTTACATAGCAGAGCCGTTGCTTTCCATTTGGGCGTCAGTATGGAATTGTTACTTGGTTTGCGATCTCTCCCACTCTAAGGACACATTATCACGGCTCTCCCTCTCCAAGGCTTGAACCCGTCTTGATACGACAGTATTTTTTTTTAATCCCTTCGAAAATAGGTCCCAAAGGACCTTCTAATGGTAAAATTGAAATGATTGGCTGAAAAATTCGCCTTTCATGTCTTGACTTCTCCCCGATCTTTCTACCATCAGGAATTTTTACATCTGCATTCTCTAACATCCTATTTTGTGAATTGTAAGGACGCGATGTGCACAAGATGGTTTTTAGTCTAAGACGTTTTTTACGCATTTAAAGGGAATACAACAGGACTTTGAGCTTACATTTTGAACAAACATCTTGTTTTAAGCTACTTGTATGCAATAGATAGATGCTCTTAAATTTTAAATAGTATAGATAGATGTAAATGTTGTAAATGGATTGTTTCGGTTGGACAAATTGCAAAAGAAAAGGAAGAGACAAACTCATGAAATATGTTGTAGGAGGAGGAGATCAGAAGTTTTACTACGTATAGGAATTTTGCAGTAGAATGGGTTTATCTCAGGTTTGATCATCATTTTGAAAATAGTTTCTCTCGTCAAAAATTGTATATGTTTTCCATGAATAAAATTTAAAATATGAGCATAATGGCTTGTTTAACTAAGCCAACGTTGCTAAAACTATTCCAATCGGTGAATGCAGCCAAAATAGTGTTACAAAAAGATAATTTCTTTAAACCACATTGGCCTGACATCACATAAAGAAAGAAAAACGAGGCAAAAATGGTGTTTTTATAGGCCACAATGAAGATACTGAAAAAACAAAGCGAATATTTCGAGAGGACAAACGCCTCTCTTCTTCAGCGTGAAACGAAACGATGTATCAATTAAAAGCCGATAAATTAAAAGAAATTAAAACCAACTACCAAACAAACCATAAAAGCGAGTTATTCGCCAATATCCGCGATTTGCACAAAATCCATGCCTAAAAAAATATGAACTGCCATCGAACCGATACTAGCGAACAACCTGACAATAGAAGGGAAACAATTCATTCACTCTAAAAACAAAACGAACCAGCAATTAAATAAAGTTGGAGAACTATTAATTTTGAATTTCGGATTTTAAATAATGCATTTCTTGCAGACACCCTTTGAGCCCTAAGGGGTTGTTCACTGTGTGTTTTTGCATTAGATGGACTGGAAGAAGTGTTCAGGTTTATTTCAGGGATTTACTAGAAGTATCGGCTTCTCTTTTGAGAAAACCGAAACAAATATGACTCGTGTGTTATTTCTTAAATCACCGCAATCTCCTGTTTAAAGCTAGACCTAAATGTTGGTATTTATCAATTTCAACAGTTTTTCTCTGTAGTGCTGGACAATACACTTTGTCATGCGAAATAAGACTAGCTTGATTAAACAAAATAGTATGGTCTGGTTGGTTTTCAAAAATGTGCTCTGCAACGGCAGAGTCAAAATTTTCTGTTTTTTTCTGCTTTTTAAGTGTATTATTAATTGAACTCGAATGCTGAATTATCTATCCGTTAGTCGCTGAAACAAGGCTCCAGGTGCTGATAGGGTGGTAAATGAGATTTCTTAAATATCGGTGGGCTCTGAGGTTAGAAATAATTTACTGAAGGTGTAAGAATATAATTTTTGAAAAAGGGGAAGTACCTAAAGATTGTTCTTTTCGGCCAACCCTTCTAAGGCTAAACGGAAAAGCAGTTCGACCCCCCCCTGTTGGGGTGGGAGGACGTCATAAAGAAAGATTTTAAGGAAATGGGAACTTTGTGGGCGGGTGTAAAGAGGGATGCTTCAATAAATAGATTTGAGTGAGGAGGATGCGTGCGTAGCTGTCTTGGCCTCAGGCGGCTTGGTGCTGCGTGAGTTGTTAGTAGTAGTAGTAGTAGCAGTAGTAGTATATATCTATATATATATATATATATATAATATATATATATATATATAATATATATAGATATATTAATAGATAAATATATATATATATTATATGTTTTAGTTTATTATTCCTTTTTGGTTGTCATTTTGTAATTTGTTTTATGTTTTTTGAGGGAGTGTAGCATTAAAAGCCTTGACGAACGAGGGAATAAAACAAGCATAACGAATATGTCATGCGTTACCGGCCGAATATTAGGTACCAGTTCAGCTACTTGTAGCGGGAGTAATTGGCATGAAGGGAGATGTTCAGGGGGGAGTATTTCACAAAGCAGTGGATTTTACCAAAATACTGAAGTCAAACTCACAAACAATTATTAACCTCGAGGCGTGCCGAAAGAGTTTTAAGGGAGAATTGTTTTGAAAGACAGAAATAAGGGACTTTGGAGGATTTTGAAGCTACCAGAAGAGCTCGTAATTGGGATCCTTTCCAGGGGTCGTTCTGATCTGAAGTCAGGCCATAAGTCCCAAGAGGAAAAGGCGTATTCTACCACCGGTGGGATAAACGTAAATAAAATACGGAAGGGGCGGGGAGATGGAAAACAATGACGAACAAGAGTTTAAAGATAGTATACCCAAGTTTGTCCATTTAATCATCTCCTGTGTCAATTTTTTTCCACCTCAGTCCTCCATGAGAAATACTCCTAGAAATTTGATGTTTGTGGTGTTTGCGTCCTGAAACATTCTTTGAGCAGAGAGATGAGTTATCCTTAGAAAACAAAAAGTCAATATACGAATGATTTTTCGTTCGACGACCATTCTGTCCTCCTCTGCTTGCCATGACTAACCCACCTTGTTTGTAACTGCCTCTCTTGAAACGTTCTTTTCACCCCAGTTTCAGCACTAAAAAAAATCATCAAAGAACTACAAGCAATCCGACTCATCATTTGCCAACCACATTTACCACAACCACAAAAAGTAGAAGGCCTGAAAAGGTTCCTGGAAGTGTATGAAACGATAGTGGAGCAAAATCCAATTGGCCTTTATATATTTTTGCTCTAACAGCTCTGTTGTCCTGCGTCAAGATCTCTTTTAATCTACTGGGCACGAGTCTTTTTTTTTCGCCAAGCCAGAAAGCAGCTTAATGTTTATTACCTTTGCTTAGTTTAGTGCATGAACAACACCTTTGTCAGTGAAAACAAGCTTTGTCCCCTTTGTCTTGGTTAAACTTATAACTTGAAGTCCGATTTGGAAAAAAGACCCCGGTCTTAAAGCTGCCAAAAATCGTACTAAAACTCTGGTTTTGCATGTGGATTGCGTGTGAGTGGCCCTTGCGAGGCCAAGTGTTTGGATATAAAAATTAAGACAAATCCCCCCCCCGGAGTTTAAACCGTATCTTCGCTTGGTTCGTTATAATGATGCTGAGCTCCCTAAAAGTGCAGTACTATGGAAGGAAGTCATTAATGCGTCTGAGTTTGATTTATTAGGGACCAGTGATGGTTATCCCAGATTGCCTCTTGGCTTAGGCATTATAAAATATTTTTTGTAAGATTGAGCTGATAGCGTTCATTATCATTTTCAGTGCTTACTTTCTAAATTTTTGCCACCTAAAGTTTTGCAACGTCATGTTATTCCGTGTTCAACTAAAAGTACTGTTAAGTGTATGCTTAAACCTTAAGTCTAAATCCGTGATCTTGATGGATTAACGCTCATGATTTACGTTGTGATTGTCCGCACTAATCGCTCAGCTCCAGTTACTTTTTCAGTTCTATTTATGTTTGTCAATGGGGCCTGATTCCATCCTTTGCGGAACGGTAAACTTCTATTCTTAAGCGTGGAAGAGGTCCTTTCGATTGCAGTTCGTATAGGCCATCACTGTTGCTTGCAATATTAGTAAGATTTTTGAATATGTTCTGCTCCCATATATTATTGAACGAACTGGAAAGACTTAAACCGATTTGGGTTTGAACCTCGTATGGGTGCCAACATGCGCATAAAGGTTTAAGCTTCAGTTCTTTATGATGCTCAGTCCTAAAGGTTATAAATTACATATTTGCGCTTTAGATTTTCTTAAGCTTCCGACGGTATTTTTACCATGCACAAGTATGGCACTCTTTGTCAGAGTTTTGGAGTGAACCTTTATGTCATACATATACTTAAATTTTGCAATAATAATTTCATTTCTTCTTTTGAAATCTGGTACAGGGTTCTACCGTAATATATCAGTTCAATCTAGAGTCCGACAGGATAAAGTGCTATCACTTTATCTATGTAATGCTTGCATTCAAAATGCTTTATCAGGAATCAAGCCTTCGTATTTTTATAATTTATCTGATGTTGTGTACATGGACAACCTGCTAGTTTTGAGCTGGACCAAGTCTGTTTTGGCATTATCTGTCGGGGAAGGGAATCTGGGTCTTGAGGTCGCGTAAGTATAAGACGATAAAATGTGTTCCATATTGATTTAAAACGAGGGAACATGGACCGGGTCTTCGTGTTATGGAAACCTGCTGGGCTTGTGATATCGTCAGCAAAATGGTGCTCGGATTCACAAGAGTATTCCTATATCGTTGATATATACGAGAATAGCGTGGTCAAGAACAAAATTGGTGTGTGCCTGCTTAGAAGACTCTAGGGAGAACCTTTAGCAAATGACCCGATATTCAGTTCGTGGGGATTTATCGTAAGATTTTGCTATGTTGAAAAACAGTATTCTGACGTATTGCTCTGCAAGAAGCTCGACCACTTCCGATATTAGGCATTTATGCAATCTAGTGGCAAGTGTTTTTTCTTGCGAATTCATGCTCTATGTCGCTAATGATGCTATTTAACTCGACTAAATCAAAAGCGTTAAGCACTCGTGTTCTTAGCTGCACATGAGAGAAGGGTTTACGGACCTATGTTAACTGGCTTACGAATAGCGTGGATTTTTGTTGGTTTCCCACAACCTTGGAAAGTTATGGGACAAAAATAGAGTTGGAAGAGTTATACTAGTCTGGTTTGATTCTTTTCAGATGAAGAGGGACGAATAATTGGACTAATTTGGTGCCGCAGTACCTCGCTGACAACATATATCTAATCTAGAAGATCTGGTTCTGTACAATCAAGGCTCTGTACAACCCGCTTGATGTTTAGCGCAGTAGTTGACGTGTTTAAAAGGTGGCACGTAATCATCATCAAGAAATGAAAGCTCGGCAAAGGCCCTCGTGAACTGTGATCAATGCTTGAGAATCCAGGATGGTAATCCCCTCAGGCCGAAGAAAAAGAATAGATGCTTCTTTTGACGGCTCCGTCTAATCCTTGACAAACCTTCACCAACTCGTTGCGTAGGCATTTTGGAGTTAAATAACGAAATTCTTCTTGTATTTTAAATCAGTGTTTGTGAATAGCACAAACGGTGCATTTCTTGTTACCGTGAACTGTGCTTGATCTTCTTCACTTTAGACAAATCCCTGTGCTTTGTTCTTTTTGTTTTGTTTTTATAGGGTAGTTTGATGCTGAACTAAGTTCTGTCTTTTCTTGATGTCTGTATATGCTTAGATTATATATATCCTTCTTTAAAATTTGGTATAATTTGGCCAGTATGCCTCCGCCGCCCCTGTAAAACCTATCATTGGGGAAGGCTCTCTAATCCTGATAACCAAGCGGAGGCTACTCCAGAGTCCGTCCCCAATCCCCATTTGTGGTACTGTTGAATAACCCACTCATGTTCGATCAGCGGTGGAATACGAGGGGTTTTCCTGGTTGTAAGAGACATACTTTTGAAATTCCTTATTTGATAGTGTGAATGGTCTCGCTGGTATTCGGGATGCAATACTACTCTACACTTTCTAACAAACACAACTTAAAAACAATAGGGAAATTTTTTCCAAGACAGTGCAATTTAAATTGGTGAATATTTCGGCCCTATGTCCAAGGGCCGTCTTCAGCACAACATTAAAGAAAAAATATATATATAAACAAACTTACATTAAAATACGAGGTTTATACTAAAAAAATGCTTTTAAAAAAACCTTTAAAACAGCCCTAGTATCCTTACTTCAACGAAGTTCAACTTCGTTGCAATTAGAATCCTTTGTTTGACCTGGACCATTATTTTGAGGGTCGTTCTTCACCAGGGCTTGTTTCTCATCCACACCATCGACTTTGTTTGTCATAGCTATTGCAACAGATGCTTTGAAATGGAAGAGAAAGGGTTCTTAAAGGCGTATTTCATAGGCTGCGTAAAAGCGCTGCCTGAGTTAAGAGTGGGTGTATGCACAATGTATTATTTTTTGGTCTAGACCAGGGCACTTCGTATCGAAGGACTTGTCGTAGAAGCTTCAAAAAGGGCTCATTCAACTGGAAAATTGAAACGGCTAGTGCCCTTTTTTAATAGTCGAAAATGATTGGAGGGCAACGAACTAACCCCCTCCCACGCCCACCATTCCCCAAAACACACTCCAATCAAAATTTTAAGATAGCCATTTTGTTCAACGTAGCTGAAAGGTCCGGAAATTATGTCTTTGAGGATGACAGCCCCCCCCCCCCGCAACTCTCAGAGCAAAGGGTCGTAAGTTATGCTCCGGGGGTATATAAGGTTTACATAGAAAGGGTAATCGTATAATTTTCAGAAGGGGCTCATTGGATTGGTAAATTAGAAGTTTTAGTGCCTCTTTTAAGATTCAGAGCGATTGGAGGGTGGATACCCCCTCCCCCCCCCCCCACACACACATACCTTGTATTTTCCTGAAATTCGTCTGATAGAAATTTTGAGATGGCCATTTGTTGTAGTGGAAACTTTGAAAAAGCCTCATTCGATTGGAAATTGAAGGGGTTTTGTGCCCCTTTCAATAGTCGAAACTGATTGGAGGGCAACTAACCACCCTCTGGCGCCCAACATTTCCCCAAACACATTCAATCAAAATTTAGATATAGCCATATTGTTCAGTTTAGTTAAAAGGTCTGGAAGTAATGTCTTTGAAGATGACCCCCCCCCCCCGCAGCCTTCAAGGCAAGGGTTGTAAGTTATGCCCTGGGGGCATATAAGGTTTTATAAAAAAGGTGGTCGTGTAAATTTTTGGAGGGGGCTCATTGGATTGGTAATCAGATTTCTCTAATACCCCTTTTAAACATTCAAAGTATTCGGAGGGTGGACACCACCCCCCCCCTCCTCCCACGCACACACACCCACACCTTGTATTTTCCCGAAATGCATCTGATAGAAATTTTTGAGATGGCCATTTGTTGTCGCAGAAACTACAAAAATGCTCATTCGATTGAAATTGAAACGACCTTTTTTAATAGTCAAAAGTGATTGGAAGGCAACAAGTCCCCCCCTCCCATCCCACACACCCATCAGTTCCCAAAACACATCTTATCAACCTGTTGAGATTTTGTTCAGCGTAATTGAAAGGTTTAGAAATTATGTCTTTGAGAATGACGACCACCCACAGCCCCTCAGCGCAAGGATTGTAAGTTATGCCTCGAGGGCATATAAGGTTTTTATGGAAAATCTGGTTGTATAAACTCCAGAGAGGGCACAGTGGATTGGAAATCAGATGTTCTAATTCGTATTTTTTCAGAGTCAAAGTGATCAGGGGCAGCACCCCCCCCCCCTTACATCGCATTTTCCCTAAATGCATCTGATAAAAATTTTGAGATAGTCATTTGTTTAAAAATCGTCCAAAGATCACATAATAAGGCCTTTGGGATGGACAGAATGCCCCAGAGTCTGGAGGTAAGAGTTGTAAGTTATGCCCAGGGGCTTATCAGGTTTTTATGGAAGGGGTGGTCGTTTGAACTTTAGAAGAGGTTAATTTAATTTGAAATGTATAGTTCTTGTTCCCTTTAAGAGTCAAACATGACACAGTCAGTTGAAATTGTGAGATAGCTAATTTTGTTACCAATAGACCAAAAAGCATATATCAACGTCTTTAGGGGTGGACACAATCCCCCACAGCCCATGGGCAAGGGTTGTAAGTTGAGCCCCGAGGTATATAAGTTTTTTCGGGAAAGGGTGGTCGCATAAGCTTTGGATCGGATGGAGCTCATTTGATTGGAAGTCCGAAGTTTAGTGTCCTTTTTAAGAGTAAAAAATGAATGGAGGGCAATCAGTCCCCCCAAAACTATCATTCCCCAGGATATATCCGATCGAAATTTTAAGAGATCTATTGTGTTCAGCCTTTTTGATAGGTCCAGTAATTATGTCTTGTGGATGCCAACTTCCCCACAGTCCCTCAGGACAAGGGCTGTATGCTAGGCAATTTGTTCATTGTTTTACACACGTATAGGTTGTTGAGAAAGGTATGCATGTTTGAACTTTACTTTCCAAGAAGACGAAGGGTATTCAGGTGAGCCTTTCAGAGAATGTTTTGAACTAAATCAAAACACGTTATGTGTCTAAGGATTGTCGTAAGGGTGTAACATTGGAATAACTGAGTATATTAATTTGGAAAATTCAGGAAATGATAAAGGAGATGATCAAAAAGACAGTATTTGCATGCTACCAATTGGATTTAGTCAGTGTTGCTAGTCAAATTTTTTCAGTTTTATGCAAGGTTTGATGGTGACACTGTTTAAGTTAGGTTTTTAACCTAATTTAACTTAACCCAACTTTAAACTTTTACCATCAAAGCTTGCATAAGACTGAAAAACCTAATTTGCAAAGCTAATTGAATCCAAGCAGAGATTCACCGTTGAATGTTGACATTGGCGAGATTTCGGACATAATACGTACACAAACGATAAACAATTTTGGAGCATTTTCTCGGACAGTTATGAATGACTTTATTAATTACGCGTCGAAGTAACAAAACTAATGACGGAGCAAGGAAAATAACAAAAAGAAAAACTGAAGAAAAATCACAGAACACGACAAAGCAAAGGAGTCAACAAATAAACCAAACATTAAAAATAAATAACAATACGACTAATAAAACACTTTACTGTATAAAACAATAGAAGGTTTAAGAAGGTTTAGAATTTGGCAACTTCAGAAAAATATAATATCAAAACTTGATGCACAATACTACTACCAGACCAATCTATTTACAGTACTGAGCTAAATCAAAGGCGATATTTTACATGCAAATTGTAAATAGCGTATCCCAAAATTGATTTGGGTATTAATTTGGAACTTTCAGAGAGAATGCTTAAAGGGAAGATCATCTCCCAAAAGGCAATATGTGCACACTACTGCTAATAATACTGTTACTGCTGCATTTACTGCTACTTCTATTGATACTACTTGTTAGGCTAAGAGCACTGAGAGGAAAATATGATAACATACAGGTTTATTAAAAGGACATATCAGCCTTGTCATAGCAACGACTAATTGTATTTAGTTTGAACCTCTAGGACTTGGTGAGAGGAAATTTTTGCTGATCAAAGGTATTATGTTAATACTATTACTAATAATATCAATACTCCTACCGTGACTACTATTACAACTATGCCTAGGATTATGAAGGTGAAATTTTCAATACATTTTGAGGGGGGGGGTGGACTGAATCCCAACACGCCGTCTGTATGCAGGTTGTCAAAAGGGTTTAACAGCAATAACTTAGGACAGTTTGGTGTGTGAAGTTAAAACTAACAGGCTTGTTGTGACTCCTTATGAGGGATGTTGAACTAACCAAAAGAAAATATTTTCATCCTAATACTACTGCTTCTACTCATGCTACTACTGCTGTTACTATTATTACTACTTTTACTACTACTACTGCCGCTAAAGCTTGGGCTACTACAATTAATTCCACTGGTAATACTACTTCTACTGCTATTAAAGCTAAATGCTATTAAAACTAAATCGAAACACTATGCCCACACAGGTTGTCGAGCGAACGCATCAGAAATGCTCCAAGAACGGTTCATGGTATTAAGCTGGAACTTTCAGCATGTGTTTAAAGGGGATGTTTAAGAAACCAAAGATGCTATGCGCTTACTGCCATTAATGCTGTTACAGCTATTGCTACTGTGCAGTCTAATGGTATTAAGGTGAAGCTTTTAAGGAATATTTAGGCGGATGTTGAACTAAATCCAAACAAACTATGAGGATGTGGACTTTTTTCAAAAAGGTGACACAGAAATACCTGAAGAACAAATTATATTATTAAGTTAGACCTTTAAAGGCAAGTTTTGGGGGATTTTGAAATAGCCAGAAGGCACAATGTGTAAACTTTTAGTACTACCACTACGGTTACTGTAACTAATGACGATAAGGGTATTATGGTGAAACTTTTAGGGGAGTTTCAATTAGACGAAAAAACTGTGCATGCAGTTTTTTTCAGAAGGGCATATAAGAAATATCATAGGCTGCACCACTCTATAATAGCTAGAAATATTATTGAAAATTTTAAAGGAGCTAATTTGATTCAAAAGTAAAAAGTTCTGGTGCCCTTTTCAAGAGTAAAAAGAGATTGGAGGGCAAGCAGCCCTTCTCTCAAGCCCATTCATATTCCAAATGCATCCAGTCAAAATTTTGAGCCATTTGGTTCAGCATAGTAGAACGGCCCAGCAACTATGTCTTTAGGGATATTGGTATGCCAACCCCCCCCCCCCCCCCCCCCCCCCCCCACAATCGTTTAATTGGCCCATTATGCTTTAAAATTAAATGTTGCTTTTAAACTAAATCAAAAGCATTGTGCTTACGGTTGCTAAGAAGACACCTCAGCAATATATCGAGAACAACTGGGAGTATTAATTAAAACTTTTGGTGCTAATACTATTACTATTCCTGCTTTTACAATTTAAATAAATAAAAAGAGTGGAAGTGTATCCAGGTTGTCAAAGAACATAGACAGAATCTTTTGGGAATGCTATTGTTTTATTTTCAGGTCAACTTCAGAAGTTATAAAGTTAAATAAAAAGATACTGTTTGTGTCAAGATTAAAAATTGTTGAAATTGTTCCAACATACAAATAGCAGCCCAAACTATGGATTCTTTTAGAAAAAAAACGAACAGAAATTAATAATTTTTTTCCGCAGAACAAGTTTTTCAGAGAAAAGTAAAGAGCTCCATTAAGCCAAAAATGAGCGGAAATGAAGTCAAATAATCTCCCAAGCGTGAAACTACCACAAATCATTATCAATAAATAAATGAAACTCAAACGAGCAAAAATTAACATTAGTACGGCTGATAAACTCCATTCCTTCTCATGAACGGAACATAGTTTGCGCTTTACTGAAAACAAATCACGTTTTAAATGTTTTCACTTTTTACTTTCATAAATAAAAAATTATCAAACCTTTAAGGAATAAATATCAGTATATGTCAATTAAACTGACAATCCACGGTCATTCGTTTGTTTTTTCTTTCCATGATTTGCGGTTTTTTATTTTCAAGGCCACCGAGTGATTTTTACCACCACATCTTCTACCAACCTATACGTGGAGTGGTTTTGATTGACACCACTGCCTTGACGAGGCTCAAAATCATCAGCATATCTAGATACTCCAGCCCCCAACCCAAATTTTGAAACCCCCCTTAGTAGGTTTAGATGCTATGCACTTCATGAGAAAGCTCCTTCTCTTGAAAGGCACCATTGTCTCGTCTACTAAGCTGTATTCTTTGTCAGCCACTGGAGCTTGGAAAAAGTCGTGCAGCATGTCTAACCTGAGCAAATTTTGTAGGGCTTATCACCATGAGGGCTTCTTTCCTGAGAAGTGAAATGCAGACATTTCCTGATCTTTTTGAACCTTGTTGTTGAAATATAGTCGGCGATTCGAGGCAGCCCAAGACTGCTTGATCGGTAGTTTTCAGTCCTTGGGTATGGAAAAAAGCTCCTGATAAGAAGGCTATCCAATTTCGATTCTTAGTTCTCCCGTTGTGAAATCGAGTTAAAACCCTTCCTTTAACAATGCATAAGCATAAGATTTCTTGACAATCATTTCAAGGATTTTGTTTGGAAGAAGTCCCTCAAAAACGTCAACAATGTGACATTCATTGCTGTCATTTAGCAGGCCCGAACCATTACTGGTGAAAGAAGGAGCTGAATCTCCTAAAGGACTATCGACATTGGCCCTCAGAAACGTGATCAGACTTTTACAGCTTTGTATTTTGGGTGATCTTTTTGAGCTTTTGGGTGATTTTTAACTGCAATCATACTGCCATACTGGGAAGTAGTGTTTTAAGATTATCCACTAAATCTACTTGAAACAATGCAGCCGAAAAAGCACTTTTGGGCTCCGTCCTTGGCTTTTCCTATTTTAGTTATAAGTTCTAGCTACAATTTTGAGAGGAATGAGTTTTGCTTGGTCAGTTTCCTGTACCTCCTGGTCTGCAATGTCTTCGGTGTATTGTTTTGAAGTGTCTTTTATTTTCGTCTTCGTTGGTGCTTTCTTTTTTTACTCTGTCATTGTACACGTCTTGTATGCGAAGGGTTTTCCTGCATATTATCACCATTTGACCTGTATTATTATTCTCTGTAGCAAAAACTCCATAGGAAGCTGGTACTATTACGGTTTTACAGTCTTTATTTGTGATAATACGAATGTAATTTATTCCGTTTTATGGGCAGTAGCCTCAAGTGGGGATACTCAGAAAAATAGAAACTGTCCATTGTATGGGCAATGTCTTCACATAGAGACACTCAGAAAATAGATGGATTACATCTAAGAAATAATTACAGGTTACCAATATTTCTCTAACGCACTTCTAAGAAATTGATAT
Organism: Artemia sinica; assembly: GCA_027921565.1. NCBI lineage: Eukaryota > Metazoa > Arthropoda > Branchiopoda > Anostraca > Artemiidae > Artemia > Artemia sinica. The sequence goes on along the minus strand of JAPEVW010000062.1, from coordinate 1,112,156 downwards.
ACCAACAATTCCCAACATCCTCAGGATAAGCATAGAAGCTATAAAGTAAAAACGAACTTCAGTTACCTTTCAAACCCAAATCAGAATTTCCTGATAAGATGGCAAAAATAAAAGAAAGATTATTGAATGGATGTCTCTTCGGGGGTGTTTGTGGAAGGGCTGGAAAGCAGATCGCATACAAGAAATGTTGAAAACTCAACTGTGGGTATGGAGGGGCCCACAAGTAGCTGTCCTCAAAACCAACCTGCGCCTGCGAGAGGAATAAAATGCTAATTTTCATGAACTACAACATAAAGAACTGTATTTTTATTTTTTAGTATTATTTTAAAATCAAGAATCGAGGTAACTCGTGTTGTGGAACAGCAACAGAGCTCTATAAACTGTGTTACATAAATATATTTTTCAGACGATTGTAATATCAAGATACAACAAACCTTGATAATTAAATTGAAAACTTTTAAGATTACTTCTTAAATTCCGAGGGTAAAACCCTTGAATGAAACCTTGGTTAACACCTTCAATAACAAAGTTAAAAGAAACACAAATTTGATTTCATATTCAAAATCAGCACGCAAATTTCCATAAAACATAAACAAGACGTTTAGGATACAAAACCATATTTGAGTATTGATGTATGCTTGTTTTTTTGCTCCCACGTAAAACATGTAACAACACATAAACTTCTTTCTTGCCAAAGATGTAACTAGCTTAGAATTAGAATAGTGGCTGTTAAAAATGAAAACTTTGACCGAGGGATGGTTCACATGTTCCGCCCCCTGCTGTACATATCAAAGCGCTACATGTACCGTAGGGTTTCACCACGGGTGGCACAGTCCCGCCTTGCTTAGCATTGTACTTGCAACGTTTGACACAGTTCAGCGATGCTGGGAAACGCGCCACTTGGTGTACGTGATTTATGAAAGTTGGCCTCCCCTCGCGAACGACATTGTTTCTATTGCCATTGCTTTAGATTACAAATTCAACATGTTTTAACAACCTAAATAAAACTTTTTGGCTGAAATAAACCATATTGATTCGTTTTATTTTTCACCATTTGGGCAAAGAAGGGCAACACCCCTTGTTAATATGGTTTGCAGCAATTTTAAGGTGTGGCTTAAACGGCATTACTTGTAAATGGGTATGCTTCTTAAGTTGATTAAAATAATTGACTGACTTTATTTGGTTATTGGGAATGTTAGCTTCGTCACTTGTACTTGCTGCTAAGATCCGGTTTAAAAAACGTGAACATTCAATTTTATATTCTGTCTGCAAAAAACTGCTTTTTTGCTATGGTTATAAATTGTAATTTATTACATGTTGACAATCTTTTTATCAAGAATTTGTTATCAATAACAGTTTTTAAATGTGGATTTTAGAATAATAATAATACCGATCACGATTTAGGATAGGATGAATAGAGTTCAGAAACCAATCCAGTTATTACGTAATATATATATGGAACCAGGAGTTAACCAAGGTTGTGTTTTATCCCCAGTGATGCGGGTTATTTCGATGTATTTTGTCCTAAGGAGCAAAGCGAAGGTTGTGGAAGAGCATGGCATTAAATAAGAAGATAAAACTCGTCTAAACTTACCCAGATGACTTGATCGTCTTAGGTAAAAGGACGATCAAGACATCTGATTGCGGAATGAATGGGTTCTTGTTGGCGAAAAACGTTCATGCTAGGGATATGATTTGGTTCGTGTTGGTGAAACGTAGGGGTTTTTAGAGTTGTAGAGAGTTCATGGTGCCAGAATAGGTTTGAAAACTAATATTAGAAAGACCAAGTCACTTAAATTAGGAATATAGGGATGAAAGAAAATGTTAGATATGGGCAAAAATGACCAAATAGCTAGTTTTCAGGCAATCAGACAGCATTATGAGAACAGGAAGGTGTGTATAGTGAAGATGTAAAAACAAAATTACTAAGGCAGGATTTTTTTTTTCAGTTAAAACAATTTTGAAGAATACAAAGATAGGTCTTAGATATAAAAATTATGACAATCAAAGCTTAGAGTAAGGACGGTTGTCAAGCATGGATCTTTGATGGACGATTTTTGATGTATCCCAGAATCATTAGATTAAACGAAAAATTGTTTGAAAATAATACCTTTGAGATGGGATTAAATCAAAGGCTGATATCTGATTGCCTGTGTCAAAATTTTGCTGTGAACATGAAAACAGTAACGCAGAGCAACAAAAAAAAGGGGTCTTTAGGTTCTAGAGATCAGTCTTTGGAACAAATGTTCCAACTTTCGTTTTGTAGAGTGAGCTTTGACCAAATGACATTGACCAAATGGCTAGTTTCAGGTAATCAGACAGCATTATTAGAAAGTAAGGTGGGTATAGTAAAGTTGTAAAAACAAATTACTAAGGCAGTTTTTTTTTTTTTTTTTTTTTTTTTTTTTTTTTTTTTTTTTTTTGCAATTCAGTAAGCTTTTCAAATATTTGCAGCTAAGCTTTGTGTTTCAACCAGGTATACGCTGTCATTGTTGCTGGATTTCAACTTCAATTCAAATCGAGTTAGATCACCACTACTATATTGTTAACATTTCACTGCAGTGCCAAGCCGCCTGAGGCCAACACAGCAACGCCCACTTCTACCCCACCCCAGTCTATTCAAAATTTTACTCTTTACCCCCCTCTCATTAAGCCCCAATTTCACTTAAATCCTTCTTATGACTTTTTCCCACACCAATTCGGAGACGACCTACTTTTCATTTGGCCCCAGGTGGATAGAATTTTTAAATGTTTTGATTCTCGATTTCCTAAAAAAGGGCATTATATTAAACCTGATTGTATACCTCTTCAGTTTTCTTTTTTTTTTATATTCTCATATCTTTATGTGACAACACTGGGCAAATAATGCTTAAAACTCCATCTGAATTGCTAGAGGATTTTTCTTTACATACAGAAATAGGCACTTAATTATCGTATTTTCTATAATCTATGGCCCTAGGTTTTGAAATGAAAGTTTCCCACCAGTTCTCACTTTCATCGTTGCTTGGCATTCAGTTAAGATCTTACCTGAGAACTGTAAATTGTTTTGTTTTTAATTATTTTTGTTCTATGATTTGCAAAAATTAGGCCCTATTTGTGCAATCATCCTGAAATTTCGCAAAAGACTTGTTATATATTTTTGGGGCATTTTGTCCATTTATTATAATGCTGATAATTGGTGCAAGCAACATGGGAGGCAACTAACAGTTGAGGCCGTCTGCCAAAATAACTATTGTTTTGAGATAAAGTGTCTTAAATAAAACTTACAACAAATGGGATTTTGCTATTTTTGAATGGCATATTTTTTATTGTCATTAATTACCTCTGCTTGCTACAATTTATCATGATAATAAAAGTTTAAACGCTTATGGTCCTAGGTCTGAGTCCTTCTCCTTGCTGCAGACCAGATGTCTTCATCTGCTCATGCTGCAAATTATGGCTTACCTCCCCCCCTCCCAAAAAAAAATAACAGGAAATATATTTCGGATTTTTGGGGCATTGCATCTTCCTTTTCACTGCCCCCCCCCCCCCCCCCCCCCGTTATCTTTTCTTTTCCGAACATTGACGCATTTTAATTTCTTTTTCAGTGACATACTAAGGTCAGATAGTACAGATGTTGACTCATTGCTGGTCCGTGGAATGTGTTTATATTACCAGGATAATTCTGATTTGGCCTTTTCTCATTTCCAACAAGTACTTCGATTAGCACCCGATCATGCCAAAGCCAGAGAAACTTATAGGGTAAGTACAAAAAAAAAAAAAAAAAAAAAAAAAGATTAGGCTCGTCTGGCTAATCTGAAGAGAATCAGTTTTAGTTGGAATTACAACTAAAATACCACAACTGTCAGCAGTTTTTTTTTCTTATTTTCAGCCAACACAAGCTGAAATACAGAGTAATGAAAAACAAATAAAGCAGTAATTTGTATTTAAATGAGTAAGAATGATAAATACCCTAATATTTTCTTATTTTCCATGTTCCTGTTATTTTTATCCCATATATGTCGTTCCTGTTATATATATATATATATATATATATATATATATATATATATATATATATATATATATATATATATATATATATATATATATATATATATATATATATATATATATATATATATATATATTTATATATTTATTCTTGTACAATTCCCTCTTGCTCTTAAACGTAAAGCATTTTCACTAATATTCCCAGCTGTGCTCCTTAATTTCTTCCCTAGACATCATCAGCAACTTCACAAATTATTTTCTTAAAATCATTCCATCCATCTTCTACTCTGTCGACTTTTAGTGTTCATTTTAATGTTAAAATATTCGACGTGACGAGTTCAAATCGGTTAAATATAGCTATATTTTTTTTTTTTAGAAAGCAAAGCAGCTAAAGACGAAGAAGGAGGAAGGAAATGTAGCATTTAAACAAGGCAAATTAAAAGAAGCTCTCACCATCTATACAGAAACACTTGCGATCGACCCAGTTAATAAGCTGACCAATTCTAAAGTATATTACAATAGAGCTCTTGTCAATTCCAAGGTATGTGCTCCTGGTTTTTCATCTAGTCTGTTTTTTTTCTTTGTCTTTATTTTCGTCTCTTGTTTGCCTTT
>JAPEVW010000062.1:942551-1105051 GCA_027921565.1 Artemia sinica | reverse complement strand
TTCTGAGTTGGAAAAATTTTCTTTGATTTCCTGAAAAAGGTAAGTAAGTACAGACAAAAAACCAAACGAAAGTGCAAAACCAATAGAGTCGTGTAGAGTTCGAACTTGTCTGGTCAGTATCTGTTCTAGGTTTCTAGGAAATTATTTTGAAAAGGTTAAACTCGAAATCCAATGTTTTAATGCATGCCAGAATATAATTTGGACATATTGGTCTGTTATAGATTGCGACGATTCTCCAGATATCTGGCCCTCTGCCAGGGTAGGGTAGGAATAACTATGCATTTAAACCTCTAGACTTTGTAGAATGTATGTAAAAAAAAATAAGCAACACAGAAGAAAAAAAAGAGAATACCTTTATGTAAAAAAAAGTAAGCAACACAGAAGAAAAAAAAGAGAATACCTTTATGTAAAAAAAAATAGGTAACACAGAAGAAAAAAAGAGAATACTTTTATTTTCGGTTTTAATGTTGCATGGTCATAGTTGACGTTTTGATCCTCAAATATAATTTTCCAAAGACTTGAGTGTTTTCAATTTTGAGTTTTTATAATTTTTCAAAGAATTTTCTTACTTCAAAGGACAAGATACTTCATTAGTTTCGGGTCTATCCATGCATTGAGCCTGAATTCTGACATTTAAACTTTTTCTCGGAGAGTAGTCTAAAGTTACTTCAAAGAAAGGACAATTTACCCATTTTGTTTGTTTTCAATGTATTTTTCTATCGAAGAAAAAAAGATACTGAATCTCAGTTATGGAATAATACGATAGTTGTCGCCTTATGTTGAATCACGAAGGCTGTATGACTGCAGGAAAATACCATACAAAACTTGCATCAGGAACGTAAATCTTCAAAAATTGTTTGCTGTGACAAAATTACTAATTAAGGCTATTGGCTGACAATTTTGTTTCTACATCTTCTCATTCATTACTTTTATTTTAGCTTGGAAATCACTCCCAGACAGTTGACGATTGTTCCGCGGCTCTGAAATTGAATGATGGTTATATCAAAGCATTGCTCTTAAGAGCAAAATCCTATGGAAGTCTTGAAAAACATGAAGAATGTGTCAGAGATTATGAAGCTTGTATGAAGCTAGAAAAAAATGCAAATAGAGGTTTGTGATCTATATGGCCGCTGATAACGCACAAACTGATATTCAATAGGCTATCACTCATATGCACAGATAGCATGAATAGGTGTCGAGTTTCTTAGAAAATTTCGGAGTGAAAAACTCGGAATGTATCCTAGACAAAAAATTAGTAACTCGCCAAAGAATAGCACGTTGTAAAAATAATAACTGTAAAAAAAAAGGAAAAAGAGGCAACCTTCACATAAATTAGACAATATCGAAACCTTCGAATTACATTTGAAAGATGAAAATAAAACTAAAATTTGAAACTGAAAGTTTAAGACGAAACATCAAATAAATAAAATGCAGAAGGGATGTACGCGAAGGAAGGGCAGACAAATATTGGGTTCTGAAGTTTTTTTAGAATTTCTTGTGTTTTTACATGATTTGCTTATTATTTTTGCATTTTCTTTGCATATCCCCTCCCCCAGAAACAAATTCATAGTTTGTGCATATTTCAAGAATATATATTTTTATTCGCATCTTATCTTAAGATATAAACTTTTAAAATTATGTCCAAGTCAAAACGTGTTACGAGCTAAAATAATCAATTATTTTTTACATAATTTATTATAACTGTATGTTTCCGAAAGCTAAGATATTTAGACATTAAAAAAAAATTAATGGGGTCACTTTAATCTTAAGATACGTGCCATTAAAAGGTGTAATTGACATTTAGGCTTTTGATTCCATTTTATTACTAGCTTTTTTGCTCATAATATATTTCTTCCAGATTTGAAGTCAGGTGTAAAATTCTGAATGCCTCAGGAAGCGGTTTATTTATCAATTACAAGGACTACATACAATGGAATCATAGATTTTGAATAGAAATACAGAAGAGGATGTAAATCTTAATCTAGTTTCAATAAAATAAAAAGCGAAGAGCAAGAAAATTGCAATCAATTTTGAATATATTGTTTCTTCTATATTTCTTATAGTACTAGGAATGCGAATAAGGTGATAGGCCTATGAGAGAAGATAAATAGATTTAGGCCAATCCACCTGTTTTCAGTTTGAGACCTTTAACCCTCTGGAATAGCCTCCCAGAAAGCAGAAAGGGTTCTGAATCGGTTTCTTCATTTAAATCACAGGTCAAAAGTTTCTCCTTAGTCGAGATGCAGGTTAAGAGCGGGTTCCTTATTAGGATCATGGTTAATGTTTATTTTCTGGGAGGGAGGGGGCCTAGTTGCCCTCCATTTTTTGTCACTTAAAAAGGGCACTAGAACTTTTAATTTCCGTTCCAATTAGCCCTCCCACGATATTCTAGGACCACTGGGTCGATATGATCACCCTGGGAAAAAAAAAATAATAAACACGCATCCGTGATCTTTCTTCTGGCAAAAAATGCAAAATTCCACATTTTTGTAGATAGGAGCTTGAAACCTCTACAGTAGGGTTTTCTGATACGCTGAATATGATGGTGTGATTTTCATTAAGGTTCTATAACTTTTAGGGGGTTTTCCCCCTTTTTTTGAAAATCAGCTAAATTTTCTCAGGCGCCTAACTTTTGATGGGTAGCACTAAACTTGATGAAAGTTATATATTTGAAATCAGCATTGAAATCTGATTCTTTTGATGTATCTATTGGTATCAAAAACCCGTTTTCTAGAGTTTCGGTTACCATTGAGCCGGGTGGCTCCTTACTTACAGTTCGTTACCACGAACTGTTTGATATTATCAGGTGAGAGTTCTTGCACTGTTATTTTGATTAGAGCTTAACTTCAATATTTTTTCTTCGAATTTTCGTTGCTGAGACTTCATATTTCCAAGTGTATTTATTTTTTCTTATTTACTCAATTCTTGTCTCGTAGGATTGATAAGGAAAGGTTAATGGTCAATAATGAAAATAAGCTTTAGAATGTAATTTGTAGTTTAGGCATTAAATTTCCTAACAGTCTATACAAAACCTTTCTAATTGTACAGGATCGATGGTATCCATATTTGAGTGTGCCGATAATATTTTAACACATGTCATGTTTGGCATTTGTGATTAATGTTCAAAACTTTAAAATTCAATAATTTTAGCGCCACCTTCACAACCGACCAACTTCAGAGTTGTTGACGTTACGAGTCGATCAGTGACACTTCAGTGGGGTCCACCAAGCAGTAGTGGAGGAGCAGAAGTTACGGGTACGTGATCTTTTGTCTTGGCTCTTTCTGTATTTCCCTTCTCAATCCCTTTCAATCGATCTATCCATCTTCCTCTCATATTTCTCCTTTCTCTCTTTCCATTCTACCATCCCTCTCTCTATCTTTCTCTTTTGCCTCTATTTGGTTTCTCTCTTTTAGTCTCTTCTCTTTCTCATTCTATTTTGTTTATATTGATTCGTAGATTTTTAGGGTCTCTATATGTCTTATTATTCTCTCTCTATCCCCTTTTATATTGTATAGGGGTGTAGGGAGGGGGGCAGGGGGAAACCTGCCCCCCTAGACCTTCAAATTTACATTAGATATGGCTGAAAAAGCAGATGGTTGAGAAAAGCAGTTGATAAAAGGCCCTCCATCACACTATTGACTGCTCTCCCCCCCCCCTAGACAATATGCTGCCTACGCCCATGGGCGTAGCTCCAGCATTTTTATTGGGACGACAAGAGGGATCTCCATTCGGACGGTCAAGGGGTATGGGCTATATAATAATGTTTTCCCAAAATTATTGGGGGGGGGGGGCAATTGCACTGCATGAAAACACGCTGCACGGTGACCTTGAAGAGTGGCGCCCCTCGAGGAAATCATAGCCTAGTAAACGACACAGCATTTACCTAGTAAACAGTACTGGATTCCGATTAATGGATAATTCTTTTGTACTTGGTCTGTTTTGAAGGACTTTTTATCGGCTTATTTACCACTTCCTGGCTAATTTATAAACTATTGGTTGCCATCCTATTGTAGCCTAAATTGTGTAGGTATGAATTTTAATGAATCGGAGGTAGTAGTTTTGAGATTGTCTGTATAGGATTTCGACATTTCTCGGAAGAAGAGTATCGCCAAGTGTGAAAAACATTGTTGTTACTAAGATGGGCCCAGGATTGCACACAGCTTCTGCTTAGAAGTTATGCTTAGTTTATGCATAGACGTTAGATTTTGTACTCATATAATTTCCTGTATTGGGCAAATTTTTGACTTTACGAATTCATTGCACTTTTCTTGTTCTGTGAGTAATTAAAACAATTGCTGGACTTTATCTAGAATCTGTCAATGTAGAGATAGTGTCTTTCGATAGCACGTTATCCGCATTCCTCTAGTCTGAATCTGCTGGGGAAGAAATGTTCCGAATCGTCCAATGACGATTTTGTAATTATTTTTTCCTTTAAAATTTAAAATCTTCCGCAGTGCCATTTTGAATGTTCATTTGTGGGTTATAAATGAATCGCTAAATAAATACAAAAATATTTTTGTTTCAACTTTCTAATATATTTAATAGTGGATTGTTTTGACGGCCTCTTTGAAGCATAAAATAAGCTTCTTTCCGTATTTATAGTCACACATTTGTGCGTTTTTAACCTTTCTTTTTCTTTTTTTGGATTTATAACCATTGGTCGCAGTTTAATTTTCTTATCTACACTATCTTTTAGGTTATATTGTCGAGAAAAAAGTTGAAGGGACTGATAAATGGGAGAAAATAGTCACGCTGGACTCAACTGTAACTCTGTATGTAGTACATAACTTAAAAGAACGGTCCGACAAGCTGTACTTTCGAGTTACAGCTGAGAATCCAATTGGATTAAGTGAGCCTGCAGAAACAGGAGTAGTTGCTCTCAAAACTCATGCAAGTAAGTGTTTTCAAACAAGGCTATTCATCAGTCTTCTTTTCTTTCTAATTTTGATGATATTTAAATGTTCCTTAATGTGACAAACCTTTTCCAATGACAATATAATTTAAAGTATAGTAAGTAAGTGGTTACCTAAGGTTACTCGGTGGATCACTAACAATTAATGAAATTATAAATGGTTTGATCCTAATCATCTAGAGTTTAGCGTTCAAAGATCTTATTTCTCATTTATCACAAACGGTAAATGGTTCTCAATTCCTACCGTACGGTAATGAATATTGCGTTGGACATTACAATCCCTACCGGCAGTACTGGTCTTTGTTCCATGGCCCTTCAGCCAGAATGTGTGAAAGAGGGTTAGGGGGTCAGCCATTCTGTGTTTTCCCCCACTCTTCCTGTTTACCATCCTTATATTTGTCCAGGTACCAATTTAGAGCTTGGTTGAGTCTGGCCCAGCTTACGAAGTCAAGGCACTAGCCCCTGTTCTCAACCAAATAACCTGAGACACCAGGGCTTGAGCCTCTGTCCTCACAGATATAATGTTTTTGCGCAAATGGCTGCAATAGAGGCTCAAATTAAAGAGATAGTTTTAAAGAAATTGAAACATCGTTAGAAAAGAGTTAATAACAATTGAAAACAAGCCATTGCTATCTCGTTCCTTCACACGAGAAAGAGAAAGTGCAAAAAATATTATAAACTCATTGTAAACAGGACAAAATATGCGAAGAATAAAACTTCTGCACCATACAGTGAGACTCTGTGACATTTCAGGAAAAAAAAATTGTAAGGTTTATCGCCTTTTCGTTTACTTTATTTCTGTGTCACCCACCTTGTCCAATGTCGTTATGAACGTGGCAATGAAGTCATTTTCTTATTTGCTACTATCTACAAATAAGTGAAGTATTCAATTCGTACTAACATAGATATACTGTTAGCTGCACCTGGCCCGCCTACTGCGCCTCTTGAAATACGCCCAACTGGTCCTCATTCAATTATTGTGGAATGGGGTGATGGTGGTGCTCCAATTGAAGAATATGTCCTAGCTGCCCGAGATACAAGGAAAACCATGTGGATGGAAGTTGGGACTGTAGAAGCTGGGGTGACAAGACTGAATATTAAAGATATGCAGGTTAGTATCAATTAACTTAAGTTCCAAAATTTGGTTGGAAATAAGGATGTAGACAAAAAAAAAAATTTACTACACATAGCAAAATTAGAAAAGAAAAAATATGTAGAATTAATTAACCTGACAAATTCCCTAAGAACCCTCATAGAAGTTCCTATTTGATTTAACATTAGAGCTGTAGAATAGAAATAGATATTTGCCATAGATAGTCACATTTCGGGTAAAAGGGTAAAGAATTAAATGAAAAAAGAGCAATTAAACTAGAAAACAAAAATGGAAAAAACAACTGTAAAACACGATGAAGATATTTGCCAAAGCAAACAAAATAAAACAAATATCTGAAGTTAAGTGATATGAATGAACATTCTAAGAACTTTCATAGACCTTCCTAAAGTTTAATTGAAAATTTGCTGTAAATCTAGAAAAATTTATGTGCCATAGATAACCAAAAACAAAAAGAATATACTGAATAAAGTGAAATGATGAGCTAAGAACATCAACAGTCTTTCATAAACCTCAATAGAAATTGCATCTACAATGCTAAGAAAAGCCATTTGCCATAGGTGGTCGAATGGAAAAAAAATGTCTGTAATTGATTTAAATGACAGATTTCTTAAGAACATCCATAGAACTCCCTAAAATCTAATTAAAAATGGAAGTAAAGCTATAAAAAGAAATATTCCAGATTAAAGAGATAATCCAATTAAAAAAAAAAAAACTTATGCTGAATTAAGATATATAATGAACTTCTTAAGATCTTCAAAAGTACTTCCTAAAATAAAATTGAAGTAGAGCTATAAAAGTAAAAAGAAAAATGTGCCATAGGTAGCCAACTTATAAAAAAAAGTATCTGGGAATAAGTGAAATAACAAACTTATCAAGAACGTCCATGAGAATTTCTAAGAAATAAAATGGAAATAGAACTCTAAGAATGAAAAAGGATAAATGTCATAAATAGCCAGATTAAAAAGAAGTCTCTGGAATTAAATAAGCTAGTGAACTTTCTAAGAGTTAAGAAAAAAAAACTGTTGAAATAAAAAATGATATTTTCCATAGATACGTAAATTTAAAAGACATCTTGGGACGAAGTGGCATGACCAAATTCCAAACAACTTCCCTAAAATTTAACTGAAACTTTAACTGTAGACCTAGGAAAAATATTATCTCTATTCCACATTTCATGGAGTCTACTTGGCTCCATGTATGATTCAAGATGTATACCTTGTTTTTTTGTTGTTGTTGTGTATGTATTGCTAATAAAATATTTGAGCTTGGCATTCAAATGTTGAAACAAAAGAAGAATTAAGCAGAAGGATGATATTACACCTGTCTAAGATCTGCGTAATATATCTGTCGACAGAGTGTGTAAAAATTTAATTTTTGGGTGATATCGATTTTAAAAGCTGTTAATATTTGGGACATTGCAAGAAATCTGCTGTTAGGGTAAAATGCTCTGACTAGGATAGAAGTGAAATTTTCCGAAAAAGATTGCCCTTTTCATAGAATTCAGTAATTTGACGGAATCTCACTCGATACAATAAAAGTTAGATGACGCACAAAAATATAAAATTCTTTGTGTAAGGAATGCATTTTAGATTATTATTTCGTTTGAAACATAAAAGTAATTTAAAAAAATACGGACTTGTATGAATTTGAGTTAGTGACCCTTTGTATGTTTTTCGAGATTTTTTTTGTGGAAGTCTGAGAATTTTCCCCAAGTTGTCGCGAGCTTAATTCCAGTGATAAATTGCGTAAATGACGATTTCAATGGACTTCAAATCTATAAAAAAAAAAATTTAAATATAAATCTTAATTCTGTTATGAACCTGTTTGAAATTTTAGTTTATAGGTTTGTCTCGTAAGGGTCTGGTATCAAAGTCAAAACCGGAATTTCGATCATACAATCATTGAGCAAGTGATCTCTTTTGCACATTACGTAATGAAATGACAAACTATAACCCCTTTTTGCTATAATATATATATATATATATATATATATATATATATATATATATATATATAAATATATATATATATATATATATATATATATATATATATATATATATATATATATATATATATATATATATATATATATATATATATATATATATATATATATATATATATATATATATATATATATATATATATATATATATATATATATATATATATATATATATATATATATATAATATATATATATATGCGCATAACTACTTCAGAGGGGTATTGTCGAAACCGTCTTCTATTAAATGAAAGGAATTGCCAGTATATGCTATTTTCACGAGTTGGTTCAGTCAATTCTGATGTTTTTTCTCTTTATTTAAATAATGTGGAACTGAAACTGGTATAACAGTTTAGATATCTCGGATAATTATAGATGAAAATTTGTCGTTCCATGAACAAGTAAAACTCTATCGTTAAAAGTTTCTAGGAATATTGGGATTATGTGCCGTCTCCGCCATGTTTTTTCGGTTAATATACTTAAATTAATTTACTTTTCTCTGGTCCACCCTTTTCTTCTATATTGTGTTTCTGTGTGGGCTTCCAGTTTTCCTTTAGTTTATTAACCCTTCAAATTTTACAAAACAAAGCGACAAGGATGCTTTTTCAGATTGATATTAGGTCTTCTGCTACTCATCTCCTTGGATCAGCTGGAATTTTTTCTTTACATCAAGTTCCTGTCATTGCAATATCCCAGATATGTCACAATTACGTTTTCCGCCAGTTAGCAACTGATTTCCATGGAATTTTCCCTCTAAACTCGCAGTGTCACTCATATCCGACATCACTCAGGTTTAATTTCTCGCAGGAGTTTAGGCGAACAACCAGAGCAGGATTTAATTTGAGGCATATTGGTGCAAAGGTGTGGAATTCTATTCCCCTTGGTATTAGAGAGTTTGCTGATTACCAGCAGTTTTCGCAGAGGGTGAGGAAGTTAATCTCTGAAGGTTGACTGGTTTTACTTACCTTGTTTGTATCTGGGTAGTTGTCCAAGAGGCTTGTTGTTTTGTTTTTTTCATTTAATTTTTTAAACGGTGTTTAATAATTTGCTGTAATTTTTAATGCGCTCAATTATGCCACCAGGCATGTTCGCAGGTGTATTTTGTAGTATTATGTATATTTCATTAATAAAATATCTGTATCTGTGTAAATATATATATATATATATATATATATATATATATATATATATATATATATATATATATATATATATATATATATATATATATATATATATATATATATATATATATATATATATATATATATATATATATATATATTTATATATATATATATATATGTATATATGTATATCTATATATATATAAATACTGTTTGAAATAAGGTCAGTCAGCCGGGTACCTAAAACAGTCCGTAGGCAATTTCTCTGGAAAACATACAGCAAATGTTTTTCCGTTTTTCGGAGCTCCCACGCTTCAGAACCATATTTGACTGCTGTCATCACTGTAGCTTCCAATATTAGAATCTTGTTTCGGAGACTTATCTTGTTATTCTTCCAAACTTTTTTTCAACTCTGAAAAAACGCCAGGGGCCTTGGTTATTCCAGTTTTAACATCTTCATTGCACCCACCGTCTTTACTAATTATGCTACCATGGTAAGTGAAGCTGTCCACTTGATCGATCTTTTCGTTACCCAATGTCACCTTTTCACCTTCACTTATTCCTAGCCTTAGTGACTTAGTCTTCTTAAAATTAATTGTCATGCTTATTCTAGCACACTGAACTCGCAAAACCTCTAAAAATTCATTCATTTTACTTACACCCTTTCTCTTGGCTACTTAAGTCATCAGCATATGTCAGTCCAGGGAAGTTTTTCTTCCTAATTTGATTCCGTGTTCTCCCGTTACCTTTCCTCTGCTCCTTAAAAGAGAGAAAATCAAAATGATCCATGTAAATGGAGATAGAACACAACTCTGATCAACTCCTGATTAATACGTTACCAGCTACTAACTTCATTTCCTACCTTAACTCCAGCAGTCTTATTCTTGTACATAGTACTAATCACTTTGATGTATTTGTCTGGTATACCATACAAAAATAAGACATTCGCCTAAGCTCTTCTTTCAGCTGAATCGAACGGTTGCTCATATCTCTAAACTTGAGGACGAAACAATGAAGAATAACGTAGTATAAGCTCAAACAATGAACTGAAATCTCAGAAACAAAAAAAAAAACAACTCAGTTTTACGGAGACACATTGACGATATTTGGTTAGGCATAAAAGCCTGGGATTGTTCCAGTTTTGTTATTTCGTTTTGGATCTCTGCTCCAGCAAAGACTTCTTTTTTCCATCTTTAGTCCCAGAAGAGAAATCCCACACGTTTGGCCCAGCAGGGGCTTCGTAAAGGTAATTCCAAAAGTTTGCCTCGTCATAATTGTGACTTTGAATGGCGCAGAAGACTGATTTTGTGGGGGGCCCCTCCGAGAAAATTATAGCCCAGTCAACAGCAAAACGTTCCACTTAATTTTGAGTAATAGGGGAGTGGATGAAGAATGCACATAACTCTGTTGGGTTCAGGTGGATAGGTATTGCGATGACATGACAATTGTAACTCGGTTGAATTTACGTCTATTAAATCGACATAGCATCCTTTGATGATATCATGCAATATAAAATTCTTTCTTGTCCTGGTTAATTTGTTTTGTAGCATGCCACACAGACAAAGAACTGTGTGAAGTGCGAGGAGGAAAAAATAGGTCAGAATTTTGTTTGTGCAGCTGACGAAAAATTACAATACCGACGATATCAAAATGACAACATTTCCCTCTTTGGAGTAATATTAGTTTTATTAAGTCTAAGGGGTCTAAGGTCTTAGGTCTAAACCACAACTTTTTTCTGAGATTCTTTTTTTTCAAAATTGTAAAGTTTTTACGACAGTTCCGAATTTTTGTCAGTGTTGCGATAATGAACGGCAAAAATAAATAGCCAAAATTAATACTAAATCGTACTTTATCACCTTAAACTAGACTGTATCGATAATTTCTTTGAATTTGACAAATACTTCGAGATCGATTTCATGGATCTTTTTAAATGGCCGCGACTTGAATAAATCCTCCTATAGCTTTTTTTTTATTAATGAAATAGTTTGATATAGTTGATTGTTGATTTGAAATGTCATCATTGAACAATGGTTGATTTGAAATGTCATCTACTTCTGATTAACGCACACATAGTTAATTATTCTTCAGCTTTTCACAAGAAATTGCGCAGGTTCTTAAGGTTAAGCCCTGTTTGGAACCTTTTTCGTTCAACCCTGGTAATTTTAACCACTTGAGCCCTGCTGTATTATTTATTTTAGACTCTTTCTCCCCCTCTTCCCTTGAAGATTTGGGAAACTTAATGAGATGTCTCTATAGGATTGTAGATATTAATATGCTCTTAACATGCTACTGCAGTAATTTTTTCTGCTGTGTTTAAAGTTGAGAATTTTGCTTAAAATATTAAAAGTATAAATTTTTATTACATGCCTTCCTATTTGGATTGGATATCCTTTAGATTTTAAGGTTTAAGACCTGGTTTGTTGGCCCTGACTTTTCTTATTTTCAAATAAATTTAAGTTAACATCTAACTTTTTCTTTTCTAGGAGAGTCATTCTTACGATATTCGAGTATTTGCACGGAATGGTAGGCCTGAGTGAACCTTTAGAGTCAGAAGAGCCAATTAAAGTCATTCGGCCTCCTGGTAAGTTTTATCCCATTTGTCGACATTTCATATTGTACTGTCTGTACAGGTTTTGTTCTTGCTTAGTTCTATATTTTAATTATGTTTTTTTTTTTTCCAATTAAACATTTTCTATCTACCTATTTAATTACAAACTTCTCCGTTTTCTTTTTTTTATTAGCATTGTGTTTTATTGTAAATGCTCTGAATTGAAATGCCATGTAGGTTTGTCTTCTGGAACTTTTCTTAAAAATATGAGTCACTGATGATGGTCCAAAGAAACAAAAGTATAAATAGCAAGCCCTCAGAATACTATTGACACCGAATCAGGCTGTTTTTAAGGCACTTCCGTGCATCTGATCTCTAAGGAGGACAAGAACATTAAAACATGTATTGCAGCGTGCTTAACATTTTCCCTTCAAACCATTTTTTTAATTGAACTAAGTATAATTTGAATAATAGTGCCTCTTCCTTTGTTTTTTTTCTAATTTGCCCCCTCCCCCTCCAGAAAAGAAATTCCTATGCATGTGATTGCCCTTAGTGCTTGGTTTTTGGCCCTTATTGCACCATTGTGTATTTTGACCTTTGACAGCTGTTATTTCAGCGGACACTTCTTGCACTATTCAACGTAGTATTTCTCTTGCAAGCATTATTCTGGTAAAGAAACATGAAAACACTGGTGCCATTGATGTTGACGGACAAATTAGCAGAAACACTTTGTCACAAATGCAAAAAGATTGCATATCATACAAATAAATGAAAGTTTGTCTTTTTGGCTGTCTTTACAGTCATTAAATAAAAAAAACAAGTTTTTAAACTGAAAGTAAGGAGCGACATTAAAACTTAAAACGAACAGAAATTATTCCGTATATGAAAGGGGGGCTGTCCCCTCCTCAACACCTCGCTCTTTACGCTAAAGTTTTTTATTGTGTTAAAAATAAAGTTGTGAGACAGAGTAAAACTTTAGCGTAAAGAGCGAGGCGTTGAGGAGGGGACAGCTCCTTTCATATACGGAATAATTTTTGTTCGTTTTAAGTTTTAATGTCGCTCCTTACTTTCAGTTTAAAAAACTTGTTTTTTCTTATTTAATTTCTGATCGTTTTTTTAGTTAATGCAGCTTTTATTTGCATAAAAATTTTACTTTTCTTTTGCTAAATGGATGTCTTTACAAATTAACTTACGTAACTAACTTCTATATTCGTATATTTTTCTTCTGGCAAAATTACAAAGTTGCAGATATGAGCTTGAAACCTATGTAATAGGGTTTTCTGATACGCTGAATCTGACGGTGTGATTTTCATTAAAATTCTTTCACTTGTAGGGGATGTTTCCCCCTCTTTGAAAAATCGAGTAATTTTCTCAGGCTCATAGCCTTTGATGAGTAATATTAAACTTAATAAAATTTATATATTTAGAATCAGCATTATAAACACATTCTTTTGATACATTTATTGACATCAAAATTCCGTTTTTAAAGTTTCGATTACTATTGAGCCGTATCGCTTGTTTTTTTATTGTTTTTTTTTATTACGTATATGTTATTACGTATATGAGGGGGTTCTCCCGTTAGTCAATACCACGCTCTTTACGTTAAAAGTTAAAAAAAAAATTTGATTCACAAACCCCTGAATCACAAAGGCCGTTTAATTAGAATAGATAGCTCTTTTGAAAGCACTAAAAAAAAACTGTAGCGTAAAGAGCGAGGTATTGACTTTGGGGAGAACCCCCTCACATACGTTATAATTTCTGTTCGTTTTAAGTTCTAATGTTCCTTCTTACTTCAGTTGAAAAAACTTGTTTTTTTTTTAATTTAAGTTCTGATCGTTTTTTAAACAATGCTTGGAAATCTGGCGCCCCCTTCATAGAAATGTCCCTTACCCCAAAGAAACATCCTCCACGGATAGATTATCCAGAGTAACCCCCTCCTCTAGGCCCTTCTCTCCAGAAAAAAATCCTTCCTGAAAATGTATGTATACTTCCCAATAACCAATAAATAATGCTGGCAAGTCCGGCGCCCCCTTCATGGCAATTTTCCTTCCCCCATGAAAACCTCCTTCATGGATAGATCCCCCAACATAACCCCCGAACCAACCTTCCCTCCCACTACCAGAAAAAAAACCTCCTGAAAACTTCTCTATACTTCCCAATAAACCAATACTATATGTTAACATTGGGTAACGTTCATAACTTTAGCCCTCCCCTGGGAACTTCGGGGGATTAAGTCATCCTAAAAGACATATTTATCATATTTTCGACCATGCTGAACAAAATGGCTATCTCAAAATTTTGATCGGGTGACTTGGGGGAAAAAAATAAGCGTGGGATTAGGCCTAGTTGCCCTCCATTTTTTTTTGGTCACTTAAAAAGGGCACTAGAACTTTTAATTTCCGTTTCAATGAGCCCTCCCACGATATTCTAGGACCACTGGGTCGATACGATCACCCCTGGGAAAAAAACAAACAAAAAAAAAAACAAATAAACACGCATCCGTGATCTTTCTTCTGGCAAAAAATCCAAAATTCCACATTTTTGTAGATAGGAGCTTGAAACCTCTACAGTAGGGTTCTCTGATACGCTGAATATGATGGTGTGATTTCATTAAGGTTCTATAACTTTTAGGGGGTCTTTCCCCTTTTTTGAAAATCAGCCAAATTTTCTCAGGCGCGTAACTTTTGATGGGTAGCACTAAACTTGATGAAAGTTATATATTTGAAATCAGCATTGAAATCTGATTCTTTTGATGTATCTATTGGTATCAAAAACCACCCATTTTCTAGAGTTTCGGTTACCATTGAGCCGGGTCGCTCCTTACTTTACAGTTCGTTACCACGAACTGTTTGATCACCCAACACAAGGTTGAGTCTATGAGCATGGCAGCTAATGTAAATTATTTGCGGTGCAATTGCTTTAATGCTGGCTGGCTCACATGAAAAGTTGCCGCTCATGACACTGGCTTGGTATTTTCATAATAAATTAAAAAAAAAAACATAAATTTGCCCCCCCCCCATTCTAAATTTTCTTGATATGACACTAATTGATAGGTTTGAGCTTTTCTTTTAATGCTCAGGTTTTTTTGTATAACTCTTATTTCTTTTGTTTTTTTCATGCTTTTCTCACTTTTTTTTATAAGTTGATTCAAACTAATTCCCTCCTCCCCATTGATAAGACCTTTCGACTGTGAAGTTAAAATATCTGGTCTTTGATTGTTGGTACAGTTTCTTTTTAACTGTCCTATAAAGAAATCTTGTCCTTTTTTCATATTCTCATTTTAATATAATCTTTGGTGTGTGGTGTGTTTATCGATTCTTTGAATTGTCCTTTTCTATAATATATTCAAATAGCCATTTTGAATAAAATCAAATTTCAAATGTAGCGTGTTTAACTGGAGGCAAAGAAGAAAAAGTTTATGAAACTTGTAAAATCTTATATGGTCTGGCTATACCTACTAGAAGTGCGAAATTGATCGAGTGAAACACTACCTGTCAGAGGCTGATGTCATCCTGTTTGCAGATGACACTTTGCTCTATCTGGCAGCGCCTTCACTTGATGTTTTAAATAATAAAATTCATAATGCATTTTCTGAATTTCTAACTTTTTCTCAGCAAAATATGTTAATCCTAAACTTTTCTAAAACTTTTTTCATGATATTTTCTAGACTTTCGTCTAGTGCTGGAAATGACCGTATCACGATTCAAGAAAATGTGATAAAGAGAGTAGCAACAACGAAGTATTTGGGGTTTTTAATTGATGAATACCTGTCGTGGAAAAACCATTCAAGTTCAATAGCTGAAAAATTAAGCAGAGGCCTTGGGGTGATGCGAAGAATTAAAAATCTAGTCCCAAAAAGATCCTGAAAATGATTTATTTTTCTATATTTTACCCATATATTAGCTACGGATGCTCTTTACGGGCAAGTAATTTTGTAACATGTTTCAAAAGAGTACAAAAACTTCAGAATAGAGCTGTAAAATTATTATCTGAATTTGATGATTCTGATGAGGTTCCTGCTCATCAGCATTTTAAAAATAATAAGTTAATGGAATTATCCCAAATTCGAGATTACCAAGTCGCGATTTTCTCGTATAAAAATGTGAATCAGCTGCTCACCCCTGCTTTTGAAAAATCTTTTTACTTTTAATAGAGACCGTCATGATCATAATACAAGAAAAGCTGATAACTTAACTCATGAGTTTAGGAGCACCACTCGGTCATCTTTTGTGATTCGCCACTATGGTCCCCATGTTTGGAATATATTGCCCGAGTGTGTGAAAAAATGCGCCTACTCTCCGGCTTTCAAGTCACGGGCAAAGAAGTTTCTTTTATCTCGTGAGTGAATTTGGTGTCAAGCCCACTCCAGGTGGTCATTCTATTTAAGGTTTCCCCGATTTACTTTGCTTTTTTTGTTTTTGTTTTTTTTTTTTTTTTTTTCTATCTACTCCTTGCCTTTTCCTCTTTCTCTATTTTTTCCTTTATTCCTTCATCAGATAAGTTTCTTGTGTGTTGAGTAGCAAGGTATGAATGTTGTTTTAATTAGCTGAGAGTGATAACCTCGCTTGCCCTTTCAAGCTTATTACCTTTCTTGGCAGGCGAAAGGCGAATAGTTTGTTTTCTTTTTTAATAAATGTATATCTTATCTTATCTTACAAAATGGTTTTCTTGTTACAAAGTCCAGAAACAGAGACCTGATTCACACATGACTCAGAAGAGATTCAGAATATATTTAAGAACAGACTCAATGAAATGAGTGCATTATACTTATGTGCAGAAGAGATCACTACTTCAGAATCATGTAACTGACATGCATAATTTTATTACAGATCCTGGGTCGCCTTACTTTATTGCAGTGAAAGTTGGGCACCGTGGCTGTATGAGCAAGGCTTTTTTTTTTTTTTTTTTTTTTTTTTTTTTTTTTTTTTTTTTTTTTTTTTTTTTTTTTTTTTTTTTTTTTTTTTTTTTTGGTTGGTTGGTTGGTTGGTTGGTTGGTTGGTTGGTGGGCTTTAGACAAGGGCACTTCATATCGAAAGACTTGTCCTAGAAACTTTGAAAAGGCCTCATTTGATTGGAAATTGAAAGGGCTTGTGCCCTTTTTAATAGTCGAAAGTGATTGGAAGGCAAATATTATAAACTTATTTGTAGCATTTTCCCTTTTACGCCCAAAAACCCTTCCACGCCCACCATTTCACCAATCACATCCCATCAAAATTTTGAGCTAGTCATTTTGTTCAACTTAGTTACAAGATTTGGAAATTATGTCTTCGAGGAGGACACTCCGCCCTCAGCCGTCAGGGAAAATGTTGTAATTTATGCCATGGCGGCATATTAGGTTTTTATGTCCCCATGGAAGCGTTGTCGTAGAAACTTCAAAAAGGGATCTTTCAATTGGAAATTCAAAGGGCTAGTGCCCTTTTTAATAGTCTAAAGTGATTGAAGGGCAACTAACCCAACAGTCACGCCCACCATTTCCCAAAACAAACATTTACTCAAAATGTAGAGATAGCCATTTTGTTCAACGTAGATGAAAGTTTTGGAAATTAGGTCATTAAGGATGACAACCCCCCAAAGTCCTAAGGGTAAGGGTTGTAAGTTATGACCATGGGGTATGTAAGGTTTTTTAACAAAGCGTTGTCGTTGAAAACTTCCAAAAGGGCTCATTCAGTTGGAAATTGAAAGGGCTAGTGCCCTTTTTAATAGTCGAAAGTGACTGGAGGGAAAACTAACCCCCCCCCTCTCATGCCCACCATTACCCAAAAAACACGTCCAATCAAATTTTTGGGATAGTAATTTTGTTCAACGTAGTTGAGAGTTCTGAAAAAAAGATCTTTGAGGATGACAAACCCCCCCCCCTTTTAGAGACCTCAGGGTAAGGGTTGTAAGTTATGCCCTGGGGGCATTTACGGTTTTTATTTAAAGGGTTGTTGTAGAAAGTTCAAAAAGGGCTCATTCTATTGGATATGGAAAGGGCTAGTGCCCTTTTTAATATTGAAAAGTGATCGGAGAGAAATTAAACCCCTTCTCATGCCCACCATTTCCCCAAACACATCCAATTAAAATTTTGAGATAGAAATTTTTTTCAACATAGTTAAGAGTTTTAGAAATTAGGTCTTTAAGGATGACACCCCCCCCCCCCCACAGCCCTCAGGGTAAGGGTCGTAAGTTATGCCCTGGGAGATATAAGGTTTTTACAGGAAGTGGTGTTGTAGAAACTTCAAAAGGGCTCATTCAATTGGAAATTGAGAGAGCTAGTGGGGGGGGGATTTTTTGAGAGGGCTCTTTTTGATATTCGAAAGTCATTGAAGGCAAACTAACCCCCTCTGATGCCCACCATTTCCTCAAACACATCCAATCAAAATTTTGAGATAACTATTTTGTTCAATGTAGTTTAAAGCTCTGAAAATTAGCTCTTTAAGGATAACCCCCCTCCCCCACAAACCCTCAGGGCAAGGGTCGTAAGTTATTCCCTGGGGGTATATAAGGTTTTTATAGAAAGTGTTGTCGTAGAAACTTCAAAAAGGGCCCATTCGATTAGATATTGAAAGGGCTTGTGCCCTTTTTACTTGTCGAAAGTGATTGGAGGGCAACTAACCCTGCTCTCACGCCCACCTTTTTCCCGAGCACATTCAATCAAAATTTTGAGATAGCAATTTTGTTCAACGTGGTTGGAAGGTCCGGAAATTATGTCTTTGAGGATGACCACCACCCCAGAGCTTCCAGGGCAAAGGTTGTAACTTATGCCCTGGGGTATATAAAGTTTTGATAGAGAGCATTGGCGTAGAAACCTCAAAAAGGGCTCATTCAATTGGGAATTGAAAGGACTAGTGCCCTTATTAATAGTCAAAAGTGATCAGAGGGCGAATGCCCCCCTTCATGCCTTCATTTCCCAAACACTTCCGATCAACATTTTGAAATAGCCATGTTGAACATAGTTGAAGGGTCCGAAAATTATGTTTTTTGAGTATGACACCCCCCCACCCACAGCCCTCAGGGCTAGGATTGTAAGTTATGCCCTGGGGACATATAAGGTTCTTATAGAAAGCGTGGTCATATAAACTTCGAAAGGGGCTCATTGTATTGTTAATCAGACGTTCTAGTGCTCTTTTTAAGAGTCAAAGTGATCGGAGGGCAGTTACCCCCCCCCCCCCCCACACGTCGTATTGTCCCGAAATGTATCTTATAGAAATTTTGAGATTGTCATTCTATTCAAAATAGTCTAAATATCATTTAAAAAGGCTTTTGGGGTTAAAAAAACTGCCAGAGATTAGGGACATGGGTTGCATTTTATGCCCAGGGGGTATTTAAGGCTCTTATGGAAGAGACGGTTGTTTAACTTTAGAAGAGGCTCAGTCTTTCTCCTCGAAAAAAGTCTATGTCAAATAAAAACAAACAGAAATTAATTAAAAAACCTTTTTCCACAAAATGAGTTTTCAAAAGAAGGTAAAGAACTCCTTTAGACCAAAAATAAACAAAAATCAAATCAAATAAACTACCAAGCATACAACTACCCCAAATCAGTATCAATAAATAAATGAAACCCAAAACAAACAAATTAAAATGAATAACAGAGTCAAACTCAAAACGAGCAAAAATTAATATGATTAGGGTTCTAAACCCCATGCTTTCTAAAAGCCTGAATATAATTTGCACTTTCCTGAAAAAAATTCTTGTAAATGTTTTCACTTTTCAATTTTTTGGCTAAGTGTTGGAAATCAAAGTTTAAAATAGGAAATAGGAAATCAATTACTTCAAGATTAAAATCGTCAGTTTTATTACATATTTTAAAAACTAATTTATTATTATCCGAAACATAAATATTTAAATCTATAAAATGATCATTGTGACCTGTCTCATAGCTACGCCCAGAATTAACTCTAGTGGATGAATTTTTTCAAAATAATCTGAAACTCCGCGCAATTTATCACCAAAAGATCATCCAGGTATCTTTTATTATTTGAAAGGGAATATTTTACATTACTTGTGCTATTTTTGTTTATCATATATTCTTATTCTAGTCGACTCAAAACTATGTCCACTATAAACGGACTGGCATTACCACCCATAGGAATACCGATAATTTGTTTATATAAATTATAGTTAAACCTTATAAAAGTATTGAACAAAACAAATTCCAAAAATCAATAGAAGTAGAGAGGGGTAATTACATACCGATTACACATAGTTTGTTCATGGATTATTGATCCACTAGCGGGTCAGGATTTCTGAGAAATTGATTTGCATAATCGACTGGGGCAAGAGGGGACAGCATTTCTGGGGAAATTCATCTGCATGATCGACTGGGCCAAGAAACATGAGGGGATTTCATTTTTAAATATGGCTAGTATTAGCCATATTTTGGTTTAGTATTAGTTTGGGCTGTATCCTGTACAATATGTTACATCATTTTGTTTTGTTGGATATTGGCGTTTTTAATCATGACTTGGCCTGCCTTATGCAATATTAATGATGTTGCGTTATTTCTAGGTCATTTCTTATGTTTGGCCTAAGGGTGCGCCATCGTTACATTCACCTAAAGGAAGTAGCTGTTTTCTTTTTTGGATTTTAGGTTGTTTCATATTTTTTTCTTCCTTTTTATGTCCTCCTGATGTCCTTTTTATCAGTTTCCTATCTAATGCTATTTGCGTCAGTTGCATAACTATGCTGCCCTATTTGCTTCGGCAACATAGGTAATGCTGCAGTGTCAATGGTCGCACTGTTTGTAATATTAGTATATCCAAGTTGAATAACCTACGATTCCTTTTTTATCAGTTCTCTAGCCCACACTATTTGTTTCAGTGGAATCAGTTGGTTTAGTGGAATTACCAGCATCAAGACACAACAGAGGTACAGGAGTAGTCTTGGCATGTGGTAATGTTATAATACCTGGAATTGGTCAAGTTATTGACGTCGCCGCTGGAGGACTGCATAGTGTAATACTCACAACTGATGGAGGGGTATGCTATTCTAATGTTATCATAGACAGTGCATTATACTGTTTTTAACTTTCTAAACAAAATTTCTTCAATATTTCAGAGATTTAATAAAGTTTATGCTAGTTGATTTTTAATATTAATAATAATTTTTAGTAACATAATTTCTTGATTTTTAGTTTAATAATTTTTTTTTTTAGTTTTACCTTAAATTACCTTAAATCGCATCTTCTAGCGACTAAGGTTGAAGAACCTGTAGATGTCGCTAGGTAACGTTGACTTGATAATCATGTCACAGTTCATGAGTGGATCATCACTGTTTACATATATACAGGACAGTTTGGCTTCATCGTTGGTGTCACTAGATGTATCGCCGGCCATGCGTTTTTTTGAGGGCTAAAAGGGGCGAGTGGCACCTAATAGACCCTGCTGGATCTTTTTAATTTCTAGTTTGATTTTTTAAATGAATTGATAATTAATTTTAGTAATAAATAGTAACATAATATTAGTTGAGGTAAGCAAATGAAACTTTAAGACTTTCCGGGATTGATATTTGAGATCATCCCAGAAAGTTTAATTTCCCTGGCTTTAGTACTTTCTTTAAAAGGCTGAAGACACTTTGTCTGGAAAGTGATTTTACCATAGACTAATCATAGGCAGCGTGATAGCGCTGCCTAAGTAAAGAACGATATGGGCACATGTTTTATTTATTTTTCCTCCATACCCGGGCACTTCGTATCGTAGGAGTTGTCGTAGAAACTTCGAAAAGGGCTCATTCGATTAGAAATCGGAGTGGCTAGTGTCTTTTTAATAGTCGAAAGTGATTGGAGGGCAACTAGCCCCCCTCCCACGCCCATCATTCCCCCAAACACATCCAATAAAAATTTTGAGATAGCCATTTTGTTCAGCGTGGTTGATTTCCAGATAAAAAAATATGTTTTGAGGAGGACACTCCCCCACAACCCTCAGGGCAAGGGTTTTAAGTTATGCGCTGGGGCATATAAGGTTTTTATAGAAGGCGTTGTCGTAGAAACTTCAAAAAAAAAAAAGCTCATTCGATTGGAAATTCAAAGGGCTAGTGCCCTTTGTAATAGTCGAAAGTGATTGGAGGGCAGCTAGCCCCCCCCACGCTCATCATTCCCCCAAACACATCCAATCAAAATTTTGAGATAGCCATTTTGTTCAGCGTAGTTGATTTCCAGATAGAAAATACGTTTTTGAGGAGGACACTCCCCCACAAGTCTCAGCGCAAGGGTTTTAAGTTATGCCGTGGGGCATATAAGGTTTTTATAGAAGTCGTTGTCGTAGAAACTTCAAAAAAGGCTCATTCGATTGGAAATTCAAAGGGCTAGTGCCCTTTTAAATATTTGAAAGTGATTTTAGGGCTATTAACCCCCCTCTCACGCCCACCTTTTCCCCAAACACATCCAATAAACATTTTTAGATAGCCATTTTATTCAACGTAGTTTAAAGTTTTGGAAATTAGTTCTTTAAGGATGACAACCCATCCCCCCCCCACAACCCTCAGGGTAAGGGTTGTAAGTTATGCCCATGGGGTATGTAAGGTTTTTTAACAAGCTTTGTCGTTGAAACATCAAAAAGGGCTCATTCAATTGAAAATTGAAAGGGCTAGGGCCCTTTTTAATAGTCGAAAGTCATTGTATTTGGAAATCAACTTTGCTGAACAAAATGGCTATCTCAAAATTTTGATTGGATGTGTTTGGGGGAATGATAGGTGTGGAGGGGGGGGGCTAGTTGCCCTCCAATCACTTTCGACTATTAAAAATGGCACTAGCCCTTTGAATTTCCAATCGAATGAGCTTTTTTTTTGAAGTTTCTACGACAACGCTTTCTTTAAAAACCTTATATGCCCCCAGGGTATAACTTAAAACTCTTGCCGTGAGGGCTGTGGGGGAGTGTTCTCCTCCTGAAAAAAAAACAAAAAAAAACAACACATTTTGCCCACATCGTTCTTTACTTAGGCAGCGCTAGCGCGCTGCCTATGATAGTTAAATGGAAATTTAGATAGTTATTACATAGTTCTTTTCCGTTTTTTATGGTTGAATTTACTCTATTTTAGTGTTTTTTTTTCTTGTACTGAAAAATATCTATTTCGTTTTCTCTTTTCTGATCTTATTAGTTTTCTAAAAGTTTTCTTTTTTCTGAGTGGGCTTAATAAAGCCCACTTCTGGCTTTTTAACGTCTATAAAAGTTTTACATATGTAATTTAATCATTTTCTTATCTTTCTGAAAGGTTTACATTTGGCAACAATGACGAGGGAGCCTTAGGACGACCGACAGAAGAAGAAGACCGATTTGAAGCCAGAAAAGTACTACTTCCAGGGAAAGTTTGTATGATCTCAGCAGGAGATGCTCATTCTGCTGCTTTGTTACAAGACGGACGGGTCTTTGCGTGGGGTATATTCAAATGTAAGTTTTATTAAAGGGTTCTACCCTTACACAGGAGAGTACTTCCTCCTGTAAAGGTGGGAAGTTTTTCCATCTCCTTTTCCCTTAATTTTCTGTCAGTATACAATGTTTAATAGTTTTAACAATAATCTAATAACAATTTTTAATAACATCCGATTTGTACTTCACGACCAGTGAGTTATTCATTTGCCGTAAAATGAAGAGCAATACAATGAAAAATATTCTCATAATGCTAACCAATTTTTGATAATAAGTGTCAATTTCTATTGATCCTAGATAATAACAGCGTTGGACTTCCCCATCATCACCATCATCATTCTTCATCATCACCAGCAATAACAATTATAGTGTAAATAAAATAATCTACTTTACAACGAGTAACGAAAAGAAAGTTCATTTTGATTGATGGATGGGGAACCAACAGTAGTGTCAAATAGGGTAGGGGGTATGGGAGCCTGTGACCCTTAGATCTTTCCTAGATTTTCAAAACTCGCCTTGTTTGACTCAACTTAATTCTAAAATTCTAAGTAGAGATCAAGTCTTCTTAGACCCCATTTTCACGAGGATGAAAGTTGAGCTCATAATAATAATAATAATATTATGCGAAAACTGGCTTGTGCCTCTATCTACAAAAATTTAAATAATCAAATGCTCTTTCACTATAATGATTGTCAATCTTTTTCTTAATTGCATTGACTGAATCTGAGTTGACAGTGTCTGACGGTAGTGCGTTCCACTCGGAGACAATGCGGTTGCTGAATGCCCATCTAACATCTCTTCTGAAACGTTCTTCGGTTAGCTTAAACTTGTGACCTCTCAGGTTATTATTCTTGAATGTTACTATCTCCTCTGGAGGCATGTTTTCGTAGTATATGTTGCATATTTCATATACTTCAATAAGATCTCCTCTCAAAAATCGGTATGAGAGAGTTGGGAGCGATAATAGTAAGAAACTGGGAGCGATAAGCTGAGCTAATGTTCACCTCCAAATCTCATGAAATAGCCATTTGTTCAACAAAAAGGTGGATTTGTCCATCAAGTTCTACTCAGTTCGAAGGCAGAGTTGAACTAAGGCTCTTTATAAAGTTCAACAAGAGATTGATTAGAGGAGAATGGAAGCACAAATATACTTTCATTGAACAAATTAATTGCGAAAACACAAATTAACAGGATTTTCATCCAGTTCGCATCCTCGTGAAAATGGCTTCTTATTTTGTGCACCTACACATAATTCTTTCGAAAATTATTCAGTTATCCTGTGATTTAGTCGTTTTTTTTTTCGGACTAACACAAGACAAAATTTTTTCTCCAAAATGACTCGTGTTATCAAACATTGATGAAATTCAATTTATAGCTAGAGGAATTGAATTAAAATAAAAATTGCGTGACACACACTAACTTTGCTAAAAAATCAAGACAAAGTATGTAAGTCAAAAATTAAAATCAAATAAAAAAAAACTTCTAACTTGACTTGATAACAAAATTAATTTAGCAGTAAGATAGTTCGTTGATCAATTACAAATATATTAGAGGCCTAAATTGATAAGAGTAAAAAATACAACGAATCAAAGTCAAGAATAGTAAAATATATAGACAACAATTGTCAAAATATAAAAATCAAACTAAAATTAAGAGAGTATGTTGAGTTAGTTAAAGGGGGTAAGACAATTTACAGGGATTTAGGGAATGAAAGAAATAGAAGGAGGTAAACCAAGTGAGATAATGAATTTTAAATTGAGTTGGTCGTTAATATTAGAAACAAAAGTCAATCTCCTTTTGTAATAGTTCGTTTTTCATTGAATGGAGTGATAATACTACTACTACTAACAACTACTACTACTAACAACTCATCGCAGCACCAAGCCGCCTGAGGCCAACACAGCTACGCACGCTCCTCCTCCACCCCAATCTATTCAAAGCCTCCCTTTTTACACCCGCCCACGAAGTTCCCATTTCCTTTAAATCTTTCTTTATGACGTCCTCCCAACCCAGACGGGGACGACCTGCTTTCCGTTTAGCCCTAGATGGTTGGCCGAAAAGAACAATCTTCGGCAATCTGTCATCCTTCATCCGAACAACATGCCCTAACCACCTCAACCTTTCTTTCATTATAGACCTAGAAAGTGGTATTGAACCACATTTTTCGTATAGCCTATTGTTTGAAATACGGTCAGTCAGCCGGGTACCCAGAACAATCCTTAAGCAATTTCTCTGGAAAACATCTAGCAAATCTTCATCCGCTTTTCGGAGCGTCCATGCTTCAGAGCCATATTTGACCACTGTCATCACTGTAGCTTCTAAGATTCTAATCTTGGTTTGCAGACTTATCTTCCTATTCTTCCAGACTTTTTTTAACTGTGAAAAAACACCCTGAGCCTTGGCTATTCTATTTTTAACATCTTCACTGCTCCCACCATCTTTACTAATAATACTACCAAGGTAAGTGAAACTGCCCACCTGATCAATCTTTTCATTACCCAACGTCACCTTTTCATCTTCACTTATTCCTAGCCTTAGTGACTTGGTCTTCCTAACATTAATTTTCAAACCATACTAGCACCCTGAACTCGCAAAACCTCTAAAACTTCATTCATTTTGCTCACACTTTCATCTAGGATGCTTAAATCATCAGCATAATCCAAGTCCAGGAGACTTTTTCCTCCCCATTTGATTCCGTGGTCTCCCATTGCCTTTCCTGTGCTCCTTAAAACAAAGTCCATCAAAATAATCCATATAAAGGGGGATAGAACACAACCCTGCTTAACTCCTGATTTAATACAAAACCAGCTGCTAACCTCATTTCCTACCTTAACCGCAGCAGTGTTATTCTCGTACATAGCACTAATCACTTTAATGTATTTGTCTGGTATACCATACATGGATAAAACCTTTACTAAAGCTCCTCTATCAACAGAATCGAACGCTTGCTCATAATCTATAAAACTAAGGACCAAAGGTGTTTGAAAACTTAGGCACTTCTCAATTATTAACCTAAGAGTGAAATTTGGTCAACACATCCTCTACCTTTTCTAAAACCGCACTGCTCTTCTCTTAAAACTTTGTCTACGGCATCTCTCAGTCTAAAAAGTATCATATTACTAAGCAATTTGCTACCTACAGAGACCAGACTAATGCCTCGATAATTACCACACTCACTTTTATCACCTTTCTTATAAAGTGGCTTAATTAAGGTTTTCCTAAAATCATTAGGTACTTCCCCTTTTTCAAAAATCATATTCATAATCTCCAATAACTTATTTCTAACCTCAGAGCCACCATATTTAAGAAACTCATTTACTACCCAATCAGCACCTGGAGCCTTATTATTCTTTAATCCTTTTAGTACTGTTTCTAATTCCTCCTCACAAAACAAATCTTCCTTCACATCCAAGGTATCACAAACTTTTTCATTTTCCTCTATATTTTTTCCTGCAACTCTATCTCGGTTAAGCAAATTCTCAAAATGTTCGGCCCATCTCGCTTTAGCTTTTGTCTTATCGCTAATTGCCACCCCATTCCTATCTTTAACTGGGACAAGTCCGGATTGACTACTACCTCTCAATTTGTTAACGTGCCAGTACAATATTTTACTATTATGCCGTCTAGCTGCATCTTCTAAATCCTCGGCAATTTTATCCATGGCCTCCACTTCACACCTCCTTAGTTCATATTTCAATGCTTTCTCCACTTTCTTTACATTTCTTTTGTTTTCATGTGATCTATCACTCAGATAATTCTTGTACAAGTCCTTTCTCCTTTCTATTAAACTTAAAGCTTTTTCACTAATATTCTTAGCTGCAGTTCTAGCTTTCTTCCCTAATACACCTTCAGCAACTTCACAAATTATTTTTCTAAAATTATTCCAACCATCTTCCACATTATCAAATTTTAAGCTCTCAAGTTTAGTATTCAACTGTTCCTGGAAAGTTTCTCTCAAATTCTCATCCTGGAGTCTACTAACATCATAACTTCCCGGGAGGTAATTACCCTTCCGATATTTCAGCTTTAAATTAACCCTTGACACTACTAGATGGTGATCTTTACTTTTAACATCAATAACAGCACTCCTATATACCCTAGTATCTTGTATTGATCCTGCCAGTCTTCGATTTACTATAACATAATCAATAAGGTTTGCTGTCTTACCATCACGTGAATACCATGTTACGCTTATGAGCCATTTTATGACCAAACACCGTATTGGTTATAACTAGATTGTTATACCTACAAAATTGCAAAAGTCTGTATCCATTACTGTTTTCTTTTCCTACACCAAATTTACCTAAGCTGGGATACCATCTATCCATATTTCTACCAACCTGGGCGTTAAATCTCCCAGCAATAACATCATATTTCTACCTGGGACCTTGTCTATTTGCTCCTGTAACTGTAAGTAAAATTCATCTGAGTCACTAGTATCTCCATCAGTCGGTTCTACAGGGGCGTATACTACTATAACTGATACCTTGAACTTTCTAGTCATAAAATGAGCAATTAGTATTCTATTATTAATACCTTCCCAGCCTAAACAAGACTTAGCAGCTTCCTTATTCATCATGAGCCCTACTCCCTGTCTATGTAACCCATCCTTCCTGCCTGAGTAAACAAATTCTATATCACCTAATTTCATGCTTCCTACCCCTGGGATATGAGTTTCTGAAACCTCCTAATAGATCCAGTTCGAATCGTCTGAATTCGTCAGTCAAAATGTCGATACGATAGTCATTTTTTAATGTCGTAACATTCCAAGTTCCAATTTTCATGTTCTTTAAATCATTGAAATTTTTTTCGCCTCAGGAAAAGCAATGATCCCGGATACCAGTGCAGGACGGGGATCACATATCTTCTCAAGTCTACACCGAAGTGCTTAAGCCGGCTTAGAACCGAACAGCAAGAAGTCCCTGGGACCTCCATGAATGGAGGCTTTGTGCAATCCTGGGCCCATCTTGGTCACAACATGGTTTTCAGCGCTTGGCGATGCTCTTCTATCAACAAGAGTCGAAATCCTGCACAGACAATCTCAAGCCTATTACCTCCGACTCATTATATATTCATGCCTACAAATATTATGCTACTACGGGGAGGCAACCCGTAATAGATAAATTAGCTAGGAAGAGTTTTTCAGCCCAAAGACGCCCATCAAAACATACCAATCCCAGAAGAATTGTCCATTAGTCAGAATCCCGTGCGAATAGAATCCCCTTTCCCTTAGAAGAAGACTCCTTATTGGGCTGTGAAGGAGGGTAAATAGCACCCAT
Organism: Artemia sinica; assembly: GCA_027921565.1. Classification (NCBI taxonomy): domain Eukaryota; kingdom Metazoa; phylum Arthropoda; class Branchiopoda; order Anostraca; family Artemiidae; genus Artemia; species Artemia sinica. Next base: position 1,076,720 of record JAPEVW010000062.1, on the reverse strand, counting down.
AATTAATTAATGCTTTTTGGTCAAAGCTAATGCAAAGGGCCTCCTGTGTGTCCCATTTAGTGATTAAACCCGCCTTTCTTAAAAGATGAGTGTATTTGTGCTCTAAAAAAGTGACTAAAATATATCTTGAAAAATATTGGTTTCTGTTTCTTCGTAGATTCCTGGAAATGAGTGTTTTCTCTTTCTTTTGAATATTCCCATTTTTATTTATGTGCCATATTTTTACAAGTAAAATGTGCGTTTTAGCATGGATTTAGCCCAATTAATTGCTTTCATGAAGTAATTTATCCTCATGCTCAATTGTTTGCGTTGAGACTTTTGTATTTTTCCACCACGATGTGGGAAAAAATTGCAAGTGCTGTCTACCCCCTCCCCCCCTCTGGAGGTCTATAGTCCAAGGCTACTGAGTCTTTGACTGAACGAAATTGAAGCTTGGGTGCTATCAGGTAGCTGGTAGAGATGCCTATACCTCCAATGTCTCCTTGGTTATTTGGACAAGCAGCTGGAAAGCTATGGCTCATGATTGATTGTAAATCAGACCACTGGATATCCTGGATTCAATAGAGCTATTTAATCTGGAAGATGTCAAATAAGCTTCAGACTACTGTACTTGAACGGCAAGTTTCCACTCCATGTATCAGACTCAAGCCTTCTGCTTGGATGTCTCCAGCCTAGGCAACAGAATAACATGGATAACAGGCTGAATAATATGCAATCTACGGCAACGTCGGAGAATTTATCGCCATACAGCGCAGATTCTTCTGAATATTTTGGTTGGACATCAGTCTAGGTGCCATCAAGTAGTTGATGAAGATGCTCATAACCGCGCAACCCTTGACTCAAATGAGCTATTTAGTCCGGAACATGTACAAAAAAAGCTGAAGATTACTGTACTTCAAGGCCAAGTTTCCACTTCACGTATTAAACAAAAGCCTTTTCCCTTGGACATCTCCATGCTAGGGTTACCTGAGCCTAAGCTGAACAAAATGCAATCCAGGATGCCACCAGTGAGCTTATTGCCATAACAGTGGCAAAGCCCGTTGAACACCTTGGACGGAAAAAGGCGTTTAAAAAGCTCATGCCTGTAATCGGTCATTGTTAACGAAGTCAGACCATGGGAGACATACGACTCAACTGAGCTATTTAGGCTCCTCTGGCAGACGTTGAGTCGACTCAGGATTGTTGCACTGGCAAACCAACTCCAAATAATAGACTAAAGTTTAGAACCTCCCCAAAATGCCTTCGGATATTTCCAAAGATACTCCAAAAATCTTAGACTCAGTCAGTTACACTCTTCTTAGTTTTACTCTTGATTACTCTCCTTGTTAAATTTACCCTCTTATTAAAAAATAATAAAAACGAGAAAAAAAGAAGCACGGGAAAAAAGAAAAGAAAAATAAGCAGTTTTTACTCTTTACTTTTTAAACACGAATTTTTTCATTTCCAGCTGCAAGTGGTGATCTGGGTCTAATTCCAACCAGTTTCTGCAAAAGTTGAGTCGCCAGTTGAAATTCTACCTTTGATACCAATAAAAAAAATTGGTTCTGGTGAAAATCACATGGTCCTTTTATCTGAAACCGGTCATGTTTACACATTTGGCTGTCCTGAACAAGGTCAACTGGGAAGATTGTCTAGTAGAGCTGCTACTATAGGGAGCAGTAGACTAACAGTCGGTAAGAAAAAAAAAATTTCCACCTTACTATCAAACCTATATCGTTGTTACAAACAACAAAGGTCGTATTTAGTGATATCATAATTTCATTGAGGCGTGATATATTTATAGTTATTTCATTATAGTTATAGTTGTTCGTTGTTATGATTTTAATGTTATTTTTTTCGAGTTAAGGTTTTAAACTCTTCATGGAAATGACAAAAAAAAATTACCAAAACATTGACAACGTGTCAAAATTGACACAAATTACAGATAAAATGAAAAATATAGCACAAAAAACGACAACAACAAATCACACCCTATTTCTTATGGTTTTCGGACTTCACCACGAATATTGCAAAAAAACTGCCAATATGTTGTTTATTTCTTGTCACATATTATTAGCGATTGAATTGTTAATGTAACTATAGGCATGTCTTCTTTGTCGATGCAGCCCAGATATCTCAAAAGATTGAAGATTGTTACTTTAAATTTATCCAAAGCCAAACAAAAATAAAAAATATTTTTTCTTTTAATTTAAAATGTATTTTGTTTTCAGTAAAAGGCGAAATTTTATTGGATGTCATTGGGGAAAAGGGTACATAGGAGGAGTCCTCCAATCACTTTTGACTCTAAAAAGGGCGCTGGAACTTTCAGTTTCCAATCGAATGAGCCCTTTCCGAAATTTCTACGACAAGTCCTCCCATACGAAGTGTCTTGGTGAAAAAATAATAATACATTGTGCCTACTTAACTCTTTGCTTAAGCAGCGCTGCCTATAATTATTATCCACTTTTACCCGGCTATTAGTGATTCATTTGCCATTAAATGCGTCAATAGTTCCGGTAGGCTCCTAGTATTTGTCCATAGGTATGTTTTTTCATGTTCATTTATTGAACATGACTTTATCATAAGCTAAAGCTGTAATAGTTTTTCGTTTTGGTGTTTAATGATAATAATTTAATGCAAAATACCTATATATAATTATTTTATATCATTTTTTATGATTATAATCATTATACTCTTTAGCTAAATGCTTAGAGCCTCAGAAGATTGTTTTGAGAACTGACAAGCCGAGACGAAAAGAAGTTGCTTTGTTCGATGACGTATGGGCTGGACGAAAGGCGACCTATATCAAAATCAAAAATAAGGATCAGATCTACGTTTGTGGGTTGAACAATCGAATGGCAACTGAAAGTGCCATTCAGTATTTTCCAATATTGACCAGTTTGAGCGAGCGAGCAATTACCTTAGCTGCAGCGCAGCATCACAACCTGACGATTTCACTAAACGGTGATTCTTTTAAATTATTTACTTTTTTTTTATATAATTTATTAATTGCAATAACTAGTCTTTTTAACTTTAAAACAAATAAGCAAAATAATTTATTGATTAAATAATAATTTATAAAATAATTTATAAAAGTATGCTAATAAATAATGAATAGTAAAATAAATATAATAATGAAATAATATAATTCTAGCAATAATATAATGATAAAAAAATGTAATGATAATAATGATAAATATAATGTATAAATATAAATTATTTATTTATTTACTTTAATTTATTATAAAATAATTTATGAAATAGTTAATTTACTAAATTAAATAATGTATTTTTTTAATAAATAAATGTATAATTTATTGATTTAATAAATAATTTTTATAGTTTATTTTTTATCTTAAGCCGTGTAAATATGCTAGACTCGAAGTAAGTTTTAGCTCATTTAGTTTCAAAGTCTTGTCATACCGGTCAGCAAAATTTATGAAGAGTGATTAGGGAGCAACTTTGATTTTGAAAAAAAAAGCTAAGGGAAGAAGCGTTATTATTATTACGTTTGCCCATTAAACCCTTAAACAGCAACTCCTTGGTGTAATTTAAGACATATTCAAGGTGTGTTTTAGCTCGTTTTGTTTTCAGATGTAATTTATGTGGCGTAATAAAATTTATGAAGGCTATTCAGAAATCAACTTGAGTTTTAAGGGAAAAAAGAAGAAAAATAGCAACTGAAGGGATCTTGTATTGTAGAGAAGAGGCTTAACATTGGTAAACTTAGTTAGCTCAGGCATTTCATTAGGAGACAGCGATCACTATTCACGACGACATATTCAGTACTTTGGACCGAAGATCTTCAAATGACAACTTCGACGGTGCAGCATCCGTCTCAAGACAAATGTCACTCTCTACGGTTTGCGTTTTCTGATCACAGGTGGAACTCAACACCAAACATCATCTGATAGTTAGCCTTCGCTAAATCTCACCATGCACCCCCAATAACGTCCCCCCCCCAGATTTTTAAAATCATCTTGTTAATTCTATTTCATAGTTTATTTCTGTTTTAGCTATGTGCTATATTAAACCAGCGAGACTGGCTGTTTATACCCCTTTGCTTCGTTCTTCCACAACTATCAGATAGTACTATTAATTTTTGATGATCTTGTTTTGAATTATCCCGTTGGTGTCACTCTTGTAAAACTCCTGTATTGAAATATCCGGTCTTTGCTGATTTTTGAATAAAACGTTTCATTAGTTCAACAGTAGCAAAAGTCCAGAATTCAGATTATAATTTAAAAATTTTATATAATTATTTTTTTTAATAATTATTTGACTTAAAAAAAAAAAAAAAAAATCCCAATTTATTTTGTAGGGGAAATCCCCTACATTTCCGTGAGTTGACGCCACTGAGTGATATTACAACGTATAGCATTGCAAAGGAAATATCGACAGGAGACCGTTCCCGACGCTCCATTAAAGATACTGGTGATTATTACTGATATGGTATTAATGTGAAGCATGATGTCAGACGTCTTTTTCAATCTTTAAAAGATCAGGTGAACTCTAAATACTGCTGAAATTAATGAACTTGGATGTAATTTCCCATGCTGTCGAGTCTCGACCATGCCTGAAAATTATGTCTGTGTCGTATTTGCTGTCCCCTGGCAATATTTTTTCAGGTATCCCACTGTTTCGGGCAATGATGAAAGAAAGGCTGAGATGCCTAGGACGTGTTTTACAAATTCAGGATGAGAAAATTGCCTAAGGTTGGGCTTTTTAAGGCCAAACAAAAAGCAAATCTTCCCCAATTCTGGCAAATAGAGGTGATAAAGAAAGATTTAAGACGAATTGGAAGAGGGAGGCGGTAAAGAGTGAAGCTTGGAATAGATTGGGGCGGACTAGGAGTGTGCGTGGAAGTGTTGGCCTCAGGCTGTTTTGTGCTGCAGTGAATTGAAGTAGTAGCAGCGGTATAAATGTGCTAATCCGTCTTTTTCTGTGCTAACCTGACATATGCTTCCCCATGCCTTCTTTAACTTGTCAAAGGCGAATATGATGAGAAAATTGCCAAAGGTTGTGCTTTTTGAGGCCAAACGAAAAGTAAATCTTCTCCAAACCTGGCGAAAAGAGGTGATATAGAAAGATTGAAGACGAATTAGAAATTTTGGGGAGGCGGTAAAGAGTGAAGCTTGGAATAGATTGGGGTGGACTAGGAGTGTGCGCGGAAGTGTTGGCCTCAGGCTGCTTTGTGCTGCAGGAGTGTGTGTTACAGATGAATCAAGACCACAAAACACATACAGATAAGTGATACCCAACTTTAGTAAAGCTCTAAAAGGAACGAGTTTATCTGATGCAACAATAGTCAGGAATCTGCAATGGAGAATTATGGCAGTCAGGAATAATTGTTGTTCAGGAACATTTTTGGAATTTTATCTTCAGTGTATTGCAGACAGTGACTCTGCAAGCTGGAATTGTCACGCAGCAGCAGAGCTATATATTTGCACATTAGGGGGTGGGGTAAAGTATTTGGACAGTGCGAAGTTAGAAAACAATTCTTACTACATAATATGCAGAATAATTGTACATAACACATTAGACATGCAGATTACAGACCCACTATACTTTATCCCCCCCCCCCTAATGTGCAAATCCATAGCCCAAATTTGTTTCTAAAGTATTATATTTTTTATCTTACTTTGGTATATTTCATTGGGATTGAGGATCAGAGAAACATATTAGAAGAACGTTAGGTAGGGTGTATATCATACAAGTACCAAGTTTTTGATCATGTCCTCTTTTCTTGAAGAATTATCCATTGGCAGCCAGGGAAGGAGAGCCAATTGGCGCAGGCGCTGTATCTGTGGTTGGACGGCATACACCAACTCAGAAGAAATTGCCCACTACCACAAGAAATGTTGGAGCAGCGAGAAGTTTGAATTTAGAAAACCTTTGCATCCGCCTCAAAAAAAGATTGCACGCATGCTGGCTTTTTGCCTGCTTTTTGCTTGCTTTTTACTTGTCTTATCTTTGCCTTAGACCTGCTTTGCCTTAGACTTTTTTTTTCCTTCTCTTGAATTATATACTGTGTTTCTAGCATGGTTATAAAGGTCCCACTAAAGAGAATAAGATCACTTTCCCATGAAGCTAAACTTCTTTGTATTTTTACTAAAGAAAAATAGAAAAAAAAATTCCTCGTCCCCTCTCCCTTGTATTTTTGTGCATTGGTTCAATTATCTTAAGGGATGGATAGACGTAATTTGTTTCAATGTAAAAACCATATTTATGGAAATAATTGGGAAAATTTCTATGGAAAAGCCGGATTGTCCTTCAAAAAAAAAAGCGGTCTAACGTCTCTCTAGCCTTTTAGGATTAAAATAGCTAAGGAACATATACCAGTTAGCGCTGTTGAGTTAACCCTGCTTTGTGCCACTTTATGTTGTGATGAATTTTTAGTAATAGTGCACTCCAGATTTGGATCTAGGCTGTTTTCAGGGAGAGTGGGGGGGGGGGGAGGGGGGGGGCAAACGAAGATTTGCCGTTCCCTGCCCCGCCAATAATACTTTGAATACTACAATTTTTTGTTTTGAGTGAAAGTGGAGCTTATAGCATGGGAAAATAATGGTGATAAATAAAAGTTCATATAGGGATAAAATCCTTTTAATAGACAGTGATGATGATAACAGTGATAAAAGCTCCTGGAGCATGGGAAAATGAAGTTTGTCTATCCTTTATATTATGGTATTTATTTTTGGGGAAATATAAATACATTTTTCGGGGGGGGGGGGATTTTAAACGGGGGTAATCTTCTGTTTGTAGGACAGTTCCTTGATGATTTTTCCAGGAAAAATTTTCCATACGGGGAATGTGCCAGAATTTATGCTTGGAATTCGTTTTATTTGTCTTACTTTCTTGTTTGTGACTCAATATTACATATGGAGATGTTCCACATGTCCAGGGGAATGGAATTCCTCGGATAGTTTTTGTTTTTTTTGGGGGGGGGGGCGGGGGAATTTTACGCGGGGGGAATTTTCCATGAAGGAATTCTTAGTGTGGAGAGTTACCACGGAGGAGAAGGGGGCGAATTTCCTGGCAATATTTGAAAACAATCAGAAATTTAATGATAAATTTTTTTTTTCAGCTGCTAGTAAGGAGCAACATTGAAATTTAAAACGAGCAGAAAATATTCCATATATGAGGGGGGAATAGTCCCTCACTCATTCTGCTAATTTTAGTCAAACTTGCTATAAAACAGAGGTAAATGACAGTGAATTTTCTTTCATATTAGAGTTATAGTTAAACGCATCATTTTTTTTTGGGGGGGGGGAGGATGGGCTTTGGATGGACTTATCCCTGTAACAATGGCGTGCAGAAGAATGGAGACTAGAATAATGTGGTTTCTCTTGGCTTCTAGAGGAATTTGCATAACTTTTTAGCACATTATAACACAAAAGTTTTGAGATACGCCTTTTCTCTATTGGATTTTACAACAAGCAGGTGTTGTAATTTGAGTTCTTTGTATCATAAAAAGTAGAAATTACGTTATAACATAATTGTCCTTAATATTGACATATGATCTTGAATAATGGTTTTGATTTAGGTGGATCCACGAACGTTAGCCCTTCGAACCTTCCTTCTGGCACCAGCTTGACTCAGTTAACCTCTCTGGTGGATTGCCTGGATCTCTTTCGACAGCCATCTCCACTTTGAATCAAAGTTATCTCCCGATCTCTTCTGCACCAGGTTGGTTTTTTAATCAATTTTTGTACTGTTGCAATGCATTTAGGCCTCCATTGAGGGGAAAAAGCAAAGTTTTGACTAGCCATGATGCTCCTCGAATGCCTCTTTATAAATGTTTTACCATATGCAAAAATGCAGCTATTCCACAAAGGCCTGAAAGCAAGGTGAAAACTTTTATAAGTAACAGAAGCTACACTATAAGTAACACTAGCTCCTCTTATATTCACAGTTCAATGTGACAACAATGATAAAAATGTAATACTGATATAGGAACTAGAATAAAACCGAAATAGCCACAAACAAATCTAAGAAACTCACAGATTTCAGTTGTAAATAGAAATATGAGGGCCCATGTTGCACAAAATATGTTTATTTGGTGCTCTTAGCACTTTAAGTAACGTTAGGAGTAGTCTGATGTGTTGGCCTCAGGTGGCCTGGTACTGCAGTGAAATATTAGTAGATAAAACAATGTCAGATAGATAAAACAATAGCTTACTACCTTCTTGATTCAAAAAATGGCAATGCATTTATTGATATTTAGGCAATCTAAATCTAGATGAACGCAAGTATTTTTCGCGTTTGGAAGTAAAATGGGTTACATCTGTCTCGGAATATATAGTTTTTAGCTTTATTTGAAATATTCGGCCAATTTGAGATGTACACTCCTCTCCCAAGTGAAGCCCTATGCATTAGATGTTTGCTTCAGTTTCGAATACCTTAATTCTTCCTCAAATTGCTCAGAGGTTGGCATAATATATAATAATATAATAGTATGTATTGAAAACCCGTCGTATACAGTAAACGTACAATGACAGAGTATACAAAATAGTGCGAAAAGAGGAAACAAAAAGAAAACATACTAAAAATAACATCAAAAGCAACAACTTCTTAAATAGTATACAAAATAGTGCGAAAAGAGGAAACAGAAAGATAACATACTAAAAAATAACAGCAGAAACAACAATTCTTCGAAAATAGCAGCAAGGACAACAACTTCTGAAAGGCGAAAAAAAAAGAAAAAAAAGGGAAGCAAGAAGGAAAATTAAACAAGCAAACTTTCCCACTCGTGCTTTAAAATTGGTAGTTTTATTTTTTGCCGGCTATTAAGTATCTCAACAGCTAGATTTGGGTCAGGTAGGTTGTAGCGCCGAATCCGAAAAATATTTTTTATCCATGGTGGCAATTTTAGTAGGTACTTGGCAAAACGGAAAAACAAAGAGTGGATTTTAGACTTTTCACGGTTTGCCAATAATTTCTAGAAAGGGGTCACATATAATAAATGTGGCAGAGTGGTAGCGTTGTAAATACTTACCAGTAGTGGACGGTTAAATCTCATAGTGGATTTAACTATCAAAGCATAGGAGCTGGAAATTCACCGTTCAAGATGTGAGATCAGGAGGGAGCGGGTATGCTGTAATGAGGTACCGCTTGGCAGCCCCAGATATACTATTTTATCAACTGGTTTTACTGAGCACTCACCTAGTTTGACATTAGTAGGAGAGTCATTCTTCCAATTGTAAAGCAAGACTTCTGACTTTTTGGAGTTAAATCTTAGACCGACGTTCTCGTAATTGGACTGCAGACCTGAGAATAATTCTGAAAGGCGGTTAAGCGTCCGGCTGAGGTTCAGCGTGTCATCAGCATAGTATACTAGGAAGATGTCAATGGAACTGTGAATGCATGATGAAGGACAGCTGTCCTGAGGCTCAATAATGTAGTTATTGAAGAAATTGGGAGATAAAACTGCCCCTTGACGGGCACCTTTGCAGACTATTCCCAAAAAGTGGGGATCCAGGCCCAGGTTGGCCTATTTTATCACAGTTATTCCACGATTTCCTATGTTTCCTTATGTAAAGTTTCCTATGGAACTTTGTGTGGATAAAAAATTTACTGGTAACAGTGAATGTAACCTTCTCCCACAACTAAAGGACTTTTGTCTCGTAAGCTTTGCTTATAAGATACAAGGAATATTACACATTGCTTTTGACACCATAATCTTTTTTTATGCTTTGATTTTATAATTTGTTATTATATTTGACATTATATGCTAACAAGATATTGTACCTACAAGGTATGATACCACATTATACCTGTTTGGTATTATATACTGGAATTATACACTAATATGTTTGGTACTAACAAGCTATGGATAACCTTTTTTAGCCATGGGTTTAATACTGATGAAAAATTTACTTGGTTCGACAAACAATTCCCGTATAACAGTGAACATATTTACCAAATGAAAAACTTATACTTTTTCCTGTTTGATTATTTGGTGATGGTAATGCATAATCTTCATGCAACTTCATGCCCTGCCGCAGTTGAGATTTATCCCCTGGTCCCGAATTACCAAGCAGAGATCAATCCTACCGTGCTTCCACAGGGCTACTGAAAGCACCGCACTTATATTATATAGGGGTTTACGCCCTTTTCAGTTCTGTTGACCCCTCTGGCTCAGTTGGTTTATTCTGCTTCCCTGTATTTTATTCATTTCCAAGTTACTCAGGGTTAACTTGTTGCAATAAACCGATGAATCTGTGACACAAAATACAGCTCTTTCGACATAGAATAACCGATTTTAGTTTGAAAATACTGTTACCAAACTCCTTCTTACCCATAGCTTACCATGCCAGACCTTCCTTACCATACCTTACCCTCCTTACCATAGCTCGTTACCCAAGACTAGAGGAACCGTGTATTATTACTAATACGTGAGCCTCACAATAGACACGCCTGTCAATAAATAACAAAAGATTTATTGATTATTACTGGTCTTCCTTGATTTAAACATATACATTTGTTATAGATTTGGAAGATTGCAATGGTGGGAACTTGGTCCAAAGAATCAAATCAGTGCAAATGCTATAACCATTTACTGTTTATCTGTGGATTGGAAATAATTCAATTCTTGGACAGTGACAATATTACCCATGTATAACTTGGGAAAACCACCCCTCCCCCAAAATATTGGTACTTTCCTACCCTGACATCTTTAAAAACTCAATTAGTTAATTAAAAACAAAAAATAGTTATCTGGACGCTTCAATGTTTTATCATCATTTGTATCTGTCGGTTCTTGTTTAGGCTATTATCTTTTCTTTCTTTTTTTAGGTGGCACCCCAACGTCCAACCCCTCGAGCTGTTCATTATACTTTTGAACGGAAGGAAGAATAAATCTAGATAAATTATGTATATACAAGTTAATGCTAAATAAATGTTTGGAAATTTATCGATCCCATTAAGAATGAAATGCTTTAGAACCTTGTAGCAATCAGGCAATCTTGTAATATATGGAATGATGGTGTATTAAGAAGATATTCGTTGTTTTTTTTGGGGGGGGGGTGGGACTCTTAATAAAATTAGAATACGAAATTACTGCAAAATCATGATATTTCTGGCAAATTCCTGCAAGGAAAACCTCGTGTGCCATTTAAGTATTTATGTCCGGTAGGATTAAAAAAAAATCTGATCTTGCGTAAGCTATGCTTCCGGGTTGTTCTTCCATTCCCTTTGATCTTTAGTTAAAAAATATGAAGTTTGTTGGCTATAGGGTTATAGGTAGGTAGGCTATAGGGTTTGTCACCCAAAATAAAATATAAAAATGTCACCCAATTCTCGAGTAGGGGACCATAACGAAAAACCTTTGTGAGTCTCTTATCTAAGGAACCAATGGATGAATGTGAGAGGACATTTCATGACATAGGCTTTTGGAGCTAATGTGCCCCTTTATTTGCCATAATCCTTAACTTTATTGTTTACTGAAACAGTAATATCAACATGTTTCTGAATTTGGAATAGTTAACTTAATGGTAAATTTGACATCAATTACCTGGCTTTCAAAAAAATTTATAATCTGCAGGGCAGGGAACAAATTATGAATGTATGCCGTTTTAATTTTAAATGTCAGTAAAATGGTGTTAGTAATGTTAGTATTAATTACCTTAAATCACAATTGCCAGCGAGATAAGTTGGTGATTGACAGGATAAAATGTAATAGTATCAGTAATAATATAATTTTAAAGTATTTGTATTACTAGTACTTGTGGTATTGTTATAAATGGTATGGTGAAGTAATACCTGTTTAAATGGCGTTAAAAGTAAATTGGTATTTACTGGAATGTATCTACAGGCAAAACAACTGTTTTAACTAAATTAAAGAAAAAAAAAGTTTTTCAACAAAGTAAAGAACGACCTCATGACTCAAGCCAAACCTAAAAATTTATTCGGATTATTCAGAATATTGCTGCAGAGGTTTTGACTGGTGACAGCCTGAATGTGAAGGCAAATTGACCAAACGCTTCATATACTACCGTTTGCTTGAATTTTACAATGCTTAATTTATGTACAAATATCATTTCAAAATATTGCTTCTTTTTTTGTTCTTTACTTTTCACATGTTTATTATCGCTTCATTATTATGAAACTAAAAGTTCAAGTTGAAACGTAGCTCGTTGGTTATATCAACTATTCCACAGTTTAGTATTAGGCATGTTGGGTCTTTAATTTGGGAACATTTGTTGAATGAGTTAAAATTGTGTAATATTCTACCAGAATTCCGCAAATTGTTGAAATTGCGTTGTTTTGAAATTTCTTATCATTTGATAAGAAGGGGCAAACACATAAAAGGAGAGGGATGACGGAGAGCAGAATCTGAGCCTTAAAAGCTCAGAAAATCTCACTATTTCACCATGTATCTCTATAATTAACTTGCAAGTCCAACAAATGATTTGAAAATGAAAGGAAATAATGATTTCGAAACTTCAAAACAAGCAGTTATAGTTTTTTATGCAAGGGAACTGCCAACCCTAAGTCACTAATCTGCGAAGTTTAGATAAACTGTGGACAATGTAGAATAATTTCACCAAAACTCATATGTAGCTGTGGCACGTCAGTTGGGTGGGAGGGATGTGTGCCCTTGGATATTTCATCTCCCTTAGATTTTGAAAAATCCTTTTTTGGGAAAATTTTCGTCTTCGAAAAATGACTTTTTCTATACTTCTGTCGAAAAAAAAATCGAAGGAAAAACAAAAATTGTCACTTCCTTAGTTTTTGAAAAGTATCTGTCAGAAGATTGCAATAGAGGTTTTCTGGGATTTTACTCTGTTTTAAATGAAAGGCTGTTTCCAATTGTGAGGAATACCGGACCCCATTTTTTTTTCTTTACATTTCACAAAATGTTGTTAAATCGTGATTTTTATGTTTGATGATATTTTAAACTTTGTCTTTCTGTATTGTTGTTTTTCGTCTTATTGTTTCTTTCTTGCTTCTATTGGTTTCTTTTGCTTTCTTTTATTGGACATATGAAGTGAAGCGATTTCGAATCTATTAGAGCGCTTGTTAAGCCTTTTGAAACTAATTAATTATTTCATCTTATCTAAAATTTTATGTTTGTCACGTTTGCAGTCGGCGGGGGTACGCAAAAAAACATTTGTGACAATGGAGACTCCAATATGGCGAAATCCAGCGATGCAAAAGCAGTTTGCAAAGCTGGTTGGCCTTCTGGGGGCTTAATCTGTAATTGGCTGTTAGCAGTAGAATCATTAGTTGTTCTCGGTTCTTTTGTAGATTCATTTGTTACTTACAAGTCATACTGAATACAAAGTTAAGTAAATATTAAATTGGATGAGGATAAATAAGTTGTTTTCACACACATAAAAGCTCTAGTTTACAAAAAGAGAATAGTGCACGAAATGATGGGGAATGAAGCTGACATTCATTCCGATACATCAGACAGAAGATCAAACATAGCAAAAAAAAAAAAAAATTGATTTTATTGTTCATGAATTCAACCTGAAAAAGGAATATTTTGTTGGAGCTCACAGAGTCGATTAATGCATAACACATGTGTTTTAAAAATTATTTACGGCCTTATATCTATATTTAGAGAGAATACCGACAACAACAAAAAATTAATGTAACATATATAGCTATTCTTTTAATTCTTCATAAGCATCAGAAATCGATGGCGTATCATTAAATGGTCGTAATTCCCATTAATGTCAAAACAAGTAAAATACGCGCTTTCATCAGAGATCAAACTGTTATTTTAGACGCAGGTCGATGCATTCTACAAGTACGACTACCAAATTTACAAGACTGCAGAAACAGATGGCGTTCTTGCATCACTTCGCACCAGCTTGTAGATCAGTTTCCATGAGCCCTCCTTTCCCACAAAACTATCATAACTGTTAAAACAACTTTCACAATTGATTCATGCAATCAAAAATTGATTTTACTAACTAAACATAAGTATTACCTATAGTAATAATTGACAGGTAACTGTCTTTCAATAAATTTGAGTTCTCTCGTAGTTATTTCCCATGAATAAAAAACTTAATCTTCACAGTTTTTCATTACTGAAAATGGTGACTATATCAGCGGACTTTTTACAATTAATCTAATGGCGCTAATGGCCGCTAATGGCGATTATCTTTCCGAGACGAAAACGGGGAGCTTTACAAAATTGCATATACTCAATTAAACGTTATTAGTCTGACCTTAATATAACGTAACATTAATGTAAGATAAAGAAATTTCAGGAGCGAATTAAGATTAAATTAATCAAATTTCATCTTTATATCTTATACCAAATATTCATTCTATGCGTAACTAAATTTTAATTTTATAATTTTACTAATTTTACTAGTTAATTTCTAATAATATATTTTCTATTTAATTTTAACATCTTTTTAAGTTATAACAAAATTCATTCTAATAGACTGTATATGAAAAGGTATTCTATATTAACAGACAGAAAATCTTTATATATTCTTGTTAGGTTAAAAAAAAAGGAAAAAAAGAACGGAGGTAAATTATTTTCTAACTGTTAACCGTTAAAAGTAAAAGAGTAAAACAAATCGATTAATTCTTATTGTAGAAATTTTGGCCTTATTGGCAACAGTCTTATGATGGATTCTTTAAAGAACTAAAAAACAGACTAGCCAATAGGCTTCTGCGATCCTTTGCGGCAATAACCAGAAAATGCTTCCATTACTCAATGAAAAAAAAGACAACAAACGTGAGCAACACAGCTTAAACAAGCAAGATTGAAATTACGAGACAAAGAACACAAAATCGACAAAAGCAACAGTGTCGAAAATACAGTTATAAAATATCCCAAAGATTTCTCATATTTGAAGAAAATCCCATGAGCAATAAGTCCCCCCCCCCCCATCAAGCCTGCTCTGACTTACGAGTCAGAATAAAGTAGAACTGCGGGCGAAAAAGGAATTTAATTTTTTTGAGGCAGTATTCTACATCTTGAAACTCGAATTTGGAACCTGAACCAAAACACCAATTTCGGAGACTTACTAGATTTTTTCCTTTCATCTCCCCGTCCACCATCTCGTCTTTGCGACGAGATCCCATCTGATATCAGATAACCCATCTGAGGCTGTTTGATAATATCTTCTTGCAAAGATAATTCTTTTTCGATCCTTCCTTTTTCCAGTTCACCACGAATTTCATCAATTGTCTTCGGTTTTTCTCCTTCTCGACGTATCACCCACCGATTTTGCTTCAAGTCAAGAACGTCCATTAACGTAAATCGAATACGAGATGACAAATCTTCGTTCTGGCTCAATTTCCTCATTTCATCGAGATATACATCGAGCTTCGTCAGCTGTATCTGCAACTGCTTTCCAGAACTCTTAGCTTCAGCAACTGCCCTTTGGTACTAAATATAAAATAAATCTTGATTATTACTCTTTGTTGATTACTTTACAGATGCATAAACATACGGGGCAGAACATATCCCCCACTATTTTTTAAGGTGATGTACCGCTGCTCCCTTGTATTTTGAGGTCTAATTCGAGAGACCTAATTATTGGGTTAGGATGTTTTTATAGAGAACGGCGTAGAAGTGCAGAAAGCTGAGACTTAAATTTTGTCTGTGTTTTTTGTTGTGTCTGTTTTTGAGTATATGGACACTACCTTTTATGTACAGGTATCTATTTACGTATTATTCAGCTTCAAAGGGGAATTTTTACCAATATTATCTTATTCATATCCTTCAAAAGAGTGTTTTTTTTCTTCAAAAATTTATATCCTTCAAAGAGAATGGCTTTCAAAAAAGTCCGATACCTCACTTTTTTCTCCTGTAAAACTATTTAAATGGGACATACATCCATTGGTTCTTTGGTCGACCATAATGATAACTTATGCTACGAAAACCCTGCCTTCATTGGCACTTGGAATGATTAACCTATGAAATTACTAAAATAAAGGAAAATGAAATTAATATCCTTCAAATAGACTGCATTGCATACGCGTGACTTTTTCTTTATTTAATTATTCTAAAAAAGGATAAATGATAAGTATCCTCCAGAGCTATTGCTGGTGTATAGGCTGTTGAATCGACGTTCCAATTGCTAATTATTCTGCTCTTTTAACTTGTAAATCCGCCCCTCCGCTTATAATTAAAACGATGAATCATAAAACAGAAAAAAAAATGCTTCAAAGGTATTCATTATTTCTATTTCGTTGAAAATCTTGGATCCTAAGAGTGAAACAATTGACCCAAGTTTCTCTCTTTCTACGCACAGACTGTTAGTCAAAACAAAATATAGACCATATTTCGGTGTTTAATCCCCTTTTCTCATTATTATATGTATTTTGCTCAAAACAACCTGTTTTTCAGAAAAGCCGGAGAGAGAAAAGAACAAATATATATAACATAAAAAAGCTCATTCACATTTTTGTCCTATTTTTGAAAAATAAAACCATATCAGTATTAATTGACAGTGCAACATCAGAAAAGTAAGAGTAGAAAAAAGCCGCTAGAATGAAAGGAATTTAGGCATTAGCCTACATCGAAATATTTAAATGTATTCATTTTATAAAATAAAAAAGCCATATTCTTTAATCACTGTGAACCACAGCAAATTGAAAGGTAACAAAGTTAGAAATCACAAAAACCAAAAAAAAAGAAGAGAAAACTCTATAAAACAGAAATAAAGATACGTGGAATTAAGTTTATCAGGATTTAGAGTGTATTATTTACATCACTACAATAATTATTACATACTTAATTAATGCATCGTTTTATATGACAAAAATGGCAAATATTCGCCTTTTCTGGAAACTTCTATAGAATCGAAGATCAATTTTGATACTGAATGCAATGGATCTTTTATTCTCTAGAGCAGTGGTTCTCAAACTGTAGTGCGCGTATCCCTTGGGGTACGCGAAATTTTTAGGGGGCATGCGACAAGCCAAAAAAAATAAAAAATAAACGACCGTTCAACTTTAGTACTGGAAATTTTATTTATATTTAGCTGTAGTTTACTCAGTACCGGTAACTGAGAAGGGGTACCAAAAATGCTTTGTGGGTAACCCAAGTCAACCAAAATTCTGAGTACAGCCCATCCATTGGCACATACTCTATGGAGAGTGAGTCGAGTCCGAAAAGGGATCTTCCACATTCATCTTTTAGAACTTAATGAGTGTTATAAAAATTTTTAAACTTAACATCACATTACTTAGTTTACCTAGTACCGGCAACTGAGAAGGGACCTTCTCAGTTGGGACCTTTTAAGCTATTTATTAATCTTAAGAATTGAATTTTGTCAAATAAATAAGTTTTATTAAATCAATATCTTCTAGTCTTTCCGAACTTGGGGAATTGCTATGAAACACAAAACATTTTCTTATTAAATACTTGACTTAAAAAATTAAAAAATTGTGAATAAATTGCTATAATGTTCCATCAATTTTTTTAGGGAATCCTTTGGAAAGACTACTTAGTTGCTTGAGCAACTTTTTAAATTCATCATATATCTTCTCGTTTTCCTAGGATTTGAGTTTAGAATGGTTCTTATTTTTTTCATTCTTATTTGAATAAAACAAAATTAAAAACAGAGAAATGCAAGTTTAGCAATATTTACTGGTAAAGTTAGTTTTCAAAACAAAACCATTACATCTTTTGTCTTCTCTACTTGAGGGAATAACTAGGCCAGTGCATTTGTACGCTTAGAAGTAAAAATAAATACATTTAATAAATGAGTCATCTCGCATATAAAATGGTGAACTTACTTTGGCATCATATTCTTCTTCATAGGTTTTACCAATTGTGGAAATCAATTTGCAAAGACATTCAAGCTGCTCCTCATCGCGAGATTTAAGCAGTTTCGATATACAAAAATTCATGATTTTAATTGTCAGCATCCGCAATTTGAATAATTCGCCGATAAATCTGAATTTTTTTTTTTTTTAAAATACCTTCTAAAGATAGGAGTTAAATAACTACCATACTTCAAAAAAATATCTACCTCTTTTTTCTTTTTTTTTTGAACAGTTGATTAAGCAAAGAAAAGTGTGCAAGATTTAACGGGAAGTTTCAAAACTTACTCTTACCTAACAAGTTACCGGTAACTTCGGTAAGTTACCGCACAAGTGGTAAGTTTGTAATACTCATGAATTTAAAAGAAAATATTCTCTCTTCTCTGACAAACTGAAAAGATTTTTTTTTTCCATCATTTTCTTTAAAAGAGATAAATTAGAGCTGCTCAAGCTGCTGCTCCTCCTCCTCCTCATGTGGTGCATCTTCAAACGCTATGTCTGGCAGATCATCTTCCCTTTTTTAAGTGACCAAAAAAATGTAGGGCAACTAGGCCCCCTCACACACTCATTTTTTCCCAAAGTCACCCGATAAAATTTTTAGATAGCCATTTTGTTCAGCATGGTCGAAAATATGATATCTATGTCTTTTAGGATGACTTGATCCCCCGAAGTCCCCGGGGGGATGGCTGAAAGTTATAAACTTTACCCAATGTTAACATATAGCATTGGTTATTGGGAAGTATACAGACGTTTTCAGGAGGGATTTTTTCTGGTAGTGGGGGGGGGGGGGTCGGGGGTTATGTGGGAGGATCTTTCCATGAAGGAAGTGTTCATGGGGGAAGGGACATTGCTGTGAAGGGGGCGCCGGATTTCCCAGAATTATTTAAAAAAAAGATTAGAAATAATATATAAAAAAAAACAAGTTTTTCAACTGAAAGTAAGGAGCAACATCAAAACTTAAAACGACAGAAAACATTACGTATATGATTGGGTTCATCCCCTAGTCAATACCTCGCTCTTTAAGCCAAAGATTTTTTAGTACTTTGATAAGAGTTATTTATTGTAATTAGCGGCATTTGTGATTAAGGGGTCATTTTTAAAGAATTGGAACAACATTCGAACTTTCAAACAGTTCGTGGTAACGAACTGTAAGTAAGGAGCGACCCGGCTCAATTGTAACCGAAACTCTAAAAAACGGAATTTTGGTACCAATAGATACATTAAAAGAATCAGATTTAATCAGATTTCAAATATATAAGTTTCATCAAGTTTAATTTTACCCATCAAAAGTTACGCGCCTGAGAAAATTTGCCTGATTTTCGAAAAAAGGGAGAAAAACCCCTTAAAAGTTATAGAACCTTAATGAAATTCACACCATCATATTCAGCGTATCAGAGAACCCTACTGTAGAGGTTTCAAGCTCCTATCTACAAAAATGTGGAATTTTGCATTTTTTTGCCAGAAGAAGATCACGGGTGCGTGTTTATTTGTTTGTTTGTTTTTTTTTTTGTTTTTTTTTTTTCCAGGGGTAATCGTACTGACCCAGTGGTTCTAGAATAGCGTAGGAAGGCTCATTGGAACGGAAATTAAAAGTTCTAGTTCCCTTTTTAAGTGACCAAAACAAATGGAGGGCAACTAGGCCCCCTCCCACGCTCATTTTTTCTTCAAAGTCACCCAATTAAAATTTTGAGATAGCCATTTTGTTCAGCATAGTCAAAAATCTAATAAATATGTCTTTTACGATGACTTAATCCCCCACAGTTCTCAGGGGAAGGGCTGCAAGTTATGAACTTTGCCCATTGCTTACATATTGTATTGGTTATTGGGAAGTATACAGACATTTTCAGGAAGAATTTTTTTATGGTGGGGGGGGGGGGCTGGAGGAGTTGGTTACTCGGGAGAATCTTTCCGTGGAGGATGTCTGATTTCCAAGCATTATTATAGACATTATTATTTCCAAGCATTATAGACAAACTAATCATTCCTGCCAGACTGGAAGAAAAAAAAATCACTAAGATTTATTTTCAAAGAAGAAACTGGTTAGCTTACCTGAGACATACCCTGGGTTAGAGCAACCCCAGATTGACTGAACGATTGAGCATTTTGCTGCGACAGTTGCGACTGAGTTACCTGTGTCATCACCTGACCCTTCTGTCCGCCTTGGTTACCCCTTGCACGAGTATTCCTTCCACCACGAGTCATTTGCGGAGGAATAGACGCGCGTGATGAAAAAATTATAAGCGACAATAAGGGCTAAGTGATAATAGGTTTCCTGCTGCTGCCAAGAAGATGCTTTCAAAAATGAATGAGAAGATAATACGATTAAAACCAGTGATTTTTGTATATAAAAAAATCGATTAAAACCATATATATACATAGATAAATAGATAGATAATTTATTCAGCCGTAAGGCCATACACAAGTATTACAGTGATTATATAACACAACAGACAGTTTACACTTAAATAAATGGTATAACTACTAACAACAAACAAAAAACCTTAAACCCATTATTTATATTGTTGTAGACCCTCTTTTATAAATAAAGTTACTGCTATAATCGTCTCCCGGGATGAAGATTTATGGATCCCAGGAAAAAACACTTCCCATCACCTAAATACTTCAATCTCAAATCTGAAAGCCCCTGGCACACCGTCAAAAAATGGAGCAAAATTTCTTCCTCCATACCACATAAAGAACAAGTGTAACATGATCTTGGGCCCTGAGCATTTCTTTCAAATACTTTTAATCTAATTTTTAAGGGCAAACCATTCGCTCGGACCTGGAACCACAGACGCAAGTTATTCCGGTGGCAAATTCAGCTTAAAATAATATTCTAGTCCAAAAGACTCTTTTATCTTAAAATACTGGACGCAAGGTTTCAGATTTTCGAATCTGTTTATGCCAGAGTTGGATCTCTTGATCCTCCTTGGCATGTTTTAGTTTCCGATAATTTTCCTCTGGATCGCCTGTTGGACCAAGACCTTCATTCCAAGCGTATGAAAGTCCGGCTTTATCAAGGAGGGCTTTAACATGGAACGGTCACGATTTTTTTCTACCTTGCTGCAATAATTCAAAATATGCGGCTTTCATAAGCCTCTCATTTGGTAGTTGGATAATTTTCAGTCAAAATTTTACAACTTGTAGTAACCTTTCTTTATGCAGCGAAAACAAACCTAGATCTCCCTTAAGAGCCTGTGTATTAAGAGTTGTAGCATGTACACTAACCAATCTTTTATAATATTGTAATTGAACCATTTCTAATTGCGGGATCACCTCATATCCCCAAAGCGCAGCACCATAATGAATAGTAGGGTGAATTTTTGATTGAAATAAATACTTATGCATTTTAATATTTTTAATTTAATTTAAAGCTGAATTCCTTAAAACTGCTGAAGAAACCGCTTTGCCTCTACCCACCATTTCGTCCACATGATCCTTCCAATTTCCTTTATTATTTAATACAAACCCTAAATACTTAAAAGTTGTACTTTTTGCAACTCAATAACCTTAAATAAAAATGTATCATTGTTTTTATTTGTCCCAAAAACTACAATTTCAGTCTTTTGGGTATTTAATCTCAATTTTTTTTTTCCAAATAAACATCTAATATGTTCAACAAAATTTGCAGATCTTCGGCACTTCTAGCTATCAGCGCCGCATCATCTGCAAATAACAACAGAGACAAAGCTAAATTCCTAAACTCACTGTTGCTGCCCATTTTTCCTAAGAAAAAACTCAGCAATATCATTAATATACAAACAAAATAGCCTCGGTGACAAGTTGCTACCCTGTTTAACCCCTACCTCGCAACTAAATAAATGCAAAAACCCTTTCCCTGCTTCCTTAACCATTCCTCTTGTTAGCCTATACATATTACACACTAGTCGAACAAAAATACGGGGCAGTCCTATCCTCAACAATTCTACGCACAACAAAATCCTATCAACACTATCGAATGCTCTCTCAAAATCTACAAAGCTACCAATAAATTACTCTTACCTCTAAAATACTTTTCTATCAACGCTTTCAGTACAAATACCCTGTCAATTGTGCTATATCCTTCCCTGAATCCACCTTGTTCCTCACGAATTATTCGATTCATCTTTAACCAATTAGCTAGCCTATCATCAATCAATTTCTCTAGAATCTTACTTAAACATGGTACCAGATCTATAGGCCTATAGTTGCAAAGCAACCTCGGATCTCCTTTTTTAGATAACATTAAAATTAAAGACATCTTCCATCCTGAAACCCAAATTCCTGATGAAAGCACACTATTAAACAGCAGTATAAAAATTGGCATAAATAAACTTGAAAACTTTTTATACACACGAGTTGGAATTCCATCAATTCCAGGAGTTGTTCCTCCATCCAATTTCCTTAAAACATGTGCAGCCTCCTCAATATCTACCTCCTCTGTTAACGAATAATCTTCCTCCCTCATACGGTAATTATATTCCTCCGAAATATTCCCAAATTCTTCATCACACCACTTACTAAGATCTCCTTCTTATTTACTGCGAAATGTTCCGGCCAGCTATTTCGATCCGGGATTCCCTCTGGCGCTTTTCCTTGTCTTTGGTTTACCCTTCTCCAAAATTCCTTCATATTGCTCTCCAAGTAAAAACGGCTCATTTGCTCGATTTGACGTATATTAAAATCTCTTTTCTTTACTTTTATTAACCTCTTATGGCATCTCGCAAAACCTAACCAATAGCGTTGCTTTCTCAACCTCATATCTAGCTTGCTTTACCCGATTTAGGGCCTCTGCAAATTCTTGCTACTTAAACAATCAAGGTCATAAAAACTTTCACTAACTGGTTTTGATGAACTCAATACTGGCGCTGATAGCTGCAGTAATAACGTATTAAAATTAGTTTCTAATTCATCACTAGAATCACTACTTAACCTTAGCTGCTCTAGTCTCCGACAAACCTGCTCTTTACTAAATATAGCGCTTAATGCATTCTGTTCACTCTCACTCCACTCTCTCTTTCGCTGTCTACTTGGTGAAGTATACCTAAACTGCAAAGAACTCTATTCATTAAATCTACACTCAAGGCCTAAGCTTAACTGAATCAGTAGGTGGTCAGACAACTGAATATTCAAAACTCCAACATTCAGTGATTCCACATTCAAACGAAGGTCAACCAAAACATAATCAATAATACTAGGCCTCAGACCCGAAATGCAAGTATAATCACCCCTTGACTTATCCACCCAAACCTCCCATTTCCAATCTCAACTCCAACCTCCGAACTAAGTGCCAGGAGTTTTCTACCCCAAACATTAACTTTTCTTTTATCATCCATGCTCTTTCTGGGGATCCTATACATATGAGGAACAACATCATAAACGGCCGGTATATCAACAACAGGCAGCTCAACCAAATCAGCTGTATAAGCATTAAAGTCCCCTACCAGCAATATTTTAGTGACATAAATTTACTAAAAAAAACTGTAGCTTCTTTTTGTAATATAGACCATGTATCCTCTGCAGTATATGAGCTAGATTGCGGTGGGACATAAGCTGCACAAACCAGCAATTTCAGACCTGAGTGACATACCAATCTAATCCAAAACAAGGTTTTCTGATTCACTTTTCAGCTTATTAAAAGACAAAAAGAATTATTCTATAAAAGTACTAAGATACCACCGTGATGCTGGGAGTTCGTTGACACAGAACGGGCAACATGTTCGGTTATGAAACCGCGAAACGATGGCACTTCATCACCACTGTGCCATGACTCTACTAACGCAACAAAATCAAATTTTGTTATTTCAAATTCCACTTCACTTTTTTTATTCCTTAGTCCTTGAACATTCCAAGACACAAACTTGTCTTGCGTATGGCCTGCGTACCGCTAATTTGTGTTTATAATTTGATCAGCTGCAAGATTGAAGGGTGTCTCTGGAGGAATTCTCTGCGATTCACTGAAATCCACCCCGTAGTAGTCTTTACGTGTGTTATATGTCGATCTTCCTATATTACTACGGTACGGGCTACCAGCACTAGCATCACCTCTTCCCCGGCCACTGCGAACTTTTTTTGGAGGATTCCTCAGTAAATCATCGGGACTGATTATTTCTGTACTCTTACGCACTCTTGGTCGCTGGGGCATAGCTTGCGCATCTACAACTGTACCGGTATCGCTGTCTTCACTGCCGGAATTTTCTACCCCGAACTTTCAAAGTAGGGCTGATTTACTGCAACAGATGGCGAGGGGTTTGCCGCTCTACAAGGAGCTTGGCCAAACACTTGCATTTTTAGCCTCAGAAGCCTGGTTTACGATGCTTTCTAAAACTTTTCCAACTGCCAAATCGTACATAAACGTTCGCCCTTCAATGAACAACTTGGTGCCTCTCAGCTTAGCATTTCTTCCTTCTGCTACAGCCCTATCAAGCAATGGCCTTAAATGCCTACGGGCTTCCCTTTGTGCGTAGGTATAATCGGGAGCAACTTTAACCCCAAACATCCTCGAAAGTCCATTATTACGTAAGATATAATCACGCAATTCTACCACATTAAACTTGATTACCACCGGTCCAGTAGCACCCAATCGGTAAACGTCCTTAATTGCATAACTTGATGTATCAAAAGATCGAAATACCTGTTTAAAAAGTTCCATGACTTCCTCCTTTAACGTTTTATCAGGCCGCTGGGATGGTATAAAATCATACAAAATAAGATTTGCCCACCTCAATTCTGCTTCTAAACAAATCCACTCTGCGATTTGTTGCCGACAAACTCATCTTTCTTGTCATTTTCTCGTTATTTTCTAAGGCTTGAGATAATTGTACTCATACCCGGTTAAATTCCTGCTGTATTTCTAAAACGTTCGAAGACAATTATATATATATATATAATATATATATATTATATATATATATATATATATATATATATATATATATATATATATAGATATATATATATATATATATATATTATATATATATATATATATATATATATATATATATATATTATATATATATATATATATATATATATATATATATATATATATATATATATATATATATATATATATATATATATATATTATATATATATATATATATATATATATATATATATATTATTAATGTACGCTTATATGGTCTATCTTCCAAGATTCATTAATGATATGGCCTCCGCTTTGTACGAAAACGACATCATATCCGAACAGGCTTTCATATCATGGAAAGACTGTCCACCTACAAGTCAGCATGAAGGTCACGCTTTATGTATATAAATAAAAAAAACAAGTTTTTTAAACTGAAAGTAAGGAGCGACATTAAAACTTAAAACGAACAGAAATTATTCCGTATATGAAAGGGGCTGTCCCCTCCTCAACGCCTCGCTCTTTACGCTAAAGTTTTGACTCTGTCTCACAACTTTATTTTTTAAAACAATAAAAAACTTTAGCGTAAAGAGCGAGGCGTTGAGGAGGGGACAGCCCCTTTCATATACGGAATAATTTCTGTTCGTTTTAAGTTTTAATGTCGCTCCTTACTTTCAGTTTTAAAAAACTTGTTTTTTTTATTTAATTTCTGATCGTTTTTTAGTTAATGCAGCTTTTATTTGCATAAAAATTTTACTTTTCTTTTGCTAAATGGATGTCTTTACAAATTAACTTACGTAACTAACTTCTATATTCGTACATTTTTCTTCTGGCAAAAAAATACAAAGTTGCAGATTTTTGCAGATATGAGCTTGAAACATATGTAATAGGGTTTTCTGATACGCTGAATCTGACGGTGTGATTTTCATTAAAATTCTTTCACTTGTAGGGGATGTTTCCCCCCTCTTTAAAAAATCGAGTAAATTTTCTCAGGCCTGTAGCCTTTGATGAGTAATACTAAACTTAATAAAATTTATATATTTAGGATCAGCATTATAAACACATTCTTTTGATACATTTATTGACATCAAAATTCCGTTTTTAAAAGTTTCGATTACTATTGAGCCGTATCGCTTGTTTTTTTATTGTTTTTTTTTATTACGTATATGTTATTACGTATATGAAGGGGTTCTCCCCTTAGTCAATACCACGCTCTTTACGTTAAAAGTTAAAACAAAATTTTGATTCACAAACCCCTGAATCACAAAGGCCGTTTAATTAGAATAGATAGCTCTTTTGAAAGCACTAAAAAAAACTGTAGCGTAAAGAGCGAGGTATTGACTTGGGGGAGAACCCCCTCACATACGTTATAATTTCTGTTCGTTTTAAGTTCTAATATTCCTTCTTACATTTCAGTTGAAAAAACTTGTTTTTTTTATTTAATTTCTGATCGTTTTTTAAATAATGCTTGGAAATCCGGCGCCCCCTTCATAGAAATGTTCTTACCCCAAAGAAACATCCTCCACGGAAATATTCTCCAGAGTACCCCCCTCCTCTAGCCCCCCCCCCTCCAGAAAAAAATCCTTCGTGAAAATGGTTGTATACTTCCCAATAACCAATAAATAATAGTAGAGGTGACTCTAAAGCCCCCACGAGTCACCCCTGCTGCCACCTACAACTTTTTTTAACACCATATATTAGCACGAGAAACCACGTGGCTTATGGTTTTTTGTCAGTGAGAATTTGAAAAACAGGAATTTTGTCACATTTATGTATGTTTTCATGGATGGTTATGTGTGTGGGTCGATTTATTTGATGTTTTTCATGGATGTTTAATGGTTTTTGTCAGTGAGAATTTGAAAAACAGGAACTTTGTCACATTTATGGATGTCAACAGCAATTCATGTCTGTTTTATGGTTTTCTCAGTGAGAATGAAAAAACAGGAATTTGCCAAATGTTATGACTTTCCCGAAAACAGTTAGATCACGTGTTTCCTTCTCAGCCAATCAGCGAGTCGGATACATCCTCCTTCTCAGCCAATCAGAGACCTGCTTACATATAGTTTCCCCGTTACATAACAATTCACCCTTGAGATTTCGTATATAACGGACATGCAATGTGATTCAATTATCAGAAAGTATTTGACGCTGTGTAAACAACAATGGATAAATTTAACTCTTTAGAAGTCTTGGCAGTCGCAATTAGCAATGTAAGTTCTGTTTTCATTATTTTTATTTTCAAAATAAAATTGTTTTCCGTGGTCACCCTCTACTATATTCGAGTAAAACCCCCCAAACCATACAAACATCATTATAATCAATGGAAAACATAAAATATATTCTTTTACCCTCGAAACCTAACCACCCCCACCATTGTTTTACAACCCCAAATTCTCGCAAAAAGAAATAATTCTCTTTTCGTTAAAGTTTGACTTTTCTCAATTGTAATCTTTTCTCTAACTTAGACATCCATCGCTCTGTTGTTATTAGCTCGCTCTGATTTGACACAAGACTCCAGTGCGTGGTTAAAATTAGCAGTCACCCTTTTAAAGCACTTCCTGTAAAAGGTTTCTCAGATCAAAATGGGATGTTTTTCTCCTGTCAAATTAAAACGGTCTCATGCAGACAATTGCAATTTATTAAGCGCAGGCATATACAATCTCGTTTTGGAGAACCGATGAAATCTCGTTATTTTCAAATTAAGATCTAACAATATATTTAGGACATTGGCGAAAGGGGGAGGGGGCCATGCCTCAATTCTATCGCCATCATTGTAAGGTGAAAACAAACTGTTTCTTCGCGTGAAAAGTAAGGGGGGTGAGTTTAAGAAAAAGATACATTGCTTTATTATGCGTAAATTGAATAGCATTTTTACCATATCTTTCGGTGGAGGAGGGGGTATTTTCCCATGTCTTTTCTCAGGGATATTTCCGTGGGGGTTATTTTCCGTGGGCTGTTTTTTCTGGGTGTGTGATAAATACCAGCTATCGTAAAAGGATATGGAAATATAAAAAATACCGTTAATACTTTAAATGCATCAAACAAGGTGTGCACAATGCAGATTAAAACCAGAAAAGACCAGAAACGCCTAAAAATAAGAAAATTAGGCCGATTTATATAGGCAGGCTTTTGAAGGGCTCAGTGAGCCGTAATTCTCAGATCAAAAAAGGATGCAATTAGTATATTTCACGAAATTTTTTACGTTGTGCTTTCTTAGTGATAAATGCCTTTTCTAGACAAAATTACATGGATGATGATACTAACTTTCTTTCTGTAAAAAAGGGGCAAATTATTTAGATACTAATTTTTTCTCTTCTTTTTAATGCAAATTGTGAAGAATGCGTGCCCCCTCCCTCCAAGAAAGCGAGGGTTAATAATGCGGGCCCTGCGAAGGCTAGTGTCCGGCAATATGGTAGCTGGCCGAAGCCTCCAAAAACAAGTGCAATCATCTGTACAAGAATGTAACGCAGCCGGCCCGTCCACCTTCCATCATACGTTGCCTGGGCCTTCAAGAGCTGCCCCACTTATGCAAGGTCAGGAAGTGGCCCTCCAGCATGCACTACCTGGTCCTTCGGATGCCCAAGTGCAGCCGGGATATGCAAATGTAAGCGTTTTTTCCTACCTTTCTATTTCTTCCAATTTTTAGTCCTTTCAATCCCAATATAAACTTATCTCTGTGAGATATTAACCCCATATTACATATCTAAATATAATTTTTTGCATAGAAACCACTCTTTTCTAATCTTTGCTATCGCTTCGATATCTCATAATAATATTTTTAGCTAATTTTCTAGTTTACTATTTGAGAACCTTTTTATCACAAAATGCTATTTTTGCTAGAATATTATAGTTTTAACTGGCCTAGAAGTAAACCTTTTATTTCATCACAGTAAAATTATGTCAGAGATATTAAAGGACATTGCCCCCCCCCCTTTTAAATCAGGTCGCTGTTATCGCATACATTCAGCAGTCTGCTGAATCGGCTCGTAGTGAAGCCGAAAAGGGGGGTACTATATCCCGGACATAATTTCCTCATAGAGAACTGCCTTTGCGTTATAAACTGCCGTTTTATTTAAACACAATTTTCTATGAGGAGGCTATCAAGTAAAGACAACGGTTTTTCAAAAGCTGATTAGTTTCTACCCATTTCCTCCATCTTTTCGCTTTCGCTTTTTTTCAACACTGTAAAATTAAAATTTCATAGATTTTAAAAGATGTTTTTTCCCCACTCAATTTGTGTTGGACAGAGATTATAGCATTGCAATCTCTTACACATAGGCCTAATTCTAATTTGTGTAACGATTGTACAGATCAACTTGCCATGATTTTGCATGGAGAGACATTCCTGAATAAGAATTAACGGTTCTCGAATTTAATTGTACTGTTTCCCAGAGAATACGCTTGGAAACAGAACAGACACGAGATTAAAAATAATCTAGGCTCATTTGGAGTCATAGACAACCTGTACGGGGAGTAGGCGAAACGACTTATGCCGCCTAACAATACGGTTTTTTGGGGCATTAGGTAAACGGCTGGGAGCCGCGGAGCCGGAATGCGCCGGTGGGTCCGGGGGGTGCTGTGGGGGCAAGGTTAGGGAAGCGCCGGGGGGGGGATGCACCACGGGTCAGGGAAGTGCCACAGGGATGCGCTATGGCTCCGAAAAGCGCCACGGGAAGCGCTGGGGGAAGCACCGAAAAAAAAAAAAAATTTGAACACTTTGAAAATAAACGAACAAATTGTCGCCTTCTATGTCATATCTTAGATTATCTTCAGTTGAATTAACCAAATGTTATTAAGCAATAATAATCCAAATTTTAAAAGCAGTAGGGGATGATTTGAACACTTTGAAAATAAGCTATTTTTTCATTTGTAGGTTGTCCTATACTCCCCATCTCCCCCCTGCTCGTCAGTTGGAGAAGGAGAAGAAGATGCACATGTGGAGCTCCCCAACAATTCACTATGGGATGATTTACATCAAATTCCAGATAATATTGATGAGTTTCTAGATAATTTTTTAACTAATTTAGATAATACCACAGTTGAACAGGGGGACTTACCTTTGCTAAGTCCAAACACATTGCAAATTTTAGATGATTTTACCCGGGAATTAACAGGGAACCCTCCAGCCTCCGATACCCTATCGACTCCACTTCGAACAACTGAAGTGGAGCATTCGCCAGTTATTGTTGAACAGCTTGGGGGAGGGGGTAATATACAAGAGGGGGAGGGGGGTACAACTCTCCCAGACTTTCAGCTGTCCAACAGAATTTGAAATAATATAGTTGTTTTCACTGCAATGTTTGGTGACCCTTTTAATTCGCTTTTGTGTGGTAATTTTGTTTTTGACCCTGTAGAAATTGTACACAACTATGTAGAAAAAATTCGTGCACTTCTGGAGAACCAAATTCAATTGTGGGGAGGTAGGGATTCAATTAAGGTTTCCATTGTTCTAAAAGTGTTCTATTTAAATGAGGGAAAAAGCGAGGTTTATTATCATTTTATACATTCCGTGATGCGTTTGGTTTATTCAAATTTAGAAAATTTTGAGGGTGTTTTCATAGATTGGGTCGATCAAATTATAGCGCATCTTGAGAACTATAACGAAAATGGGAGTGGCTCAGTAGTTTTATTTCTTGAAAATTTAAGCGTAAATATTTGTAAAATTAAGAAAGATTTTATTTTAAGAGGGGGGGGCAGGTGGGCATGAAAGGGATACAGTTTTAAATTATAATCCAGATCTAGTAGGTGTCGTGGTGTCCAGAAGATCTGTTTTGAAACAGATCAAAAGTGTTTCCGATATGCTTTCCTCATATCAGCCTTTCAGCCTCTAGCAGATGACGCTACCAAGAAGAATTTAGACATTTGGGCTATACATGGGAAGGAAGGGTCCGATTTCCCAGTTGTAGATTTTTCTTGTTTAGAAGAAAAATACCCAGTGACGCTAAGATCTATTGACATTTTTGAAAGGGCTAATGCCCACTTAAATATCGGCGTTACTGTGGTACAATATGAAACAGAATTTGAAGATGGGGTTCGCTCTAAAAAGAAGGGGGTGGTTTTCCCCGTAAGGGGTCCCTCAGTTGATTTGGTTAAACACTGGGTTTGGTTGTTATACACACCACCTATTCAACCGAACACAATCGGTCATTTTAACCCTATCACTGACATTAGTAGAGTTCTGAGGGAGGGTAAGAAAAGGGGGGCTCGTTTCTACTGTCCAACATGCCTCTCTAGATTTTGGACTGAACTAAAGTTACAAAATCACACGAGGCATTGTAGCCGCCACGGCTACCAGACAGTGGAAACGGTTTCAGGGGATAGGGCCATTCTACGTTTTAAAAATTTTCAAAATACCCTTCTCCAGTGCAACAAAATATCTTTGGACTGTGAGGCTAAGCTGGTGGAGGTGAATGACCCCCAATATCCAAACCGAGTCAAAGAACATCAGGCTATTGCAGTGTCCTACGCCCACGCGCAAAGAGACAATTCTAACACCATGCGGTTGTTAGAAATAGTTGAAACATTGGATGAGGGACCTGAGTGCATGGACAAGGCATTGACTAAAACTGATTGGCACGGCTAATGGTGCTATTTCTCGTTGAGAAATACGCATTATCCAATGGTGCTGTCTGCAGAGGATCGTCTCGCGATTAAAAATCAAAAAATATGTTGGGTTTGTAAGGGGGAGTTTACAGAGGAGGATAAGGGGGCTAAAGGGAAACGTGGGGGGAGGGGGAAAGTTAGAGATCATGACCATTTGTGGCAGGAAATATCCTCGGGGGGTAGTAATTTTAGAGGGGTTGCGCATCAATCGTGTAATTTAAATGTTAGCCAGCAGTTTTTTATCCCTGTTTTTATTCATAATTCCAATTATGACTTAAAATTTATTTTACCGGCACTGGCACGTATGCATAGGGAGGGAGGGGGAGTAGATTGTCCATGGGTAAATAGTTCATTTACCTACAACATAATTCCCAAATCAGCCGAGAAGTTATTGCTTCTCAAACTGAAATGGCAGGCAGTGGATAATGGGCATACGTGTTGGAATAGAATCAGGTTTTTAGATTCCTTTAGTTTTTTCCCCAAGGCATTGAGTCAATTGATTCAAGTGCAAAAAAGCGACAATTTGATAGCTTTCCCTTGCTTAAACAGCACTTTCCAGACAGTGAAATGTATGACCTGTTGACCTGCAAAGGTATATATGCATACGATTATTACTGTTCTGGCGCACGCTTAAGTGAGGAGAAACTACCTCCAATTGAAGCTTTTTACAATTCACTGACCAACAGTGAATGCACAGCCGAGGAGTATGAGTTTGCCAAGAAGGTGTGGTCCAAGGGGGATTGTAAAAATGGGTGGGATTATTATAGACTGTACTTGGCCAGTGACGTTCTAACTCTGTTGGATATAATCTGTAAGAACACAGACCAGATCTATTCAGAGTTCGGGTTAGATATAGGCTATTATTTTTCTACACCCCATTTAGTGATGGATTTAATTTTAAAAATTAGCAGGGAGGAAATAGGCCTAATCACCGACGTAGATCAACACCTTTTTGTAGAGCGTTCAATGAGGGGAGGGTATGTTTTTCATGGGGACCGCGTCTTATCAACCGATCCGAGCGGACAAAGCACCGGTGCAAAGTCAAATGCAGTGTTCTTGGACATGAACTCATTGTACCCCTCGGCAATGTCACACTACTCTTTGCCGTGTGGGAACTATCAATGGCTTGAGAATCCTTGTGAGTTCCCCGACATTACCACCGTCGAGGACAATGGGCCACAAGGATGGTTCTTTGAAGTTGATGGTCACATTCCGCTGGCGCTTCACGACTCAGTCAAAGATTTTGTCTTTCCCTGTATCAATCGACCGGTGAGCAGGGACTCTCTGAGCCCCTACAATCGTTCATTGGTTGAGGATATGGGGATGCACTGGACTCCCTCCAAACAGAAACTGATTGCTGATTTGGACCCTAAAGAAAATATCGTTGTTCACCATGTGCTTTTGCACTGGATGGTGAGCAATGGTTTCAAGATCACTAAAATACACAGGGTCCTACAGTTCAATCAGCGACCCTACTTGAAAACGTTTATCGACACCTTTGTCGATAAACGCTCTAAGGCAAATTCAAAGGTGGAGAAGGAAATGTACAAGCTCATCCTAAATTCAGCGTTTGGCAAAATGTGTGAAAGCGTACGGAACAGATCTCGCTGCGACGTCATGACTGACCCTCTAGAGTGTGCACAAATTATTGCCGACCCCAATTTTACATCGTTCACGAGCATAGAGGCCGGCATGGTTCTTCTACACAGACGAAAGCGAAATGTAGTACTGAACAAGAATATTGCAGGAGGTAGTTCAGTACTAGAAATTTCAAAAAAGCTCATGTTGTCGTTCTTTTACAATGTGTGCAAGGTGCAATGGCCACGGGAGGGGAGGTTCAAGTTTACTATGCTGATACAGATTCTCTGCTGTTAAAGGTAAATGGGACTGAATTGGATTTATTGGGTGATTTGCAAAAGGGGGAACATATCAGCTCGCGGATGGATTTCACCAACTGGAATCCATCCCTCTACCCCGAGCTGGTGAAACGTCAAGCCCCTAACCAACTATTAAAATTAAAATCAGAGACGGGGAGTGATTTGATATCCAGGGGGGTGTTCCCGGGCCCCAAAGTTTATTGCGTGGAAACTCATAGTGGGGAAGAAAAGAAGGCGTGTAAAGGGGTGCCTACACATTTTGTAAAGAGCAATTTCAACATGAGTGTGTACAGAGACTGTGTAGAAAGTAGCCTAGTGCCAAGAGCACAAGTGCTTGCAATTCGCTCTCTTCAGTATAGAAATTATACTGTGAGAGTGGAAAAGAATGCAATGTCATGTATATCCGACAAGGTCTATGTGCTCGAGAATGGTGTGACTGTCCTACCCCACGGCCACTACGTATTTCAGACCGAGTTGAATGCATTGACTATCGCAATCAACTTGGTCTGGATAAATTAACCTAATCTGAACTAACCACTCAAACCTGTTCATAAATTAACCTAACCAACTAATCTAACCCAAGCACTAGCCGCCACCACCACTAACTCAACCTCAACTAACCCATAGCAGTGACGGCAACTATTCTTTTTCCACCGCAGCTCCCGGGGGGGGGTCCCCGCCCGCGGTTCGCCCGGGGGGGGGGTCCCTTCCCGCGGCCGCCCAGGGGGGTCTCGCCCGCGGCCGGCCGGCCTTCGGCCCCGCGGTCCCCGGGGGGTGGGGGGAGCCCACACCTTTAAATTCACCATAATGAAGTTCAACTGTGCTATTGTTCCCTGAGTGTCTGTATTTTCTGTTGTACAAAAAGTGTTATTGTATAGAAAAGTGTTTAAGTTGACAAAAAAAGTGTTGTATAGAAAAGTGTTGTTGATGATGGACAAAAAGTGTTTTTTTATTGTACATAAAGTATTGTATAGAAAAGTGTTTTTAAAGACAATAAGTGCTTATTTATAAAGTGTTATCATTGCCCTGTGTTCATGTTGAACAAATAGAGTTTTCATTTTGACCACCGGAGAAATTTTGTCAACTGTTCTTGTTGAACAAGTGTTATTATTTTTATCGTTGTTCATGTTGACTGCAAATATTTGTTTTCATGCAGTGTCGAAATAAATGCTGCCATGAAATATTGTTTTTTTGTTGTTGTTCTTGAATAGATAGATCTATGGGGAAATTATTGCTACTACTTATTCATTGAGCACATATGATTTACAGTTAGTTGTAGTCCGACTGTTGTCCCCAACAGCAGCAGCAGCATGTATCAATTTAAAACACCCTTCAGATCGTTTCTGTGTGGTCCCTCAATGTCGGGGAAAACAACACTTTTAGCTAGAATAATTCAAAATTGCGATAAAATGTTTTTGGAAAAGCCGAAAAAAATCTACTATTGCTATAGTATTTGGCAGGAGTCCTATGATAAAATAGAAGCTATTGCCACAACCATACCAATACAATTCATACGAGGACTTGATGTTTTCAATAGTATTGAATCGAACTCGTGGTTGATTATTGATGATTTGGCTGAATCCATTGAACAGTTCTCACAGGAAATGCTACAACTGTTCACTGTTCGCTCTCATCATGAACACATTTCCGTTACCCTAGTTCTACACAATCTGTTTCATCAGAGCAAATGTATGCGAACCCTTGCTTTGAATTGCACTGTCTATATTATCTATCGAGTCGTCCGTGATTCTAGCTCGCTCATAACTCTCAATAAGCAGATATACCCCGGCGCCCCTAAATTTCTGTTGTCAGCGTACACTCAGGCGACTAGCAAGCCCTACGGATACATTTTGTTGGATCTTAATCAGAGCATGCCCGAGGATCTACGTGTAGTCACCGACATTTTCAACAATGAAATTACAGTATATCTTCCAGTGAACAGTAGAAAAGACTATTAGTCGCCATTATGACACTGAAGAAACTACACGAACAACGGCATCTGTTTTCCGTTTTAAGCACTTCAAAACCGTTGCTTAGGAAGGCTATACTCAAACATGGGGTTGACAATGATTTCATTAATCTAATATCTGAACTTTGTTTAAATTTAACTGAGGGCAATGTTCAACTGCCAGAAGGTGTTAGACAACAGACAAAGCAACATCGTTCCACTGTACGCGCCTTGGCTTGTAAAAACAAGGGAAAAAAATTTAAAAGAAAACGGCTCCTTCAGGCGGGCGGTAGCTTTTTCACACTTTTACTACCGATAATTGCAGGACTTGTAAACAGTTTTCTCTAGTGAGAGAGAATGGCAAAACCCTATAAATTGACACCATTTGAACTTGTCCTCTCGCCCATCGAACATTTTGAAGACAATCTAAGCAAATTCATTAACGATGAGAATATTGCCGATGACAAAAAACTGCTTTTACTTCAAGATGCATTGCGACGTGTGGACAAACATAAACCATATCGTGAGAGACCTGCCACCATCACCACAGATCCCTCTAAACAGGAAACATCTCCTCAAGATTCTGCAGCACTGCAATCAAAGGAGAAGGAATTGAATTCGATTGTATTGAAAATTGGAAACCTATTGCCACTCACCTATCGAGAACAGAGTAAAAGAGTATTATCTTATCTCATGTTGGAAACTGGCGATCAAGTTCAAGTCGAGAGCACAGGGAAACGAATTATAATTCAGGGAAAAAGTTATAATCTAGTTGATTTAATTTGTGATATGGTGACGAATCGTAAAGGACTCTTATCCTTTGACGATAATCTATACACCTTTCTGTGTGTATCAAACTTTCCCAAAAGTCTTATTGGCAATAAGCAAATTCTAAAGAAACTAAGAGAATATAGTCCACCAACAACAACACCATTTAAAAAAGAAGAAGATTCAATATTTGAAGATACTATCAGGAGCAGCAATGATTTTACAACACCTGTGGCTGCTAGTCAAAAGCGAAGACGAATTGATTCGCCCGCCAGTGTGCAAAAGGGGAGTGGACATTACACTACGTGTTTACGCTCAAAATGGATGAAGTTTTGAAAGGTGTCTATGAAAATATTGGCGAAGCGGGAAGTTTAAGTTCCCCCAAACGCTTTCCAAAGCTGTCTCCGGCACCACCACATTGAAAAAAGCAAAAGAGTATCTAGAAAATGAACCGAGTTACACACTACATCGAAATCACAGGCTTCGCAGTAAACAATATCGACAAACTAAAGCCTTTTTCCCTCTGCATATAATGCAAATGGATCTTTTAACTTTAGACGCACTTCAACAACGTCACAATGCCCCTACAAATATATTCTAGTGACAATCAGTATCTTTAGTCGCTATGCATATGCCATTCCACTGCGGTCAAAGAGAGGTGTTGAAGTTGCTCGGGCCATTGAAAGTATTCTAGAACAGGATTCATATAGAAAAATTCAATCGGATCGTGGCAGTGAATTTGTTAATCCCCATGTGCAAAAGGTTCTTTTGAAATATAATACAATACTTTATCATAGTCACAGCCCGATAAAGGCTGCATTGGCTGAACGATTAATAAGAACGATTCGTCTATTAATTTCAAGATATTGCACATTGAAAAATACACCGGCTTTTATTCATGATTTAGATAAAATCATGTTGATTTATAATCAACGACCCCATCGATCTCTGTCCAACTCTACACCAACGGATGTTCACTACAATGAAAATACATTTGATGCTTTTCTAAAGCAATACTCCAAGGCTGAAAAAGAGAAAAAAAAGAAGAAATTCAATGTTGGTGATACTGTTCGAATTAATAGAACCACCAATATTTTTGAAAAGGGGAATTATTTACGGAGCACTGAACTTTTTAAAGTGTCCAAAATCCTGGACACCGAGCCCACGACATATCGACTGCGAGACACCAAAGATGATGAGATTCTCGGCGGTTTTTATGAATATGAACTGCAAAAAGTTAGAAACACTAGTGAAATTTATCAAATTGAAAAGATATTAAAGAGTCGTACACGCCATGGTAAGAAACAGTTGCTTGTTCGCTGGCTAGGATACAACGTCAGATTTTGATTCTTGGGTCAGTGCTGAAGATATTGACAATGCCCAATGATTTCTATGTGACTTTCATGTCCAATGTTTCTGATCCTCTCTACAATGACTTGAATAGAACAAGTGATTTTTGGACGAAACTCTCCCCCACCATCAAATTCGACGGAAAGTATGAAGTGGCTCTTGTCGACTGTATTCTCAAAAATACCTATGACATCCTGAGAAAGGATCGTAAATATGAAATAAAAATTAGACCCTATGATTGGCCGCCACCACCAGGTGATCAAGAACAAATTCAAAAAATCAATTGGATGGATTATCCATATATTGAATTACCCTACGAGGAACTCACCTGTATGAATGATTTATGTCGTACTATCAATAAAAGAATTTCCGCTCGTAAAAAGGGAGCTTTTCATTTCAACTATTCAAAGGAGGAGGGCAAGATCTACATTAGTTCACCTATTGCCAGTGAAAAGGTTATTCTCAATGATAATCTAAAGGATGTTCTTGGCTTTAAGCTCAATATAATCAATGGTAAAAGTGCCGGAAACACTAATTTCATTTTTGCTGACTACCCGCCTGCCTTCTCCACAGACACCTGTATATTTCTCTACGCTTCATTTGTGGAAACATCTCGAGTTGGTAATTCAAATGTTCCCCTCCTACGAGTTCTTGAACGAAAAACCAATCAAGAACATATTCATCACTACAATATAAAGCATCTTCAGTATATTCCCGTAAACACTTCCTATTTGGAACTCTGTCAGTTAACACTAAGAACCGAATTGGGTGATCCAATAGCAATTTCAAAAGGTTTGGCTGTGATTACATGCCATTTTCGACCCATCGTTCAACAGCAAGATGTCTAATAAAAAAGTGGTATTCACTTGTCCTGATATTGACTGCTATGTTAATACTCTTGGCCCAAGACAACAGGGCAATGGAATGGACTATTACAAAGGTCGCTCGTCAATGTCTGGCTACGGTCTTGGCAGTTGGTTTGCTAAGCTGTTTCGCTCTTCACTACCACTGGCTAGAAAATATCTTGTACCGGCTGCGACAGATTTTGCATCCTCTACACTATACGATTGGGGCTCTGGCAAGGATTTTAAAAAAAGTGCTTCGGAAAATCTTAGGTCCAGTGCGCGAACCCTTGGCGAGAGATTAAAACAGAATGGTAAAGGTTTAAAAAGGTCAAGAAACAATGCATCCCTCATCAGTCTCCACTCAGGTCGGAAACGTAAAGACATCCCTTTTGTCAAAGAAAAGAAGGAAAAAGCCGACACGTGCTGTAAACAGAAGTCCCAGGAAGAAAATTGTTAGATCGAAACTAGATTTCTTCTCCTAAAATGTCCTACCTACCGCATAAGGATTCTCAACCTTCAATCACCGCCTCATTGAATCTATTCAATGCTGAAAATGTTGATGTGAGTGTCAAGCATGGATACTATGAACAATTTTATCCACAACAACCCCTCTCCGATAATATCCACTTTCAAATTTATTCCAATGAAGACTACTTTATGGACATGTCTTCAACATTTATAGATTTGCAAATGAAAGTCCGGAAATCCGATAATACAATGCCAATTCGGGCCGATGGAATATCCTATGAAAATTGTATATTACATAATTTATTTCGTCAAATTAGTGTCTACATCAATGGCACGCTGGTGAGCACAAGCAACAATCTCTCAAATTATACAAGCTATATGCAATTCATGCTGATGACACCCAAGTCATACAAGGAATTGAGAGGCACCTCCAATGGATATGAATATATTACTAATACTGATAGTACAGATGCACTTAAAAATGCTACAACTAGTGAATTACATCTAGTTGGAAAAATATATCATGAAATATTTAATATACCCCAATGGCTGCCGCCCAATGTTAAAGTGGATATAAAACTAACGCTTGCACCCTCCAATTTCATATTGAGAAAAGAACTTGCTGCCAATCCTGATGTAAGTCTCTCCCTCACCTCGGCAATACTTCATGTACGCAAACAACAGGTTATGAGTTCTGTTGCTTTGGCCGTGGAAAAACTGAGAGCCAATGGCAACAATATTAAACTACTTGTTCCTCATACAATCACCAATCAGCGTCATATTGCAATGGGCTCACGCACCTTCACCGATTCATCCTTTATCAATGGTGAAATCCCTCAAAATTGGCTTTGGCATTTGTAAAAAGCGCCAGTGCAATAGGATCATGGACTGAATGCCCACATAAATTCGAGATGTTTGGACTTTCATCTCTTGTGTGCAAAGTAAACGGCATCCCACTCTACAATCTATCTTTTGATAAATCCTATAGAACATTGTACGAGTTGACCATGCAAACCCTAGATCATGACTCTCAACTATTTGAAAATGGTATAACCGAAGATATGTTTGCTAAAACACATGGTATCATTGTACTGGATTTGTCGGGTACACAGGATATGAGTATAGTACGTACGGGGAGTGTGCGTTTAGAGTGTACATTTGCCGACCCATTGGCTGAGAGTATTGCACTAATCTCACTAAATCAATATGAAACCTATTGGGAAATCACTCCCGAAGGCAGTGTTCTACTAGACTTGGCGCCATGAACACCAGTCAAATAATCAATGTATTTAATATGGACCCCTACATGTCCCAGTACAAATCCTATTGTCTGCCCTCGGACTTTCTTGGAAAAATTCAAAGTGTCAACAATACCTTGATTATTGTTAATAGCAGTCCGTCGACTGTGCTGACGGGTCATTGGCTGTGCATCTTTCAAACAATGAAGACGATTGAATTTTTTGATCCTCTTGGTCTACCCTATACATTCTACACACCTCACATCAGCAACTATATTGAGAGCAGTGGGAAAACTATTATTCAAAATCGAAGAGGGTGCAGGATCTAACGACTAAAAGCTGTGGCTTCCATGCACTACTATATTTTGTGTTCCGATGTCGTGGCTATACTTACAAGCAGTTTCTCCACATTTATGTGACAATCCACGTCTGAATGACTTTCTAGTGGAAAATATCCTCTCAGACCTATATAGTATTGATTTCAGTGCCCTAAGAGTAAAGTGCTTAAAAAATGTTTGTGAATTTGTTTATTAATAAAATGATATATATATATACAACAATGTCTTTAAATCTTCACTTTAGATTTCTTCATCTTCGATGTATAGGCAACTGTCGTGAACCACTAATGCTGGTAAATCATTTGGATTCACTGTATATTGATCTTGATTGACTGCAAAGTCAGGGTCACATTTTCTACAGTACAATGTAACTTCACTCTTGTCATATCTCTTTGTATAGTCAATGATACTATTTGCATTCATATTATGAAATTCACGAGTTTCAATCTGTCTATTTGAAGCAATATCACATACAGTGTTTTTCAAGTGGTGAATCACATTCGGTAACTGCCAAATAAAAATCACTTGGTTTATAGTCATAGTAGGTGGTGTCATCACAACGATGACGTAGAAACCAGATTGTCTTGTTACCCCAACAGTTGAATCGTAGACCAGATTCCTCTTCCCAGAATAATTTAAATCCGCGACGATACCAATCTCGTAGAAATAAACTGAAATCACGTTTGGGATTCTTTCCAATCATAGCGGGGTAAGTATTCTCCCACTGATCACATTTATCATAGTGACAATTGGAGCACAGGTGCCCTCTAGGATGAGAGTCACACACCTCCTCAAGACATGAATTACATCCTTTAATTTGTACTGCATAGCCTCTATGTAATTTACAAGGATTACATAATTTACACTTTTCACTATAGTCATCAATAATTGTACAATTCTCACATTGATTCCAACTGCCAAGAGTGTACATGCACAATGGACATATATAGAACATTTTTCGGTTTCCGATGTCAACTCACTCACAGCTAAAACGAAACTGATCCTCTTCGTTCGATAAATTCAACGAGATGGAAATGGGGGAGAGAGGAGTAGCTCTGTGACGTTACCTCTTTCGAATGATGGGGGAGCCATCTACATTGAATCCATTGGCAATATTTTCAAAAGTATATCCACAATATGATTCTGCTTTGTTCCAATTAATATATCAATAAATTGACTATAAGCATTTGAATCACATTTTAAAAGTTTCATACAATAGTCCAATGGGGGAGAATCACTCCTCATTATATTGTCAAGTGTTCCCCGACAAGAGAATATCCTGCGTTTAAGAGATAACTCGAGAAAATCATCATCCAAAATCAAATGTTTTTCCATAAACACTAGATTTGATCTAATTCTCTCTTTCTCAAATTTATTCATTTTTCAATCCTTTCACTCCGACTGCTGACTCTAGACTGACCCTGATTTGTTAGCCCTAACCAGAAAAGAAAGAGAACATTTTCGATTTCGAAACAATTTTATTGAATAATTAACAACAACAACATCAATAATACAGAGCATGTACAATTACCGATACTGTTTATTGTCTTCAATATGTTTCACCAATGCACTTAAAGCACATTGAAGTCTATTCACATGTGCTATATCAACTTTTGCGGCGAAACATAATTGATCCTCCATTTTAAATTTGCTCAAGGATATCACATATCTTGCATATACTGCATCCCATTCCAGACAAAGCCGTGATCCCTTCGTGATTTCCACCGCAATGCTTGGTGCTCTTGTACTATTATCATCAACTCCACTATCAACTTCTAATAGGGTAAACATTCCACTC
This sequence comes from Artemia sinica, assembly GCA_027921565.1. Taxonomy (NCBI): domain Eukaryota; kingdom Metazoa; phylum Arthropoda; class Branchiopoda; order Anostraca; family Artemiidae; genus Artemia; species Artemia sinica. Next base: position 1,034,916 of record JAPEVW010000062.1, on the reverse strand, counting down.
GTCATCGTTAACACACACAAATATATATCCAAATGAGTAAAGTCAAACTGTTCTTCTTCTTCTCACTCCTTTGAATTCTATTCACAGACTAATAAAACTATAGCAAAAATCCCTTCCTTATATTCCCTCCGCCGCTAATATGTAACAGACTCGCTGATTGGCTGAGAAGGGGGATGTAACCGACTCGCTGATTGGCTGAGAAGGAAACACGTGATCTAACTGTTTCCGGGAAAGTCATAACATTTCGCAAATTCCTGTTTTTTTCATTCTCACTGAGAAAACCATAAAACAGACATGAATTGCTGTTGACATCCATAAATGTGACAAAGTTCCTGTTTTTCAAATTCTCACTGACAAAAACCATTAAACATCCATGAAAAACATCAAATAAATCGACCCACACACATAACCATCCATGAAAACATACATAAATGTGACAAAATTCCTGTTTTTCAAATTCTCACTGACAAAAACCATAAACCACGTGGTTCTCGTGCCAATATATGGTGTTAAAAAAAGTTGTAGGTGGCAGCAGGGGTGACTCGTGGGGGCTTTAGGGTCACCTCTACTAATAATGCTGGCAAGTCCGGCGCCCCCTTCATGGCAATTTCCCTTCCCCCATGAAAACTTCCATCATGAACAGATCCTCCAACATAACCACCGACCCACCCTTCCCTCCCACTACCAGAAAAAAGCCTCCTGAAAACTTCTGTATACTTCCCAATAACCAATACTATATGTTAACATTGGGTAAAGTTCATAACTTTTAGCCCTCCCTCTGGGAACTTCGGGGGATTAAGTCACCCTAAAAGACATATTTATCATATTATCGACCATGCTAAACAAAATGGCTATCTCAAAATTTTGATTGGGTGACTTTGGGAAAAAAATAAGCGTGGGAGGGGGCCTAGTTGCCCTCCATTTTTTTTGGTCACTTAAAAAGGGAACTAGAACATTTAATTTCAGTTCCAATGAGCCCTCCCACGATATTCTAGGACCACTGGGTTGATACGATCACCCCTGGGGAAAAAAAAAACAAAAACAAACAAACAAATAAACACGCATCCGTGATCTTTCTTCTGGCAAAAAATGTAAAATTCCACATTGTTGTAGATAGGAGCTTGAAAACTCTACAGTAGGGTTCTCTAATACGCTGAATATGATGGTGTGATTTTCATTAAGGTTCTATAATTTTTAGGGGGTCTTTCCCCCTTTTTTTGAAAATCAGCCAAATTTTCTCAGGCGCGTAACTTTTGATGGGTAGCACTAAACTTGATGAAAGTTATATATTTGAAATCAGCATTGAAATCTGATTCTTTTGATATATCTATTGGTATCAAAAACCCGTTTTCTAGAGTTTCGGTTACCATTGAGCCGGGTCGCTCCTTACTTACAGTTCGTTACCACGAACTGTTTGAAAATCACTGAATCGGTTCTTCCAAGCTTTAGCAGATGACGATGAAGAATCTAGTAAAGCCTGAAAATAAATTTTCTTTCAATCTAGGATCATGTTTGGTTTTTAGTTGCCGTTAAATAATTTTGTGTTCTTATCTGTTGGTGTGGCATTTCTTGCGGATGTTAGAGGCTGTTGAAAATCTAAACTTTAAATTTATCAAATTCAATCTCGTAAAGAAAATAACCGCCTCTATAAAAACAGATGTGATAAGTTTTTTTTTCTGTAAATAGCATAAAATAGCCTGAAAGTAAACTTCTAGGTCGTAGAACTTTCCACTAGAGATGGAAATTTATATTTCTAGATAAATTATGACATCATTAAGGGTCGTTTTATAGAGGTTGTATCAACCTCAGGGAAGAGACTGGTTCCAGACGAATTCATTCTCTTATCCCCAGTGAAATTAAAGTGCTTTTTACTGTCATTGGATTTTAAAAAAAACTGCGTTTAAGATTAGTTGTACAGTGGTTTTCTTTTGTGGCTGATTATTTAACATGTTTTCGTTCTCGCATATATTTTTTTCTTTTGTTTTCCAATAGGTTGGAACGTGTCTTGTATTTTGTCGCGTTGGATGCAATACGACAATGTGTAGGGAAAAGTGGTGAAACTTTACGTATAAATAATTAATAAAATAAGAAAATCGTTTTCGTTTTGTTAATTTTGAGATTTGCTTGTAGGTTTTGTGGCTTCTAACTGCATAATGAGGTTTTTGTGGAAATATAGTTAACAGATAAGGGCAAAGGGATTACGCTATTACAAACCTATTATGCCCTATTATAGCGCTGCTATGGGTAAAGCGAGCAAGAAATACAATTGGCATATCAGGTAACGTACACATAAGCCTAGGAGAAAAGCAAAATAGAGCTCTGTGAATGAACAAATATTTTGACTGTATATACTTGTTCTTCATTTTTATTTATCATTACTTTAGACATTTTTTAATACCTTTTACCTTAGCTGCTTCGATTGTTCTTGTTACTTTTGATGGTCTAGGTTGTTCAATTGTCCTCTAGGGTTCTAGGAGTTTACCCCCCCCCCCGGTGATTACCTCAGAAACATCCCCATCCGGTGGAAAATACCCTCTCTCAGAAAATATCTCCCCGCGGAAAATACCCTCCAGAAAGTACCCCTCCGTTGAAAATAAGGCATTCCAAATTTGATAATTTTATTTGAGTTTTGTTTTTGATTTCCGTAGGGGGAAGGAATTTTGATACTTGTGTATTATGCGCTACTCACTCTAGTCAACGCTGTGTAAAACTCGAGAACAAACCGTTTTTTTTTTGTTAATTTCATCGTTACTTTAGAAATAAATTTGGGCTGTTGATTTGCACATTAGGGGAGGGGGGTAAAGTATAGCGGGTCTGCATGCAAAATGTGTTTGGTACAATTATTCTGTATATTAGATAGGATAGATAAGTGTATTTTAAAGCCAAATATACTTCCACGAACACAGTCAAATAACATAAACGATCATCATAAAGCACTTAAATGAAAAACTACATTAACCTAGTATTAGTACTTAATACTTGGAAATACGTACATTGAGAAAAAAATGTAATACTTGTAAAAAACACAGACGAAACATTAAACTTACTTTATACTTCTTTTTTTTTTTTTTTTTTCAAAATATCCAGATGCCTCGCTATTCTTCTGTAATTTATTGGTGGTCATACCTAGAAAGAATTGTTTTCTTCTATTTCTTCTATGCCATTAAGTTGAAACTTTCAGGGCTTGATGAGTGGGATATTGGTCATATACCTAGAAAGAATTGTTTTCTGACTTCTAACTGTCCAAATACTTTACCTCCCCCCCCCCCTTATATGCAAATATAAAGCCCAAATTATATATTTCCCATATATGATGTCATTTGTCTTGTCTCTCACTAAACTGAAAAAAAAACTAACGAAGTAACCGGTTTGTTCTCGCGTTTTACACAGCGTAAACTTGAGTGAGTGGCGCATAATCTTTCCCCCTACGGAAATGAAAAAAATAGAATTCGCAAACTTAGAAAGGCTTATTTTTCCGGGGAGGGGTATTTACCGGCTAGAGTATTTTCCGCGGGGGGGGGGTATTTTCCCCCGGGGGGTAAACGCCAGCCACCATCCTCTAGGCATGATAGAGCCACTTCAAAAGCCTTTTGCAATGCGTCATAGATATAAAATACTTTCACTATATGACGTTTGTATTCTTCTCGAATGAATTCATAAATATGACATCACTGACATGAATATTTTTTTCCGAAATTAAGATTCTTAACGAATTTTCTTGTTAAAAGTTGATAAAAGATAGATGGTTGAAAAAGCTGGAAATAAACTGCTGGAATGACAGAATAAAAGTCAAACAAGAATCAATAATATCTTGGAAAGATTTAGTTCTAATCGAAGAAGATTGATTAATGCTGAATCTTATTCCAGCATCATTCATGATTTTTGGTGATAGGTGATTTTGGTGATTACTTATTAATAAAGAATTCACAGGTATGATAACAGTCGCTGGCAATGTAAGGTTGTGTGAACCGCCAATATAATATATATATATATATATAATCTTCTGGCTGGTATTTTTAGAATCTTGTCTGATATTATCAAACATTTTATGCCATCTATTTCAAAACAATTATAGATAACAGCATAACTGAATTTTAAGCTAGATTAGACACATGCTTTTTTTTCAAACACTAAAAAAGATAGGTTAGTACAAGAAGATCTAGCGGCAGTATAGGAACCAAGTTAGATGCAAAAATGTCTTTTTGAACAGAAGAAAATGTATGTTCACAAAACATGCAGTGTTACAGTTTGAAAAGTTTTGAATAAAACTTGCACATTTGCTTTGCTTGCCCTTCATACGGAATAATTTAAAAAACTTTTTACAAGACAAGTTTTTCAAAGAAAAGTAAAGAGCTCCATTAAGCCAAGAATGAGCAAAGCAAATTGAAATAATTTCCAAGTGTAAAACTACCACAAATGACTATTATTAAATAAATGAAACTCGCAACCAAAAGAAATTACAATAGATAGCGAAGTCAAACTCAAAACGAGAAAGATCACGGATACGTGTTTATTTGCTGTTATTTTTTAACCAGGGGTCATTGCGCAAGCTAAGGGTATTAAGGTGAAGCTTTTAAGGAATATTTAGGTGGATTTTGAACTAAACCAAATCAAACTATGAGCATGTGGACTTTCAAAAGGTGACAAAGCGATATCTTAAGAACAACTTATATTATTAAGTTAGACCTTTGAGGGTAAGTTGTGGGGGATTTTGAACTAGCCAGAAGCACTATGTGTATGCTTCTAATACGACCACTACAGTTACTGTAATAAATGATGCTAAGCGTATTAAGGTGAAACTTTTAAAGATCATTTAGGACGAGTTTCAATGAAACGAAAAAAACTGTATGCATGCAGGTTTTCAAAAGGGCATATAGCAATATCATAGGCAGCACCCCTCCATAATAGCTAAGAATATCATCGAAATTTTTATAGGAGATAATTCAATCTACAATTAAAAGTTCTGGTGCCCTTTTTAAGAGTAAAAACGAGATTGGAGGGTAATCAGCTTACCATCCAACTTTAATTTTGCTTTAAACTAAATCAAAAGGTATTGTGTTTGTGGTTGCCAATAAGAAACTTCAGCAATATATCGAGAACGATTGAGGGTATTAAGTCGAAACCTTATAATCAGGAAATGGAAGGCGTTGACCTAGTCGATAATTCTTTGTCGGCATACAGACCAATTTTGCGAGGAAAAAAGTGGTATTGGATCATAGGCCAAAATCTTCTTTGCACACTCATGGTCGCAGCATGGCGGTTCTACCGTCACTTGCATGATGGTGACGTGGCTGGAAAGATCCCACAGCTTGAATTCCTCCGTAAAGTAGTTCAGGGTCTTTTCAACAACGAAACCTACCATGCAGGTCATAGTGGGAGCTCAGGATCTCTACGGATCTACCCTAAGATGTCAACCGCTCATGTACTGGTGACAGCAAAGAATCAGGGTTCATGTCAAGTATGCAAAAAAAAAATGCACGACTAGAGTGCAGAGAGAGCTGCGTCAAACTTCACTTGCAACGGTGCTACGATCAATTCCATGCCTAACTTGGATTCATCTTTTATACTAATTTTCAATAAAAATGACAAAAGACATGTATCCATATATATCCCGAGACAACATTACCGCCCAAAGTTCCCATATGGGAACATAGCACCATGGTTACACCGTTGGTGCGAAAAAATATTTTGCACCACAAATCTTTAAGTTAGAATCCTATATCACTGCACTGAAGCAAGCACCGCAAAATTTTACCAGTAACTGGTCTTGGGCGTTAACGGGTTAAGACAGATTTCTTCCGTATTGATTTTTCGTCATTTATTTCCATCACCTATCTTCCGAATAAAATAGATTTGCTGAGTGCATTAGGAAGGGTTCCTACCCCCTCTGCGCGTGACAACCCTGATTCTCCGAACTTTAGGTTGATGTTCACGATATTCAAGCCGACATTGTTACTTTGAGGCATAAAATGGCGTAAATATTAGCTTGGTGTGGTTTGATTTCCTCTTGCTTCCAAATGGAAGTAGAACTCATAATGTTTGTTCTAATGAAGGAATTTTAGGTTTTTAGTCCTGTGATGTCACAGCAGGTTTCATTTTAGCTTAGTATTACGGGATCCAAAATTCAAAATCCGCCGTAGCAACATACTGCAAGGCCGATGCAAGGACCTTAGTAGTCAAGAGAGGTCGCCACTCCAATCCATACTTATAAGCAATTTTCACTTTTCTAAAATATCCAAATCAACGCAGCTACCCTGGGAGATAAAGAAACGAAGCGTACAACCGTGAAAATCTTTCTGAAGATCAAATTATAAAAACAGTTTTCCCTCCTTAAAGATTTAGATAACTATTAGCAAATATTTCAGTACCCTTTATGGCTATGAACGGTTTCATCTCTTCCGTGAGTATTTGCCCCCCCCCCTCATAACAAAAAATAATGATGAACCCTTCAAGCTACAAAATTAAATGTCTGAATAAATTCTGGGACCTCTTGAGTATTTCAGCAAGCAAGCCAACAAATATTTAACTTCACTGGAAAAGAAAATTCTAAAAAAAAATATTTTCAATGACCGTAGTGAGCAAAGCAAGGGTCATAGGCAATGGTTCAAAAATTATCCTATTATGAATGAGCCTATGCGTAAGGACCGAAGGCCTTAGCTTTAGATTAATTTTAATAACTTTGTCCAAGAAAGAAGTTTTTCAAAAAAAAGTAGCGAGCTACAATAAACCAAAATGATCAAAAATAAAGTCAAGTAACCGTCCAAGCGTAAACAAAGCCCGCTTTAAGTCTTTGGCATCCCCCCAAGTCCAAGCGCTTTAGACGTCCATAGGTCAAAGCAATTTACGGGGAAATATCCGAAAATTCGGGGATAGTTAAAGGCCTGAACAAAAGGCAACTGATGAGTGATGAGCCAAAAGTAATGCAAGAGACGCAACAGTAATGCAACTAAGATGAGTAGGGCTGACACCCTCCATGCATTCTAGAGACCAAAAATAATTTGCACTTTACAGAAAACCAAATGCATTTTAAATAGTTTCTCGTTTTTTAACTTTAAGAAATCCGAAGTTATTAAGAATTGTCAGCAATTAATATCAGCAAATATATTTTCGGTGACCGACATTTACCCCCCCCCCCCCGGTGATTACCCCACAAGAACAAAACCCCCCAGAAAATACCATCCCCGTGAAAAATACCCCCCAGGAAAATACCCCACCCCCAGGAAAATACCCCCCACCCTGTGGAAAATAACCCCCCACGTAGAATTTACCCCCGGGAAATAGCCTCCGTGGAAAATACCCCCCCCCCTGTAAATACCCGGTATTTTTATTAGGCTATTTTTGTTTCGTAAATAATGCGCTTTTTAAACTTAATAGAAACCAGACGTGTAGCTCGTAGCTTCATAGATCTAGGTCTCATCAATACTTCACAATATATGATTAAACCCCCAAGGATATGGCCAAAGGATAAATTATCCTCTCGATTTATCCTTAATTAATTCTTTTTTTTTTACTTTTCCTGTGAACATGATACAAAAGACTCCGATTTGGTGCAGACCCTTGATTGGCCCTAGCAAATCTCACCTTCGCGGGACAATTGACTAAAAACCCGCGTGGCGGGATTTTTGGGCTATAATGTTTCAAATCTCGCTAGTTTTGGGCTAGAAATTTAATTCACTGGAAACACCCCCCCTCCCAATAAATCATGTTCGTTATATCTTCTTGGTCATTTAGCTTCTATGGAGTCTTGGATCACAATATAATTATAATGTGTCTTGGACTGTGGTGAAATTTATGGTGATTTCTAAGTTTTGGATACCCCACCCCAAATCTTAATCACCATTCCTTGGAAATAAAAGTATATAGACCGTTTACCGGCTCCAATAAAGATAATATATACGCATAATACCCTAACACCTTTTTTCTGAGCATATACCAGGCTTCTACCACGTATTATCGTCATCATGCTGTGGCCCTTGTATCTATGATAAAGTTTTAGAAGAAATAACGTCACTTCCATTTAAAAAAATTTTAAGATGGTGGAAGGTCTGACGTCACTTTCTTTTAAAAGCATTTCAGATGGTAGAACATATGACGTCACTCTTATAATATAAGGCATGTGTTATGACTAATAATGCATAGTTTGAGTTTACCAAGCAAAGAGAAAACAGCTATTTTATCATGCTATTTGGAAAAGTTTTAAGGGCACCAAGATATTCTGATGAGGTGATCTGGCTTGATGGAAAAAGACAGATTTGGACACATTCTGGCGAATCCTGGCATCTGTTGAAGGAAACTTCATTCAAACAGCCTGATGATTTCTATTCTAGACCTGTTCAAGACAGTACTGCTGCTGAAAGTCCCAGGTCCTTGTGCAATTTCCTTAATGACTGCTGTATCATGGTTGCAGCGGCAGCTGCAACCTAGTAAAGAGCGAACCACAGCCCTTAATAACCAAAAGTTAAAAAAAAGTGCTTTGAAAAAAAACTGCCTAGTGAAAAAAATTGCCATCTGACACTGACTCAAGAATAGTAACTATTATTTCGGTTCGTCTTAAAAGTAAAAGTTTATTCCGAAAAGAAATTTATGGTTATTTCGAAAAAGAGCCTGAAACCCCTTGAAAATGCCTCAAATCGAAATAAAAAGTGCACCGTTGGAATCAGCATGGTCCAAAACCTTTTGTAGGATAATTACAAACCCCCACCTTAAACACCAAGGAAAATGACTATTTTTGCATGGGTAGCACTGATCTGTCTCCCTTTTTTTTCTTATTTTTCCGAAGGGCTAAGGGGTGGCCAGAGCATCATAGAGAGGTGTATAATAGCTCATTCGAAAGGGAATAAAATTTGTAAGTGCCCTTTTTAAGTGATCAAAAAGATTGGAGGGCAAATAGCCCACCCCCCTCCCTGCAGGCCCCCTCCCTCACAACTATTCCTATAAAATTTTGAGATAGCCATTTTGCTTAACATAGTTCAAAGACCCAATATATATGGTTTTGATGATGATATGGCCCTCCATAGTCCCTGGGGAAGGGCTGTATGTGGTATCGGGCTTATCGATATTGTGCGTATCGGTATCGTGCGTATTGGTATCGCATGTATTGTATCGGGAATATCTTTATCCGCTATTGTTGTTTTTTCAGTCATTTTCTAGGCTCATTTTTTAAAGTAGTCCCGGCAAGGTATCATGGTTGCAGCGGCAGCTGCAACCTAGTAAAGAGCGAACCACAGCCCATAGTAACCAAAAGTTAAAAAACGCGTTTTGAAAAACACTTCCTTGTGAAAAAAATTCCCATCTGACACTGACTCAAGAACGTTAACTATTATTTCGGTTCGTCTTAAAAGTAAAAATTTATTGCGAAAAGAAATTTATGGTGATTTCGAAAAAAAGCCTCACACCCCTCGAAAAAGGCGTCAGATCAAAATGAAAAGTGTGCCATTGGAATTAACATGGTCAAACCCTTGTACAGGGAAGTTACAGCCCCCCTCCCTGAACAACAAGGAAAATCACTTTTTTACATCGGTAGCACTGATCTGTCTCAACAATAGTAGCACTGAACTTCAACAGTAGTTTGAAGTTTCTTGAATATCATTTTAAATTTGACTATAGGACCTTTGAAAGTAATATGTTCAGTATAAGTTCAATTCAAATATTTGAATTATAGCAGAAAAAGGGGAAAGCTAATTGAATTTTGAGTATAAAAAGATAATTGATTTTTTAAAATACATTTTTTGTGAGTTTCTGTAGGTAGAAAATTTCTTAAGATGCTACCCTAACCTTAACAGTACTAACGGTGAAAATATATTGCTTTCTGAATTCAATTTTTTCTAATTTATAAGCAAAATACTTTTTTGGGGACAACTTATGTTTTTGCGATGAACGTCATTTTTGTAATGAGACCCAAAAAGCGTTAAAAAAAAATCTTCCCTGGATTTGCCATAAATTTGCTGCTTACGCTGAATAACCAAGTAAGAAAATATATCAAAGAAAATAAGACGCCTGTAAGGGTATTTCAGTCCTTTACGTACACGTAAAGGAACAAAAAGCTTCCCCAAAAAAGAGAATTTTCTAAAATGGTGCACATTTCAACTGGACTCAGAAATACTACACTTTAATAGCATGAATCGTGCTTCAAAAACTCCGGTTTGCTACAGGATTAATTAAAAAATAGGACGTTAGCCCAATAAGTTTCATCAAACAGTTCATAGTGTTAAACTGTAATTAAGGAGCGACTCAGCTCAATTGTAACCGAAAGGGATTAAGAGATTTTGCTCAATTGCAACCGATTAAAGGATTTTGAAAACAGGGAGCCTGATTTTCGAAAAAAGGAGAAACAGCCCCCAAAAAGTCAATAAATCTTAATGTAAATCAGACCTTCAGATTCAGCGTATCAGAAAATGTTATTGTGGGGGTTATGATCTCCTATCTGCACAAATGTGGAATTTATGTTTTTGCCAGAAGACTGATCACGGATGCGTTTCTATTTGTTGTTTTTTTGTTCTAGTGTCCTTTTTAAGAGACCGTAAAGATTGGAGGGCAACTAAAGCTCCTCCAAAGACCTAATTTGTCTCTTATTTTGTTTTCGAATGTTATGATTTGAGATCAATTTGACAAAAAAAAGTCATCTCCTTCAACTACCTACAAACGTATAATACAGAAGTAGATTTAATGTTAACCCCTTTAAACGACGAAGCGACGATTTTGCCTAGGGGGCATTCAGATCAGAGAGAGAAGGAATTCTGATTGTGATGGTAAGTCAGTGTTTCCACTCGACTGGCACCGCTCCGTGGCGCCGGCCTCGTCAAAAAGCGGCATTTCCGCGGCATCCTTGAACCAAAATGCAGTAAAAACCGCGGCATGCCCGAAATTCTCGGAAAAGCTGTGTTTTGTATTTTTGAGAGAGAATGGGTGAAAAATCTCGCTTTAATATGAATGTTAATTCAGTGTCAAGTGAAGTGTGGTGAAGATCTGTCATAAATTTGAGAAAACACGTACAGTCTATCCTTCTTTTCAGCGGTTAAAGGTAAGCATGGTCAGCACAGTCCGTGAACACACATTTGCCGTTCATCGTTTTCGTCAAGCACTCAACAGAAGTAAAAGTGCAGAGGTACCACAGCAGTAGAAGTCCACGGTGGGAAACCCGTAAAAATGTGAAGTGAATAGTGAAGAAATTCAAAGCGATTTTCTCTTGGGCCTTCAAGCCTATCCAATAGAATAATTGATGGGTAACTAGATTCTCGTACCTCAACCTTTTTCGATTAATGTTTAATGAAAATCAATATCAAAAGCTTCAAGAAGGAACATTCAGATAAATAATACAAGACAAACAGACAAGATTAATTTCAGATAAATAATACAAGACAAACAGACAAGATTAATCGGAATCGGACTGTTCACGTGTGTCACAAACAATATCTTTGGCCAGACCATACACAATGCTTTGGTTCAAAACGTTACAGTCACGAGAAGAGGCACTAGCCTTCACTTTGAGTACACGCTTGACTAGTCCGGGTTCTAGCTCTAGCACTGACTTGCCCGAGTCAAGCCCTCCTTTAGAATTGCGCTTAAGGCCACACTTGGTTTTCAGTGTTGCCGAAAGAGTCACTGCACTCAGTCGGTTTCGCTTATCAGTTTTCACTTCCTTGAGCAAACTGAAGAGACGCTCGGCAATAACGTTTGAGAAAGGGAGTGAGAAAAAGTACTGAACCATTTTCGACTATTATCGACATTTTGGGAACATACGACTACCATTTGGTGACTTCGTTTGCAAGATGTGGCGCCAGTAAACGACAATGTCAATGTCATCTTTTCAGAGAATGGAAAACGGTCAAGAATTTGTTGAACAGCTTCGACGTAGAAATCCCTCGCGGAGCGACGAATTCGGAGACTTTCCGCTACAAAACGGCCACTGGTAACTTCTCTCGTTTCGAGCCCCACAAGGAAATCGTACCCTTTGTAGCCGATATAGACATCTTCGTCGGGAAGATAGTTCACTTTGTCATGCGGATTGATCTCAAAAGGGTTGACTGTTCTAACATATGAAGGCTTAATAAAGTTCATGGCTAATGTCCAAAGAAGTTTTTCCACCTGGGTTTTCATGAGGTGAAATAGGGGTTTTTCAGACTGGAAGATGGTGTTGAACTCATTCAGCTCTCCCAACACGTACTCGACAAAAAACATCATAACCCTCGAGTATGGGTTGTTTAGTGTCATTCTTGCATGATCATTAGCATGCGAGGGATCATCAAGTACCAACGAGTCCCAGTACAACGTAAGAGTATCCCACTGTTCGAGAATATGGCGTGCACAGTTATGAAACGACAACCAGCGTGTTGGAGCCAAAGCAAGGAATCTGTGCTGTTCCACTTGAGTAAAGACTTGAAATTCCTTCCTATATGCATTTTGGAGTTTTGCACTTTGCCTGAAGTGATTGCACACAGTCCAACATAGATCTTCGAGGCTCTTGGACAGCTTTTGCAATCATGACTTGCAACTAGGGCACACAGATGGCAGCTACATTTCACAACTGTAACCAAGGGATATTTCCCTCCAACAAGTGTTTTGACTGAGTGCTTTATCCCCATCATAGCATTCGTTGTGTCAGAGCAGAATCCGACCCAGTTTTATACAGGTACACCCGCCTTTACAACATCATCCATCATCTTCACTAGCTGGTTGAATAGACCAGACACTGTTCCGTCGCTGCATTCGACAAGAGCGAGCAAATCTACCTGCACATTCATTGCTTTCTCACAAAAGCTGACACAAACAGCAAGTTGTTTGGCTACAGAGGAATCTGTGGTCTCGTCAATCACTATGGAGAAAAGATTCGTTTTCAGGTTTTCAAGAAGCTTTTCATGAAAATGACGGGCCAACGCTTGTCGAACAATATTAGTTGCTTTAGTTCTACCAAGAGTGGCCTGACTTAAAAGATCTGGGCCTGGCATGCTTTTCACATGTTTCAGCAAGTCTTCAGAAAGCGAATAGGGTAGATCGTGCTCAACGAGAAATGTCACTAGCTTCACTTCAACAGTGGCCACTCTTTCGATTTTTGAATCACCAGAAAAATGAAGACTCAATGGCATGGTCTTAGAAGACGAAGTTATCCACGCTTTTTTATTTCCTTCGTGAGCTTTGGTCTGTTTGTGGCTTTTTGCGTCGTGTTTTCCCTTTTTTACAAATGAAATCCTTTTTGCAGTAAAGACAGTGAGCTAAATATCCACTGTTTTGACCGGTCTGCACCTTTCCTTTTCGTAATTAATTAAAAAAAAAATTTCCACAAAATAAGTTTTTCAAAGAAAAGTAAAGAACTCCGTTAAAAAAAAAATGACCAAAAATAAAATAAAATAATCTACCAAGCTCGAAACTACCACAAATCAGCATCGATAAATAATTGAAACCCGAAACGAACAAAAATTAAAATAAATAACCGAGTCAAACTCAAAACGAGCAGAAATTAACAAAAGCTGGGCGCAAAACCCCTATGTCTTCCCAAGCCCAGAACAAAATTTGCATTTTACTGAAAAAAAAAAATGAATGTGCATTGTCAGTTTAATATACATATACTGATATTTAGTAATCAAAATGTTAAAATTATTTGATTTATTAAAGTTATAAAAGTAAAAAAAATTATATTTTTTTCAGTAAAGTGCAAATTTTGTTCTGGTCTTGGGAAGGCACAAGGGTTTTGCACCCAACTTATGTTAATTTCTGCTCGTTTTGAGTTTGACTCGGTTATTTATTTTAATTTCTGTTCGTTTTGGGTTTCATTTATTTATCGATGCTGATTTGTGGTAGTTTCGAGCTTGGTAGATTATTTTATTTTATTTTTGCTCATTTTTTGTTTAATGGAGTTCTTTGCTTTTCTTTGAAAAACTTATTTTGTGGAAAAAGTTTTTTTAATTAATTTCTGTTCGTTTTATATTGACATAGTCTTTTCAGGGAAAAAGGAAAAAACACTTTAAATATTTTCGTTTTTTAAGACTTTATAGTTTGGCCTGCTATTTGTATGCTGGAGAAAAATTTTCAGCAATTTTTATCAACATGCACCATTTTAAAAATCTGGACACAAATAGTACTGTTAAACTTAGTTGCATACCTCCTCTAGTTGACCTCAAATGGAAAACTTGATACCATTCGCAAAAAAATCTGTTTACTTTCTTTGATAGCTTTGATACACTTAAACTATTTTGATTTGGTTAAATTTTAAGAGCAGAAGTAGCCTCGAAAGTTTGAACATAATACCCTCAGTCGTTCTTGGGATACTGCTGATATGCCTTATTGGGATTTAGCATTATCACAGTGCATCTTGATTTAATGTTGAGGGAACATTTAGTTTTTAAAAATAATGGGCAAATGGGAGGGTGGGAGTGGAAGGGGGATTAGTAGCCCTCCAATCACTTTCGACTATTAAAAAGGGCATCAGCCAAAAACATATTTTCTATCTGGAAATCAACTACGCTGAACAAAATGGCTATATCAAAATTTTGATTGGATGTATTTGGGGGAATGATGGGCGTGGGGGTGACAAGTTGCCCTCCAATCACTTTCAACTATTAAAAAGGGTACTAGCCCTTTGAATTTCCAATCGAATGAACCTGTTTCGAAGTTTCTACGACAACGCCTTCTATAAAAACCTTATATGCCCCCAGGGCATAACTTAAAACCCATGCCCTGAGGGTTGTGGGGGAGTGTCCTCCTCAAAACATATTTTCTATCTGGAAATCAACTACGCTGAACAAAATGGCTATCTCAAAATTTTAGTTGGATGTATTTTGGGGAATGATGGGCGTGGGAGGGGGGGGGGGGGCTAGTTGCCCTCCAATAACTTTCGACTATTAAAAAGGGTACTAGCCCTTTGAATTTCCAATCGAATGAGCCTGTTTTGAAGTTTCTACGACGACATCTTCTATAAAAACCTTATATGAGTAGTAAAGCAGTAATAGATATCAACCGTGCTTGCGTAATTTGTCTTATCTCTAGCATGTACAAGAATATACATTGCAGTTTGACGTGCACATTGTTAAAAGCGAGCAAACCTTCACCTATGAAGTGGTCAAACATGATTTAAGAGTATAATTGAGATTATATAACGCAAGCAGACGGGTTTTTGACGCACTTACATCATAACATTATTTTTTTAAAATCGAAAACTAGAAATTGTCAAATTGCGTATTTAGAATGATTTAGTAGGAAAAGCTGTCTATCACCAATGCATTATCCACTGTTCCATTTCTTTGAAGTATGTGCTATTAAGAGTGGTTTCTAATATTTGGACAATTGCCTTTAGTCATGACTAGTTTGTTATGAATGTGTCGGTAGATAGCATTTGCGAATTGGATCGTATGAAGGTGGAGAAAAAAAAGGTTTAGCATTTGCGAATTGGACTAAACGAACGATATTAATTGAATAATAGGGAAAAAACAGAGCTAGATAGCATTTGAGAATTGGATCGTATGAAGGTAGAGAAAAAAAAGGATTTAGCATTTGCAAATTGGACTATACAAACGATATTAATTGAATAATAGGGAAAAAAAAGAGCTAGATAGCATTTGCGAATTGGATCGTATGAAGGTGGAGAAAAAAAGGGTTTAGCATTTGCGAATTGGACTATACGAACGATATTAATTGAATAGTAGGGAAAAAAACAGAGCTAGATAGTATTTGCGAATTGGATCGTATGAAGGTGCCGAAAAAAGGGTATAGCATTTGCGAATTGGTGATTATCAGTTAAGGTAACCCCTCGGCGTTGTTAACTCAATGCTTATTTATTATAAATTTGGAACAATGTCAATCTATGGAAATGGTCAACGATGATAAAATGGTCTTATGACTTGACCTTGCTTTACTTATTCAATGTGTTCTGTATAATACACAAGTGGTATTTGAACAGTGTTGTCAGTTTAAAATAGAGTCTAACGTTATAGTATACTAAAAGTTGATACTAAGAGAGATGTAGATGGCAAGAAAAGAATTTTAATAATGGATAGCTTTACTTCTTCGATGTGTTCTGTATAATACACAAGTGGCTGACAGAGTGGATGTCTTAGACTAGTTATAGTGCTGTACTCTGGCATGAAATGCTTTTCGAAAACCCGGATGAATTACTTGAAAATAAAGTTTTAACAAGAAATCTGAGCTAATAAGGGTTTTTGAACGTAAACTCTAGTTTTTTGTAAGAAAATTATGGAAAATACAATTCTCTGGTTCAAATGTGAAACTTAAGTCCATTTTTGGATCGAAAAATAAAACTATTTCCGTAAAATCTGAGCTAATAAGGGTTCTTGACCGTAAACTCTAGATTTTTGCAAGAAAATTATCGAAAATTCAATTCTCTGCTTCAAATAGTCCATTTTTGGATCGAAAAAAAAACTATTTCTGTAAAATCTGATCTAATAAGGGTTTTTTATCGTAAACTCTAGTTTTTTGTAAGAAAATTATGGAAAATACAATTCGTTGGGGTGAAACTTAAGTCCAGTTTTGGATCGAAAAATAAACTATTTCTGTAAAATCTGATCAAATAACGGTTTTTGACCGTAAACTTTAGTTTTTTGTAAGAAAAATTATGGAAAATACAATTCTCTGGTTCAAATGTGAAACTTAAGTCCATTTTTGGATCGAAAAATAAAACTATTTCCGTAAAATCTGAGCTAATAAGGGTTTTTGATCGTAAACTCTAGTTTTTTGTTAGAAAATTATGGAAAATACAATTCGTTGGCTCATAGGTGAAACTTAAGTCCAGTTTTGGATCGAAAAAAAACTATTTCTGTAAAATCTGAGCTAATAAGTGTGTTTGACCGTAAACTCTAGTTTTTTGTAAGAAAATTATGGAAAATACAATTCTCTGGTTCAAATGTGAAACTTCAAGTCCATTTTTGGATCGAAAAATAAAACTATTTCCGTAAAATCTGAGCTAATAAGGGTTTTTGACCGTAAACTCTAGTTTTTTGTAAGAAAATTATGGAAAATACAATTCTCTGGTTCAAATATGAAACTTAAGTCCATTTTTGGATCGAAAAATAAAACTATTTCCGTAAAATCTGAGCTAATAAGGGTATTTGATCGTAAACTCTAGTTTTTTTAATGAAAATTATGGAAAATACAATTCTCTGGTTCAAATGTGAAACTTAAGTCCATTTTTGGATCGAAAAATAAAACTATTTCCGTAAAATCTGAGCTAATAAGGTTTTTTGATCGTAAACTCTAGTTTTTTGTAAGACAATTATGGAAAATACAATTCATTGGCTCATAGGTGAAACTTAAGTCTAGTTTTGGATCGAAAAATAAACCATTTCTGTAAAATCTGAGCTAATAAGGGTGTTTAACCCTAAAATCTAGGTTTTTGTAAGAAAATTATGGAAAATACAATTCTCAGGTTCAAATGTGAAACTTAAGTCCATTTTTGGATCGAAAAATAAAACTATTTTCGTAAAATCTGAGCTAATAAGGGTTTTTGACCGTAAACTCTAGTTTTTTGTTAGAAAATTATGGAAAATACAATTCTCTGGTTCAAATGTGAAACTTAAGTGCATTTTTGGATATAAAATTAAACTATTTCCGTAAAATCTGAGCTAATAAGCGTTTTTGACCGTAAACTCTAGTTTTATGTAAGAAAATTATGGAAAATACAATTCTCTGGTTCAAATGTGAAACTTAAGTCCATTTTTGGATCGAAAAATAAAAACTATTTCCGTAAAATCTGAGCTATTAAGGGTTTTTGATCGTAAACTCTGGTTTTGTAAGAAAATTATGGAAAATAAAATTCGTTGGCTTATAGGTGAAACTTAAGTCCAGTTTTGGATCGAAAAATAAACTATTTCTGTAAAATCTGAGCTAATAAGGGTTTTTGACCGTAAACTATAGTTTTTTGTAAGAAAATTATGGCAAATGCAATTCTCTGGTTCAAATGTGAAACTTAAGTCCATTTTCGGATCGAAAAATAAAACTATTTCCGTAAAATCTGAGCTAATAAGGGCTTTTGACCGTAAACTCTAGTTTTTTGTAAGAAAATTATGGAAAATACAATTCGTTGGCTCATAGGTGAAACTTAAGTCCAGTTTTGGATCGAAAAATAAACTATTTCTGTAAAATCTGAGCTAATAAGGGTGTTTGACCGTAAACTCTAGTTTTTTGTAAGAAAATTATGGAAAATACAATTCTCTGGTTCAAATGTGAAACTTAAGTCCATTTTTGGATCGAAAAATAAAACTATTTCTGTAAAATCTGAGCTAATAAGGGTTTTTGACCGTAAACTCTAGTTTTTTGTAAGAAAATTATGAAATATACAATTCGTTGGCTCATAGGTGAAACTTAAGTCCAGTTTTGGATCGAAAAATAAACTATTTCTGTAAAATCTGATCTAATAAGGGTTTTTGACCGTAAACTCTAGTTTTTTGTAAGAAAATTATGGAAAATACAATTCTCTGGTTCAAATTTGAAACTTAAGTCCATTTTTGGATCGAAAAATAAAACTATTTCCGTAAAATCTGAGCTAATAAGGGTATTTGATCGTAAACTCTAGTTTTTTTAAGAAAATTATTGAAAATACAATTCTCTAGTTCAAATGTGAAACTTAAGTCCATTTTTGGATCGAAAAATTCAACTATTTCCGTAAAATCTGAGCTAATAAGGGTTCTTGATCGTAAACTCTAGTTTTTTGTAAGACAATTATGGAAAATACAATTCGTTGGCTCATAGGTGAAACTTAAGTCCAGTTTTAAATCGAAAAATAAACCATTTCTGTAAAATCTGAGCTAATAAGGGTGTTTGACCCTAAACTCTAGTTTTTTGTAACAAAATTATGGAAAATACAATTCTCAGGTTCAAATATGAAACTTAAGTCCATTTTTGGATCGAAAAATGAAACTATTTTCGTAAAATCTGAGCTAATAAGGGTTTTTGACCGTAAACTCTAGTTTTTTGTTAGAAAATTATGGAAAATACAATTCTCTGGTTCAAATGTGAAACTTAAGTGCATTTTTGGATCAAAAAATAAAACTATTTCCGTAAAATCTGGGCTAATAAGGGCTTTTGACCATAAACTCTAGTTTTATGTAAGAAAATTATGGAAAATACAATTCTGTGGTTCAAATGTGAAACTTAAGTTAATTTTTGGATCGAAAAATAAAACTATTTCCGTAAATCTGAGCTAATAAGGGTTTTTGATCGTAAACTCTGTTTTTTTTGTAAGAAAATTATGGAAAATAAAATTGGTTGGCTTATAGGGAAACTTAAGTTCAGTTTTGGATCGAAAAATAAAACTATTTCTGTAAAATCTTAGCTAATAAGGGTATTTGACCGTAAACTCTAGTTTTTTGTAAGAAAATTATGGAAAAGACAATTTTCTGGTTCAAATATGAAACTTAAGTCCATTTTTGGATCGAAAAATAAAACTATCTCCGTAAAATCTCAGCTAATAAGGGTTTTTGACCGTAAACTCTAGTTTTTTGTAAGAAAATTATGGAAAATACAATTCTCTGGTTCAAATGTGAAACTTAAGTCCATTTTTGGATCTAAAAATAAACTATTTTTGTAAAATCTAAGCTAATAAGGGTTTTTTGACACTAAACTCTAGTTTTCTTATAAGCAAATTACGGAAAATACTATTCTCTAGTTCAAATGTGAAACTTAAGTCCAGTTTTGGATACTCATAATGATGAGGACTGATAGTTCTAATTCAATATTTTTTTATAAAAACAAACTATTTTTTTTAAACTTCGAAATTATTCAACTTTATTTATTTTTTTTATTTTTTTTGTACGTATCTTAAAATGACAAAATATGCTTACGGCTCTAACAATTGTACTCTATGCTTGCTCAGAGACACGATATGGCTTTCTCATTGGTATTATATGTCCAGTTATCGACACTACCTAGTCTATTGCATGTATTAAATCAGTATTTCTTACACAGTGGAACGATAAACACATAAGTCATATCTTTAAAAAAAGTGAAGATGGAGCATGTTAATAAAGTGTGTTCACATGACAATGTTATTGTAGCATTTAATGCCGACAAGGAGAAGTATTTAAACTATGAAACAAGTACGAGTGGTAGCACTATTGGAAATGTATGCATGCATTGTCATGACAGTAAGGAATTAAATTTCTTTGGAGTACCGAAAAATTTCAACTCTTATGTTGGAAGATATGTGACATTGAGATCTCCAGAGATGATTACACTCAGAGAGAATGCCAACATAAAAATGATCGTTGATGATAGAGGACAACTCATTGCTACTGTTGCAGGTAACACATTATCTACTGATACATCCAATCGTCAGCTTTCGGGTATTAGCATTCAACGGAAGGTCAAAAAAAGAAAGGCCTACTCTTCTACTAATATCGTAAACCATATCTTGTCTACGTGCCGAAACTGTTACCTGTGTAAAAATAATGTGATAATAGACAGTGAAATTGCCAGAAAAAGGGCATTGGCAGAAGATATCACTATGGAATATAAAGATGAATCGATGAAAAACAAAGCACCAGCAAACGTTACTGCCATTGATCAAACAGTCAATGAACCAAACAATACCAAAGACGAAAAGCATATTGAGCCTGTTGATGACACACCAGTAAAAATTGTGTATGACTCAAAATGGAATAATGATTATTCTACTGATTACGAACTAAGAGAAGACAATAGCTACAATATCAAGAGAGAACATGGTGAACTATTTTATGGAACAGATTCAAAATGTCCAAAGTTGATCATTGATATTAATAATGTATCATAATATATTTTTGTATTAATATTCTACATAGCATTATTTCATTAAAATATATTATGCATTACATTGTTATGTGTTCATTATTATTAGAGTAAGCTAGCATATCAAACGTCTAGAATGTCTATTAAAACATCGGAGAGGTAAGAAAAGGAATTTGCATACATCTATTGTCAGACACATGGGATAACATTGACAAAATCTAGGTATCAGAATGAATAAATTCTTTATCAACATCCGTTGCAGGATATGACATTATGTAATTATGAAAAAATTGTAAGTAAATAAGTTAGTAAGTAACAAACTCTTTATTGAATTCACCTCTTGGATATAAAATACAGAAATTTAATTCAGAAAATTATGAAAAAAATGAACAAATTCTTTATTAACATTCATTATCGATTGAGGTCGCTTCCTAGACAGACAATATAGCAGTTTCACAAAATCTAAGTATAAGAGTGATTTAATTCTATATCAACATCCATTTCTCGGACACATAGGAAAAAGTTGAAAAAATCTAAGTGTTAGTGAATAAATTTTGTTTTTATCAACATCTTTTGTCAGATACATCGGATAAAATTGACAGAATCTAAGTGTTAAAGTGAAGAAACTTTTTTTATCAACATCCTTTGTCAGATACATCAAATAAAATTGACAAAATCTAAATTTCAGAATATATAAATGCTTAAACAACATCCTTTATCGGATATGTCGGATAAAATTGACAAAATCTAAGTATCAGAGTGACTAAATTCTATATCAACATCCTTTTCTCGGATACAAAGGATAAAATATCGGATAAAATTGAAAAAATCTAAGCATCAGATTGATTTAATTCTATATCAACATCCCTTTCTCGGGTACATGGGATAAAATTGACAAAATCTAAGCATCAGATTGATTAAATTCTATATCAACATCCATTTCTCGGGTAAACGGGATAAAGTTGACAAAATCTAAGTATCAGAGTGAATAATTTATTTTTTATCAACATCTTTTATAAGTTACAGCAATTATAATTAACAAATCTAAAATCGATAAATATACGAGTGAATAAAATTGACAAAATCTAAATATCAGAATGAATAAATACTTTAACAACATCCTTTGTCGCATATGTTGGATAAAATTAACAGAATCTAAGTATCAGAACTATTAAATTCTATATCAACATCCCTTTCTCGAATACATGGGATAAAATTGACAAAATCTAAGTATCAGAGTGAATAAATTCATTATCAACATCCTTTGTAGGATACGGATAAAACTGACAGAATCTAAGTATCAGAGTAATTAAATTCCATAACAACATCCCTTTTTTCGGATACATGGGATAAAATTGACAAAATCTAAGCATCAGAGTGAATAAATGCTTTATCAACATCCTTGAAATGCATTATCAACATCATTTGTTGGCTATATCGGATAAAATTGACAAAATCTAACTATCAGATTGATTAAATTCTATATCAACATCCCTTTCTCGAATACTTGGGATAAACTTGACAAAATCTAAGTATCAGAGTTATTAAATTCTATATCAAAATCCCTTTCTCAGATACATGGGATAAAATTGACACAATCTAAGTATCAGAGTGAATAAATGCTTAATCAATATCCCTTAAATGTAATATCAACATCAAATGTCAGATACATTGGATAAAATTGAAAAAATATAAGTACCAGAAAGAATAAATTTGTTTTCAAAGTTTTTATCGGATACATCAGATAACAGTCATAAAATCCAAGTTCTATTCATTTTGACTTCATGCGTCCTTACGTTGAATTGAGGTTAGACCGGTTATAGATGGCACTACACCCGCTCAGACACACAGTCATAGTGAGAGAGATATTCAAAAAGTTGAGTTAATTTAAGTTCACTTAGAGTGGCCAGACATGCATTGGAATAAGCAAACACCCGCCCAGACACACAGGCAAAAAGAGTTAGAGAGATAAAAACACATGCAAATACGTAGATTTAGACACAAAAACCGAGAAAGACATGGAGTGTACACCGCAACAGCGCATACATAGTGAGAGAGACATGCATCCAAAACTGGACTTAAGTTTCACATTTGAACTAGAGAATTGTATTTTCCATAATTTTCTTACAAAAAAACTAGAGTTTACGGTCAAAAAAACCTTATTAGCATAGATTTTGCGGAAATAGTTTATTTTTCGATCCAAATATGAACTTAAGTTTCACTTTTGAACCAGAGTATTGTATTTTCCATAATTTTCTTACAAAAAACTGGAGTTTACGGTCAAAAACCCTTATTAGCTTAGATTTTACGGAAATAGTTTATTTTTCGATCCAAAGATGGACTTAAGTTTCACATTTGAACCAGAGAATTGTATTTTCCATAATTTTCTTACAAAAAACTGGAGTTTACGGTCAAAAAACCCTTATTAGCTTAGATTTTACGGAAATAGTTTATTTTTCGATCCAAAAATGGACTTAAGTTTCACATTTGAACCAGAGAATTGTATTTTCCATAATTTTCTTACAAAAAACTAGAGTTTACGGTAAAAAAACCCTTATTAGCTCAGATTTTACGGAAATAGTTTTATTTTTCGATCCAAAAATGGACTGAAGTTTCACATTAGAACCAGATAATTGTATTTTCCGTAATTTTCTTACAAAAAACTAGAGTTTACGGTCAAAAACCCTTATTAGCTCAGATTCTACAGAAATAGTTTATTTTTCGATCCAAAACTGGACTTAAGTGTCACATTTGAGCCAGAGAATTGTATTTTCCATAATTTTCTTACAAAAAACTATAATTTACGATCAAAAACCATTATTAGCTCAGATTTTAGGGAAATAGTTTTATTTTTCGATCCAAAAATGGACTTGTTTCACATTTGAACCAGAGAATTGTATTTTCCATAATTTTCTTACAAAAAACTATAGTTTACGGTCAAAAACTCTTACTAGCTCCGATTTTACAGAAATAGTTTATTTTTCGATCCAAAAGTGGACTTAAGTTTCACCGATGAGCCAACGAATTGTATTTTCCATAATTTTCTTATAAAAAACTAGAGTTTACGATCAAAAACCCTTATTAGCTCAAATTTTACGGAAATAGTTTTATTTTTCGATCCAAAAATGGACCTAAGTTTCACATTTGAACCAGAGAAGTGTATTTTCCATAATTTTCTTACAAAAAACTAGAGTTTACAGTCAAAAACCGTTATTAGCTCAGATTTTACGGAAATAGTTTTATTTTTCGATCCAAAAATGGACTTAAGTTTCACATTTGAACCAGAGAATTGTATTTTCCATAATTTTCTTACAAAAAACTAGAATTTACGGTCAAAAACCCTTATTAGCTCAGATTTTACAGAAATAGTTTATTTTTCGATCCAAAACTGGACTTAAGTTTCACCTATGAGCCAACGAATTGTATTTTCCATAATTTTCTTACAAAAAACAAGAGTTTACGATCAAAAACCCTTATTAGCTCAGATTTTACGAAAATAGTTTTATTTTTCGATCCAAAAATGGAATTAAGTTTCACATTTGAACCAGAGAAATTGTATTTTCCATAATTTTCATACAAAAAACTAGAGTTTACGATCAAAAACCCTTATTAGCTTAGATTTTACGGAAATAGTTTTATTTTTCGATCTAAAAATGGACTTAAGTTTCACATTTGAACCAGAGAGTTGTATTTTCATAATTTTCTTATAAAAAAACTAGAGTTTACGGTCAAAAACCCTTAATAGCTCAGATTCTACAGAAATAGTTTATTTTTCGATCCAAAACTGGACTTAAGTTTCACCTATGAGCCAACGAATTGTATTTTCCATAATTTTCTTACAAAAAACTAGAATTTACGATCAAAAACCCTTATTAGCTCAGATTTTACGGAAATAGTTTTATTTTTCGATCCAAAACTGGACTTAAGTTTCACATTTGAAGCAGAGAATTGTATTTTCCATAATTTTCTTACAGAAAACTAGAGTTTACGGTCAAAAACCCTTATTAGCTCAGATTTTACGGAAATAGTTTTATTTTTCGATCCAAAAATGGACTTAAGTTTCACATTTGAACCAGAGAATTGTATTTTTCATAATTTTCTTACAAAAAACTAGAGTTTACGGTCAAAAACCCTTATTAGCTCAGATTTTACATAAATAGTTTATTTTTCGATCCAAAACTGGACTTAAGTTTCACCTATGAGCCAACGAATTGTATTTTCCATAATTTTCTTACAAAAAACTATAGTTTACGGTCAAAAACACTTATTAGCTCAGATTTTACGGAAATAGTTTTATTTTTCGATCCAAAAATGGACTTAAGTTTCACATTAGAAGCAGAGAATTGTACTTTCCATAATTTTCTTACAAAAAACTAGAGTTTACGGTCAAAAACCCTAATTAGCTCAGACTTTACGGAAATAGTTTTATTTTTTGATCCATAAATGGACCTAAGTTTCACATTTGCACAAAAGAATTGTATTTTCCCTAATTTTCTTACAAAAAACTAGAGTTTACGGTCAAAATCCCTTATTAGCTCAGATTTTCTTGTTAAAACTTTATTTTCAAGTAATTCATCCGGGTTTCCGAAAAGCATTTCATGCCAGAGTACAGCACTATAACTAGTGTAAGACATCCACTCTGTCAGCCACTTGTGTATTATACAGAACACATCGAAGAAGTAAAGCTATCCATTATTAAAATTCTTTTCTTTCCATCTACATCTCTCTTAGTATCAACTTTTTAGTATACTATAACGTTGAACTCTATTTTAAACTGACAACACTGTTCAAACATCACTTGTGTATTATACAGAACATATCGAAGAAGTAAAGCTAGGTCAAGTCATAAGACCATTTTATCATCGTTAACTATTTCCATTGATTGATATTGTTCCAAATTTATAATGAATAAGCTATGAATTAACAACGTCGAGGGGTTACCTTAACTGATAATCACCAATTCCCAAATGCTATACCCTTTTTTCTCCACCTACATACGATCCAATTCGCAAATGCTATCTAGCTCTGTTTTTTCCCTATTATTCAAATAATATTGTTCGTATAGTCCAATTCGCAAATGCTAAACCCTTTTTTTCTCCACCTTCATACGATCCAATTCGCAAATGCTATCTAGCTCTGCTTTTTTCCCTATTATTCAATTAATATCGGTTGTAAAGTCCAATCAAATGCTAAACCCTTTTTTTTCTCCACCTTCGTACGATCCAATTCGCAAATGCTTTCTACCGACATATTCATAACAAACTAGTCTTGACTAAAGGCAATTGTCCAAAAAATCAGAAACCACTCTTGATAGCACATACTTCAAAGAAATGGAACAGTGGATAATGAATGGGAGATAGACAGCTTTTCCTACAAAATCATTCCTAAATACGCAATTTGACAATTTCTAGTTTTCGATAAAAAAAAATGTTATGATGAAAGTGCGTCAAAAACCTGTCTGCTTGCGTTATATAATCTCAATTATACTCTCAAAACTTGTTTGACCACTTTATAGGTAAAGGTTTGCTTGCTTTTAACAATGTGCACGTCAAACTGCAATGTATATTCTTGTACATGCTAGAGATAAGACAAATTACGCAAGCACGGTTGATATCTATCAATGCTCTACTACTTATATGCCCCCAGGGCATAACTTAAAACCCTTGCCCTGAGGGTTGTCGGGGAGTTTCCTCCTCAAAAACATATTTTCTATCTGAAAATCAACTACGCTGAACAAAATGGCTATCTCAAAATTTTGATTGGATGTGTTTGAGGGAATGATGGGCGTGGGGGGTCGCTAGTTGCCCTCCAATCACTTTCGACTATTAAAAAGGACACTAGCCACTCCAATTTCCAATCGAGTGAGCCCTTTTCGAAGTTTCTACGACGACTCCTTCGATACAAAGTGCCCGGGTATAGAGAAAAATACCCCAAAAAACAACAAAATTTGCCCATATCGTTCTTTACTTAGGCAGCGCTAGCGCGCTGCCTATGAAAAGGTGGGCGTGAGAGGGGGGTTAGTTACCGTCCAATAACTTTCAACTATTAAAAAGGGCACTAGCCCTTTGAATTTCCAATCAAATGAGCCTTTTTTGAAGTTTCTATGACAACGTCTTCTATAAAAAACTTATATGCCCCCAAGCCATAACTTAAAACCTTTCCCCGAGGGTTGTGGGGGAGTATCCTCCTCAAAAACATATTTTCTATCTGGAAAACAACTACGCTGAACAAAATTTCTATCTCAAAATTTTGATTGGATGTGTTTGGGGGAATCATGGGCGTGGGGGGGGGGGTTTAGTTGCCCTCCAATCACTTTCGAATATTAAAAAGGGCACTAGCCCTTTTAATTTCCAATCAAAAGAGCCTTTCTTAAAGTTTCTACGACAATGCCATCTATAAAAACCTTATATGCCCCCAGGGCATAACTTAAAACCCTTGCCCCGAGGGTTGTAGGGGAGTGTCCTCCTCAAAACATATTTTCTATCTAGAAAGCAACTACGCTGAACAAATGGCAATCACAAAATTTTGATTTGATGTTTGGGGTAATTATTGGCGCAGAGGAGGGGGGGGGCTAGTTCCCCTCCAATCACTTTCGACTATTAAAACGGGTACTAGCCCTTTGAATTTCCAATCGAATGAGCCTTTTTTGAAGTTTTTACGACAACGCCTTCTATAAAGACTTATATGCCCCCAGGGAATAAATTAAAACCCTTGCCCCGAGGGTTGTGGGGGATTGTCCTCCACAAAAAGATATTTTATATCTGGAAATCAACTACGCTGAACAAAATGGCTATATCAAAATTTTGATTGGATTTGTTTGGGGGAATGATGGGCGTGGGGGAGGGGGCTAGTTAACCCGATCACTTTCGACTCTTAAAAAGGGCACTAGCCCTTTGAATTTCCTATCGAATGAGCCATTTTTAAAGTTTATACGACAACGCCTTCTATAAAAACCTTATATGCCCCCAGGGCATAACTTAAAACCCTTGCCCCAAGGGTTGTGGGGGAGTGTCCTCCTCAAAAAGATATTTTCTATCTGGAAATCAACTACGCTCAAAAAAATGGCTATCGCAAAATTTTGTTCGGATGTGTTTGGGGGAATGATGGACGTGGGGGGGGGGCTAGTTGACCTCCATTCACTTTTGAATTTTAAATGGGCACTAGCCACTCTAATTTCCAACCAAATGATCCCTTTTCGAAGTTTCTACGACAACTCCTTCGATACGAAGTGCCCGGGAGAACAAAAAACACATTGTGCCCACATCGTCCTTTACTTAGGCAGCGCTAGCGCGCTGCCTATTACCATTCATTAAAGTCAGATTCCCTTTCCACTCAATCTTGCATCTTTGGTCTGCCCTTTTCTTTGTGATCCTCGGTTTTTTGTTGGAGGGTTCACTATCGTCCGAGTCTTTATCACCGTTCTCATATTCCTGATCGATATCTATCTTTTCTGCGATTATGTTGTAACACGTTTGGTCTATAAACAAGAGAAATATTTAGCTATTATTTCCTTTCTTTCATGGATTGACTTGCTAGTGAAAGAAACGAACCTGCATTAGTTTAATTTCTTCCAGCGCCAGCCTGCTGAGAACCCTTTGTTCTTTCCGGATAAATCCTTCGCCAGGAATCCGGCTGAAGTCGGAAATTTGGCAGAAGTAAGGCAGGAAGTTTTGATCAGTTTCGTCAAAGCAGATATGACGTCGAATCCCAGTAGGTATGACATAAACACCGATATGTTGCGTTTTGCTGATACCCCTGTTACCACGGTAACTGCGGATCTGCAGTTAGTTGTTTTGCAGTTACCGTAATATCTGATATACGGTCCAATGCAAAAACGACTATTATATTGCCGAAATCGCACTTTTCAAAAGTCATCCAAAAAGAAAAACTGATATCCAATTACATAACTAAGTGCTGAACTTCTTTCTCACCAATTTGACAAAATTGGATGAAAATCAGATGACTTTTCAGATACCACGAGCAGATACTACGGTCGGACCATGATATCTGAGCATCAGTTACCGCTGTAACTAGTAGTATCCTATATGCTGATTTCAAAAATACATGAAAAAATACATGGAATTACACGAAAATATAGAGTATAGTCTAACCGGTGCATTGACTTACCAAGGACAGTGATATATAGGTTTCACCAGTGATTGCGTAATATGTCTTACCTCTCGCCTTAGGCATGAATATATAATGCAGTTTAACCAGTACATTAAGTTACCAAAGACAGTCACACTTTACCAGGGTGCACTCAACTATGATTCTATGAGTGATCACATAATATGACTAGTGGTATATGCGATGAGGGACAGGTTTCCGACTCCTCATTCATGTAAGTCAGATTTCTAGTTCATAATATATATATGGCCTACATGCCTTTTAGGGTAAGTTCATTATCCGTGTCAAAAACTGGTGTGTCTTGGCTATGTGTTAAGATATTCAGTTTTTTTTTTACTATAAAATTGAGTTTCAATTTAGAATTTTGTACAGTTTGAATACTTCATTCATTCTATCTATATATATTTTATGATCATTTACATTGGTAGAGATATGGAATGTTCTAAGCACGTTCTGATGAGTAATTTTTTCTTATATTATAATAAAAAGAAATCCATTTTTGTCTCGTCATTTTTTTTTCATGCATTATATTAAAAATATATTTGGTTTAGGCTACGTCTAGGGGTCTTCTTCTTCCTTTTTCTATGATTTTAAGTATTTTGCGATTTAGGTATATAAGCTTTAAAAGCATGGCATATAAAATAGAAAAAGATCTATAATTGTCAACTTTTGGGGTATGGTACTGTGGAATTGAAGGGCCAGTGCCCCCATTAATATTCTGAATAAGTAAGAATTGAAGTAGGTAATCAAATTGTGCCATTTTTTCAACTTTTGGGATTTGGTACTGTGGAATTGAAGGGGCAGTCCCCCATTAATATTCTGAATAAGTAAGAATTGAAGTAGCTAATCAAATTGTGCTATTTTTTCATGCATCATATTAAAAATATATTTGGTTTAGGCTAGGTCTAGGGGTCTTCTTCCTTTTTCTATGATTCTAAGTATTTTGCAATTTAGGTACATAAGTTTTAAAAGCGTGGCATATAAAATTTAAAAAGATCTATTATTGTCAACTTTTGGGGTTTGGTACTGTGGAATTGAAGGGGCAGTTCCTCATTAATATTCTAAATAAGTAAGAATTGAAGTAGCTAGTCAAATTGTGCTATTTTTTTCCATGCATCATATTAAAAATATATTTGGTTTAGGCTACGTTCAGGGGTCTTTTTTTCTTTTTTCTATGATTTTAAGTATTTTGCAATTTAGGTATATAAGTTTTTAAAAGCGTGGCATATAAAATTGAAAAAGATCTATAATTGTCAATTTTTGGGGTTTGGTACTGTGAAAATTGAAGGGCCAGTGCCCCCGTTAATATTCTGAATAAGTAAGAATTGAAGTAGCTGATCAAATTATGCCATTTTTCAACTTTTGGGGTTTGGTACTGTGGAATTGAAGGGGCAGTCCCCCATTAATATTCTGAATAAGTAAGAATTGAAGTAGCTAATCAAATTGTGCCATTTTTTTCATGCATTATATTAAAAATATATTTGGTTTAGGCTACGTCTAGGGGTCTTCTTCTTCCTTTTTCTATGATTTTACGTATTTTACAATTTAGGTATATAAGTTTTAAAAGCGTGGCATATAAAATTGAAATAGATCTATAATTGTCAACTTTTGGGGTTTGGTACTGTGGAATTGAAGGGGCAGTGCCCCCTCGTAAGCTAAATAGTTTGAAAACTGAAAATAATTTTCTTTTATTTTAGGATGTTGTTGATCAACCCTCACAACAAAAGCGTACAAAGTTGGACGGGCCCCAGGACAACATCGAGACAGGCCTGATCAAATCATTAAATTCAATCAGGCCAAGTGTAATTCGTCTCGCTCCCCATTCCGAAGGAAAGGAGGATTCTAGCGACCTAGCTTTGATTTTTGGCGTAAGTGCAAATAGATATTCTGAAAAAATTATAATAATTTATTAAATCAATTCCTTCTATGCTTGAGGTGAATAAGGCTCTTTCGTGATTGACTTGTAACTAATATGCGACGCGATGAAACCGGATTAGCATACCTCTTTGGTATAATGAGATGCGGGTCCCCTCTGGATGTGACAAATTTATGTCTAAAATCCTGTCAGTTTCTTGTATGCAAGAGATATTTATCATTGTAATTTCAGGAAAATTGTTATTTGTCATTCACGAAGATAAACATTCTGAGACTTTAATAATAATAATAGTTTATTAAATATACCCCCATTTATGTTTTTATGTTAGAGCATTCAGCAATTCTTCCTTTAACTCTTAATAATAATACCTTGAAGTACCGTTCTTTATATATATATATATATATATATATATATATATATATATATATATATATATATATATATATTATATATATATATATATATATATATATATATATAATATATATATATATATATATATATATATATATAATATATATATATATATATATATATATATATATATATATTATATATATATATATATATTATATATATATATATATATTATATATATATATATATATATATATATATATTAAGATGATTGAAATTTAGGCCTATACGCCTATAAGCTACCTACTTCTGAATAAATAATATATGAGGTAAATAGTCAAAATTAATGCAAACTCAACGAATAGGGTATTGCTTACTCGAGGAATAATAATAATAATAATTTCGAATCAGCCATTTATAAGTGTATATGGATTTTCTCAAGGGGGTTAATTATTGTAGAAAAAAAAGAATGAAAAGAGTGTGGAGGAATGGGATGACAAAAAAAAATATAGGACATTTGCAATTTCGCATATGAAAATAGATCATGAAAGATGAATTAGTGTCAACGTACGCGATTGACTTGTAAATAATATGTGACGCGATGAAACCTGACTTAAGGCGTCAATGTAGTGACCTTAAAAAATAATAGTAGAAACCAGATTAGCACGCCTCTTTGGTATAATGAGATGCGGGTCCCTTCTGGATGTGACAAATTTACGTCTAAAATCCTAAAAGTTTCTTGTATGCAAGAGATATTTAACATTGTAATTTAAGAAAAATTGTTATTTGCCATTAACGGAGACAAATATTCTGAGACTTTAATAATAATAATAGTTTATTAAATATACCCCCATTTTTATTTTTATGTTATAGCATTCAGCAATTCTTTCTTTAACTCTTAATAATACCTTGAAGTGGCACTTTAATTCCGGGGCACTTTAATTGTTGATATGGAAGGAGAAAAAAGTTCTTTTTCTTACAATGATTTATTTAGACCAGGTTTACTGCTACCACCACTTCCATCAAATCTATCACCAAGCCACAGATGAAAATTCAGATTGTTGAGAAAAGGCAGAAACTTACACCACCAGCATCCAATGTATGGGATGCATGTCCATTAACCGAGGCTGAAGAGCAATGTTTCATAGATCATACCGCCTCGGTTGAAGGATGGGCGGGTTTTGTTGAGACTTACAATCAGGAGGGGCAAGCACTAGAGTTGGATCCCTATTTTGCATTTTCATTCTGAACATTATATATTTTCGAATAAAACCATTAGTTTTATACATCATTCTCTTGTTCTAACTTAACCTGTAAGAATAAGGCTTCATTTTCCTGACTAAACCAAATATATTTTTAATATGATACATGAAAAAAAACTTCTTCTTTTGACATGACTTTTCTGTTGTCATTATGAAACACATATCCCATGTAACTTTGTTTCTTTTAATTGTTCAGGCGGTGGGACAATGACTATGAAAAATTGACATAGTTTATTAACTTTATAAAAATAATGGTTATTTGACATAAAAAATAAGCCCTTTTTTTCTATAGATTAATGAAATAGCAATGCCATCTTCATTGGGTCATGATACATAAATTTTTATTGGACCTGAACCTATCATCGCACCACCAATGGAGTTTAGAGATGAACCTTCATTAGTTCTAGACAATATGGGATGGCATAGGGGTTTTCTAAATGATTGTTTTGGGGGCATGGCCAGCCTAGACGATTTAGCTTGTGATATTGACAGGATGGAGGACCCGGAATGGACAGATAGATTTATGCGAGAGCATTTAGGCGATGTTAGTAGTGCATCTGAACCGGGTCCTCATAAATAAATTCCGTCACAGGACAATACAGGCTGGCTTGATCAGCTATCCCCAAACACCCTGGAAGACATGCTAACTAGCCTAGGGGATTTCATGCCATCCAATGCAATTGAACAGACTGGGGGGGGGGGGTGCTATTGACAATTCTATGCCACCCCCCACCATTCTGGTTAATGATAGAGCTAGTAGTAGTAGTAATAATGATATAAGAACATCACAAGTATCCACACTTCCTGATTTTTTTCTTTCCAACTCTGCCTTGCACCACACAAAGGTCTACAGCATCAAATTCGGTGACCCCTTTAACTCTCTAGTGTCAGGAGATATAATAACAGATCCCCAGGCCATTATACATTTATATACTAACAAGATTCGAGCCGTTCTTGAACAACAGATGGGGGTGTGGGGGTGGGGGTCAGTTTAAAATCATCAATAGCACTAAAAATATTTTTTTAATGAAAAAGCAGGCAAGGTGTATTTGAAATGCTTGCACACTGAGATGTTGGCAATTTTCCCGCATTTATCAAATTATGAGGAGGTTTTTCTAAATTGGGTTAATAGCATTCAAAGTAAATGGGAAAATTATAAAGAAGGGGGTAGTGGGTCGGTGGTTTTATTTATTGAAAGTTTAAATGTTAATATTTGTTGATTTAAAAAGGATTTTATTTTAAGAGGTGGGGCTGGGGAGAGGGCTATAATTTTAAAATATCATTCAGATTTAGAGGGATGTAGGGGGATACAACCAATCTGTTTCGATACGAGGCTACAGTGTTTCTAGTATGCATTTTTAATTGCCGCATACAGACCTCTTCAAATAGATACATCTAAGAAAACGTTGGATGAAACGGCAGTTAATGGTAGGGAGGGTTCAAAGTTCCCCATAGTAGATTTTAATTGTTTAAATGCTCAATTTCCCGTGACACTAAAAGGAATAGATATTTTCGAGTGGGCTAATGCACATTTAAAGATTGGTGTCACGAAGTTACAGCATGAAACCGAATTTGAGGAGGGCCACCGTTCCGATAAGAAGGGCGTATTATTTCAAGTGAGGGCTCCTTCAATGTAATCAGTGGAACATTGGGTGTGGCTTCTATACACGCCACCCACAGAGCTTGATTAAATTGGAAATTTTAATCCAATTACCGATATTAGTAGGTTTTGGGGGAGGGTAAGAAACATACGGCACGTTATTACTGTCCAACATGCCTCTCAAGATATCACTCTGATTTAAAGTTAAAGCATCACATGAAACACTGTAAACGTCAAGGATAACAGGCTGTGGAGACGGTAGGCGGAGATAGAGCGATCTTACGTTTTAAAAATTTCCAAAACACGCTCCTGCAGAGCAATAAGATTGCTTTGGACTGCGACGCGAAACTAACAGACGTGTACGATTCGTCAAATCCAAATCATGTTAAAATACATGAAGCCATAGGGGTCTCTTACGCTCACGCGCAACGACATTCCAATAATACCATGCAAGTGCTGGATGTAGTTGAGATGTTGGGTGACGGTGAAGACTGCATGCGCTCGGCATTGGTCATTCTAATCAAAACAGCGAACGTTGCAATTTCGCGCCTTCGTTACACAAACTATCCTATGCTTCTATCACCAGATGACAGATTGGCCATTAAAAATCATAAAATGTGTTGGGTTTAAAAGGGAAAATTTGATGATGGTGTTGGGAACGGGGGGAGGAGGAAGGTGATCGACCATGATCATTTGTGGCAGGAAATTACATCGGGGGGAGTAACTTTAGAGGGGTAGCACATCAGTCGTGCAATTTAAACGTTAGACAGCAATATTTCGTACCTGTTTTTATACGATTTCCAATTACGACTTAAAGTTTGTTCTACGGGCGTTGGCCCGCATTGCCAAGGGTGGAGTTGTAGATGACGCATGGATAGATGGTTTTATAATATCATACCCAAATCATCGGAGAAGCTACTGCTGCTAGAATTCATGTGGAAAACAGTTGACAAGGGTAACACGTGCCTGAATAAAATCCGTTTTTTAGACTCTTTCAGCTTCTTCCCCAAATCTTTAAGTCAATTGATTCAGGTACAGAAAATTGACAATTTTGATAGCTTCCCCTCCTTAAACAACGCTTCCCCGATGATGAAATGTATGATTTATTAACGTATAAGGGTATATATCCATATGATTATTACAACTCTGGCTCGAGGCTAGATGAGGTGTCATTACCACCCATTGAAGCTTTTTACAATTCTCTTACTGAGAGTGAGTGCACCACTAGTGACTACGAATTTGCTAAGAGGGTTTTGGCAAAAGGCGGATGTAAAAATGAGTGGGATTATTGTAAACTATACTTAGCCAGTGACGTACTCACTCTTCTGGACATTGTGTGCAAAAATACGGATAAAATCTATGGGGAATTTGGGTTGGATTTAGGCTATTATTTTTCCACTCCTCATCTGGTGATGGACTTGATGCTTAAAATCAGCAAAGAAGAAATAGGTCTGATAGCCGATGTGGATCAGCATATGTTTGTTGAGAGATCAATGAGGGGTGGGTATGTTTTTCACGAGGACCGTATCATGAAAACTGATCGGACCGGACAGCACACCGATGAAAAGTCGGGCGCAGTTTTTTTGGATATGAATTCTCTTTACCCATCGGCAATGTCTCACTACTGTTTGCCGTGTGGCAGTTATAAATGGCTTGACAATCCATGTGCTTCAAATTTCCCCGACATTGCTAGTGTTGAGGAGAATGGGGCACAGGGATGTTTTTTTGAAATTGATGGTGAAATACCCATGGAAATCCATGACTCGGTAAAAGACTTTGTTTTTCCGTGCATAAATAGATCGGTGGGTAGGGACTCTGAGCCCCTACAATTTATTTTTAGTAGAGGATGGGAGTATGCACTGGAAACCTTCAAAACAAAAACTAATTGCCAACCTCAACCCAAAACAGAATATCGTTGTTCATCACGTGCTATTGAAAAGGATGGTGTCCAATGGTTTGAAGGTCACAAAGATTCATAGAGCCCTCCAATTTGATCAAAAGCCTTACATGAAAACGTTTATTGACACCTTTGTCAATAAGCGTTCACAAGCAAAAACGAAAGTTGAAAAAGAAGTCTATAAACTCATTTTGAACTCAGCCTTCGGTAAAATGTGCGAAAGCGTACGAAACAGAACTCGACGTGACATTGTAACCAATCCCAAAGATTGTGCTCAAATCATTGCGGATTCAAACTTCACATCGTTCACAATCATAGACTCTGATATGGTGCTCCTACACCGCAAGAAAAGAGACATTGTTATAAATAAAAATATTGCAGCCGGGAGTGCAATAGCTGAAATATCTAAAAAACTCATGTTGTCATTTTATTATAATGTATGCAAGGTACAGTGGCCGATCGAGGGACAAGTTCAAGTGTATTACGGGGACACTGATTCACTCCTGTTAAAAGTCAAAACTGAAAATCTATTGAATGATTTGGAAAATGGCGAGTACTTTAGCCCACGAAGGGACTACACTAATTGGGATGAATCTCGCTACCCAGAGCTAGTGAAACGCCAGGCTCCAAATCAATTGTTAATGCTAAAATCTGAAACGGGTAGTGATCTGATATCCAGTGGTGTGTTTCCTGGACCGAAGGTATACTGTGTGGAAACGCACAACAAGGATATCAAACAAGTTTGCAAGGTGGTACCTACACACTTTGTAAAAAATAATTTTGACATTAGTGTGTATAGAAACTGTGTGGAACGTAGTTTCGTCCCAAGAGCGAAAGTCATGGTGATTCGCTCTTTTACAATTTAAAAACTACACAGTTAGAGTTGAGAAAAACGCCATGTCGGCCATATCGGACAAAGTCTATGTACTTGAGGATGGTCTATGTACGGACAAAGTCTATGTACTTGAGGATGGTGTGAAGGTACTACCACACGGTCTTTATTTAATCTCAGATCGAGTTGAATGTATAGAGTACAGAAAACAACTCGGTCTGCAAAAATTAACTTAAATTCATTAAAAAAGTACAAATTGGGTAGGAGGTTTTTTTTTGGGCTGATGGGTGTTTTAAATTCTTCTTTTTTATATCACAAACAATTTTCAGTGTTTGTGTGTGTGCAAGGCAGAGCAATTTCCACTATTTAATGCCCCCCTCCGGCCCGCCCCATCCCCGGTCCGCTGCAGTGGGCCTCCGCGGCGCTTCCCAGCCCGCTGCAGTGGGCCCCACGGCGCTTTGCAGCCACCACAGCGGCCGCCCCCCGGGGGGACCCCATTTCAAATGCTGTAAATCAAAGTGATATTATTTTAAGTGTGTGTGTGCATATTCTAATAAATGTTGTAATTTTTTATAAATAAATAAAAAAAGAAAAAAAGTGTATTTGTTACAGTGTTTTTTCTAGTGCCTATGTAAATGTTTTTTTTATTATAAATAAATTTAAAAAAAAGGGTATTATTTTCATGTTTAATGTGCTTTTTTCAATGTAGTATTTGTAAAGTGTTGTTACTTTTATTCGTATAATAAAAGAAAATATGATTCTTTATTCGTCTTCTTATTATTCTTGAACGGACTAGTAGTAGTAGGGAAATTATTTAGTCATTAGACAGCTATAGTCTACAGTTAGTTGTCTAGGTGAACTGTTGAAGGGAACATGTATCAATTTAAAACACCATTCAGATCGGTTCTGTGTGGACCGTCAATGTCAGGCGAAACAACACTTTTAACTAAAATAATTAAAATTGCGATAAAATGTTTGTGGAAAAGCTGAAAAAAAATCTACTATTGTTACAGTATTTGGCAGGAGTCATACGATAAAATAAAAGCAGGTGGTACGACGGGAATGGTGCAGATACAATTTATACAGGGACTTGATGTTTTCAGTATTATTGAACCAAACTCTTGGCTGATTATTGAAGATCTGGCTGTATCTCTTGAACAATGGTCTCAGGAAATGCTGCAACTGTTCACTGTTCGCTCTCATCACGAACAGATTTCTATTACTCTGGTTCTACACAATCTCTTTCATCAGTGCAAATGCATGCGAACACTTGCATTGAACTGCACCTACTATATCATCTAAAGAGTTGTTCGTGATTCTAGCTCGCTAATAACTCTCAATAAACAAATATATCCCGGCGCTCCTAAATTTCTGCTCTCAGCATTCAATCAGGCAACTAATAAACCCTACGGTTATATCCTATTGAATCATAATCAAAATATACCCGAGGATCTGCGTGTAGTCACAGATATTTTTGACAATGAAATTACAGTATATCTCCCCGTGAACACTAAAAAGACCTATTAGTTGCTATCATGACACTGAAGAAACTACATGAAAATAGACATTTATTTTCAGTTCTAAGCACTTCAAGACCCTCGCTTAGGAAAGCCATACTCAAAACATGGTATTGACAATGATTTCATTAATCTAATATCTGAACTTTGTTTAAATTTGACTGAGGGTAATGTTCAACTGCCAGAAGTAGTTAAGCAACAGGAAAAGCAAAATTGTTCCGTTGTACGTACATTGGCCTCTAAAAAGAAAGGAAAGAATTTTAAAAAGAAACGACTTCTTCAGGCGGGCGGTAGCTTTTTCACACTTTTACTGCCAATAATTGCAGGATTTGTAAACAGTTTTCTCTAAAGAAAGGCAAAACCCTATAACTTGACTCCAATAGAACTCGCTCTCTCACCTGTGGAACACTTTGAGAACAATCTGAGTAAATTCATTGACAACGCGAATATTGAGGATGATAAAAAACTGCTTTTACTTCAAGATGCACTTCGCCGAGTGGACAAACATAAGCCCTATCGTGCGAAGGCCAGTGGTATTGATCACAAAAAAGAATCATCTCCGCAGGATTCTGCTGCTGGAACACAATTAAAGAAGGAGGAATTGGATTCAATTGTCTTGAAAATTGGAAATTTAATGCCCCACTCATATGGTGAACAAAGAAAACGACTCCTAACTTATTTCATGGAAAGTGGTCAAGATCATATTCAAGTTGATAGCAATGGGAAAGGGATTATAATTCAGGGCAAGAGCTAAAATCTATTTAATTTAATCTACGATATGGTTACAAATCCTAAAGGACTATTATCATTTGACGCTCATCTATACAGCTTTCTAAATACATTAAACTTCCCCAAAAGCCTTATTAGCAATAGGCAAATTCTAAAAAAATTAAATGAACATGCACCCTCGTCATCAACACCATTAAAATATGAACATGAAGAGGAAGAAGATTTAAATAAATCTTGGAAAATACTAGCACACCTAGTGAAACTTGACAATGGTGGCGAGGAAAAAGCGAAAACGTATCAAGTCATCATCACCCCCATCACCAACCACAACTAGTATACAAAAGGGTAGCGGACGTTACACTACGTGTTTACGTTCAAAATGGTGAAGTTCCAAAAGGTGTTTATGAAAATATTGGTGAAACGGGGATTTTGAGTTCCCCCACCACTCTTTCCAAAGTCACTGTTGTTCATACTAAAAGTGTAAAAGAATATCTACAAAATGAATCAAGTTACACTCTGCATAGAAATCATAGACTTCGTGCTAATCATCATCGAAAAACTAAAGCCTTTTTCCCATTGCATATAATGCAAGCAGATTCAACGACGTAACAATACACCATACACGTACATTCTACTTGCAATCAGTGCTTATAGTCGTTATGCATATGCAATTCCATTGCGGTCAAAGAGAGGCGTTGAAGTTGCACAGGCTATAGAAAGTATTCTCGAACAGGATTCGTATAAAAAAATTCAAACGGATCGCGGTAGTGAATTTATTAATCCCCATGTTGCAAAAGAACTAGTGAAATGTAATACACTGCTCTATCATAGTCGTAGTCCTATAAAGGCTGCATTGGCCGAAAGATTGATAAGAACTATTCGACTTTCAGCTTCAAGATATTGTACATTGAAAAATACATATGCTTTTATTCAGGATTTAGATAAAATCATGTTGATTTATAATCAAAGACCTCATCGATCATTGTCCAACTCAACCCCAATGGAAGCTCATCATTCTGATCATGATACAATTGACACCTTTCTTAAACAATATTCCAATGAAACGATTGTCAAGAAGAAAAATAAATTCAATGTTGGTGATACTGTTCGAATTAATAGGACAACTAATGTTTTTGAAAAGGGGAATTACTTGTGGTCCTAGACATCCTAGACACTAAACCCATAACTTATCGTTTGCGCAATACCAAAGATGAAGAGATTCTCGGCGGCTTTTATGGCTATGAACTACAAAAAGTTAAAAATAATAGTGAAATATATCAAATTGAAAAGATATTAAAGACTCGTACTCGCAGGGGTAAGAAACAGTTACTTGTTCGGTGGCTAGGATACAACTCTGATTTTGATTCTTGCATTGGTGTTGACGATATTGACAATGCCCAATGATTTCTATGTAACTTTTATGTCCAATGTTTCCGATCCTCTCTACAACGACTTGAATACGACAAGTGATTTTTGGACGAAACTCTCACCCGCCATCAAATTTGACGGTGCGTATGAAGTGGCTCTTGTGTATTGTATTCTCAAAAATACCTATGATATCCTGAGAAAGGATCGTGTGTATGATATAAAAGTTATACCATTCAATTGGTCATTCTTTGTCGACTATGAATGGGTTGAAGCACTTAAATGTAACGAATATCCACATGTCAAATTGAAATATATTGAATACGATAATATGACAGATTTGTGTCGTACAATCAATAGAAAAATCTCGTATCGTAGGAATGGTACATTCCATTTTAATTATTCATAGGAACACGATAGGATTTACATTACCTCACCTGTTGACACTGAAATAATTATTCTCAATGATAATCTCAGAGACATTCTTTGCTTTAAACAGAATATGATCAGTGGGAAAAATGCTGGCACCGTTTACGGGATGGATCAAGTTATTTTTGCTGATTATCCACCTGGTTTCACCTCGGACTCTTGCATATTTCTCTATGCATCCTTTGTGGAAACATCAAGAATTGGTAATTCAAATGTCCCCCTCCTACGTGTTCTTGAACGAAAAACAACTCATGAACTTGTTTCTCACTATAATATAAAGCATTTTCAGTATGTTCCTGTAAACACTTCGTATTTGGAACTCTGTCAGTTAAAACTAAGAAGTGAATTGGGTGATCCTCTAGCAATAACAAAGGGCTTAGCAGTGATTACGTGTCATTTTTGACCCATTGTCGGCGACATCATCACCCAAATTGAACAATAGAAGAATTCCATTTGTCTGTCCCGATATCGATTGCTATGTTGGTGCTCTGAATCCACGACAAATAGGCAATGGATTGGACTACTACAAGGGGCGTACTACAATGTCTGGCTATGGTCATGGTAGCTGGTTCGCTAGGCTATTTCGTTCTGCACTACCCCTTGCCAGAAAATATCTTGTACCTGCTGCATCAAATTTTGCTGCCTCAACACTAAAGGACTGTGGGTCGGGCAAGAATTTCAAGGAGAGTGTTAAGGAAAATATTAGATCTTCAGCAAGAGCCGTTGGTGAGCAATTAAAATCTCAGCAAAATGGGAAGGGATTGAAAAGGATGCTTGCGCGTTATCCACTCATCAGTCTCCACCCAGGTGGGAAGCGAAGGACATCAACAAGGTCTTTGAGGAATAAAACAAGGAAGACCAATAAGAAGAAGAAAAAGAAAAAGATTGTTAGATCAAAGAAGGATTTCTTCTCTTAAGATGACTTATCTCCCCCACAAGGAATCACATCCATCAATCAGTTCCTCATTGAATCTGTTCAATGCTGAAAATGTTGATGTTAGTGTCAAGTATGGCTACTATGAACAATTTCACCCCCAACAACCCCTCTCGGAAAATATACACTCTCGAATATTTTCTAATAAAGACTAGTTCATTGATTTGTCATCAACATTTATTGATTTAAATAATGCGGTGAAGAAAAAGTCAGATAATACAACTCCAACTGTTGCCGATGGTCTCTCCTACGAAAACTATATTCTACATAACCTATTCAAACAAATCAATGTATTTATTAATGGAACATTGGTGAGCATTAGCAATAATTTATCCAACTATGCAAGCTACATACAATTTAGATGATGACACCAAAGGCATACAAGGAGTTGAGAGGACAGTCATTGGGCTATGAATATCGATCAGGTGTTGATACTGACGGCGAGTTGACTACTGCAGTGAGCCAGGAGTATCATCTGGTTGGAAAATTAAATCATGAGATATTCAATATATCCCAATGGTTACCGCCCAATGTCAAGATTGACATAAAGTTGCACCTGGCTCCATCGAATTTCATTTTGAGAAAAACACTTCCTGCAGCACCCGATGCAAATGTCATGATCACATCGGCAATCCTCCACGTCCGAAAACAACAGGTTATGAGCTCTGTTGCATTGGCAGTTGAAAAGCTAAGAGCCAATGGCAACAATATTAAACTTCTTTTCCCCATACGATCACCAATCAACGTCACATTCTCGTAGCTACACCGATTCATCATTTATCAATAGAGAAATCCCATCAAAATTGGCTTTGACCTTTGTGAAGAGTGGCAGTGCCGTATGATCCTGGACTGAATCCCCCCATGATTTTAATTTTTTCGGTCTATCTAGCCTTGTGTGCAAAGTGAATGGTATTCCACTGTACACTCTATCATTTGACAAAAAATCCTATAGAACTCTGTACGAGTTGACCATGCAATCCCTAGATCATGACTCTCAACTATTTGAAAATGGAATAACCGATTCAATGTTTTCAAAAAATCATGGTGTAATTGTTTTGGACTTGTTGGGGACCCAGGATATGAGCATAGTACAAACAGGGAATGTACATTTAGAGTGTACATTTGCCGATGCTTTGACTGAGAGTATCACGCTAATATCATTGAGTCAATTTGAAACCTATTGGAAAATCACACCCGACGGCAGTGTTCTACTAGACCTAGCACCATGAACACAAACCAAATAATCAACGTATTTAGTATGGATCCATACATGTCCCAGTACAAGTCCTATTGCATACCATCGGACTTCATTGAAAAAAATCCAAGTGTTAACAATAGCTTAATAATTGTTAATAGCAGTCCATCGACTTTGAAGACAGGCCATTGGCTATGCATCTTTCAAACAGCGAAGAATATTGAATTTTTTGATCCTCTTGGCCTATCATATAAATTCTACATTCCATACATCAGCAACTTTATTGAAAGCGGGGGGAAAACTATTATTCAAAATCAACGAAGAGTACAGGATTTAACAACTAAGACATGTGGCTTTCATGCACTACTCTTTTTCATGTTCAGTACTCTTTTGGCTATACCTACAAGCAGTGCCTCGAGATCTACGTTGACTTACCTCGTTTGAACGACTTTCTAGTGGAAAATATACTTACAAGCGTGTTTAATATTGATTTTAGTGCTCTACGAATAAAATGTTCTAAAAATGTATGTGAAATTGTTTATTAATAAATGAAAAAATGTATATACATGATAAAAACGACTTTTCTACTCTTTAGATTTCTTCTTCTACTAGGTATAGGTATTTATCGAGAACAACTAATGCAGGTAGATAATCCGAATTCACAGTATACTGATCCTGATGTAC
This sequence comes from Artemia sinica, assembly GCA_027921565.1. Taxonomy (NCBI): domain Eukaryota; kingdom Metazoa; phylum Arthropoda; class Branchiopoda; order Anostraca; family Artemiidae; genus Artemia; species Artemia sinica. The sequence continues at coordinate 991,403 of JAPEVW010000062.1, read as the reverse complement.
TGCAATGTCAGGGTCACATTTTCCACAGTAGAGTGTAACTTCACTCTTGTCATATCTCTTTGTATAGTCAATGATACTATTCTCATTCATTCTGTAAAATTCGCATGTTTCAATTTGCTTATTTGAAGCAATGTTACAAACAGCGTCCTCAAGTGGCGAATCACACTCCGTCACAACCAAATAAAAATCAGTGGGCTTATAATCATAACACCCATTGTCTTCACAACGATGACGTAGAAACCATATTCTTTTGTTTTTCCAACAGTTGAATCGCTGACCCGGCTGCTCCTCCCAGAACAATCTAAACCTACGACGATACCAATCTCGTAGCAATAAACTAAAATCACGCTTAGGATTCTTTCCAATCATACCAGGATATGTATTCTCCCACTTGTTACATTTATCATAGTGGCAATTGGAGCATAGATGCCCTCTAGGATGAGAGTCACACACCTCTTCAAGACAGGAATTACAACCTTTAATTTGTACAGCATATCCTCTATGCAATTTACACGGGTTAAAAAATCTACACTTTTCATCATACTCATCAATCATTGTGCAATTCTCACACGAAGACCAGCTGCCCAGTGTGTATATGCATAGTGGACATGTATGGAACATTTTTTTCATGTGTTGACACTCTCACTGCAACAATGAAACTGAGCTACCAACAACAAAAAATTGTCTGGGATAGAGAGAGAGAGAGGAGTAAATCATCCTTGAACACCATCTTTCTCATGAAAAAAAAGTCATAAATTTTTAAACTAGTGTTTAAAAGCATATCCACAATATCATTTTGTAGTGTCGTGATTAATATATCAATAAATTGTGTAAATGCATTTGGACCACGACGTAAAAGCTTCATGCAGTAGTCTAATGATGGGGAATCAGTTTTCATTATATCGACAAGCATTCCCTGAGAAAATATCTTCCTTTGAATAGACAACTCTAGAAAATCATCACCTAGAATCAAACGTTTTTCCATAAGCACTAGATTCCCCATGATTCGCTCTTTCTCAAATCTATCCATTTCCTAATGGAGTCCTAACACTCTCACAACCAACTTCAGACTAACCAGAACTTTTTTCTACTCTAAAAAATATCCGCTAGTCTACTAAAGAAAGAAAAATACCTTTGATTTAGAAACAATTTTATTGAGCATAATTACAACAATAATAATCACTAATTCATTTTGTTCTCATCAATATATTTCACTAGCGCATCTAATGCTGCCCGAAGTCTATTTATATGCACAATATTCAGTTTCGCAGCAAAACATAATTGCTCCTCCAGCTTAAATTTGCTTAATGATATCACGTATCTAGCATACATATCGTCCCATTCTAGGCATAGTCTACAGCCTCCTGTTATTTCCACAGCCACGTTTGGTACTCGTATATCTTTGCTGCTGCTGCCAGCTCCACCATCAATCTCCAATAGTGTAAATGCTCCGCTCATTTTCTCTACTAATATCCTCTCAAATAAACTATTCTCTCTGAATTCAATTCTCTTACTAATATGAATTGCAATGAAAATCAGTCCTTTTATTCAAATCCAATTACCAATCAAGTTATCGTGATGACTGCACCCTGGTAAGGTGTGACTGTCCCTGGGAACTTAATGTACAGGTTAAACCCCATTATATATACATGCCTCAGGCGAGAGGTAAGACATATTACGCAATCACTGGTGAAACCTATATATCACTGTCCTTGGTAAGTCAATGCACCGGTTAGACTATACTCTATATTTTCGTGTAATTCCATGTATTTTTTCATGTATTTTTGAAATCAGTATATAGGTTACTACTGTAACTGGCCATGCAGAAACGACTTTAGACCGTATATCGAATACCATGGTATCTGCAAAAACGCAACTTTTGTCATACAATGATAATATTTATTACCCACTCTATAGGTTTAAGATAGTGGAGTAATCAAAGGAAAGAAATAGAGAGAGTACTAAATAACACACACAAAACAAGAACCACTCAATGAAAAATTCTGTTTCTAAATCTGAATAGTAAAATTTGTTTACCGAAAAGGGCTGAAAGACCAAATGAAAATGCGTTACTTCGTTGCTATGACTTGGGCCCATGCTGACTTGGACACACATATTCAAGCAACAAATTAAACAGATATGTCAATTACGATCCTATTCAGATAAAGCATCCTTCCCTAAAGTTGATCATGAGGTTTGACAGCCAGACGAGGACCCTTGCCAAGAAGGGCCGAAATATCCGTTGTATGCATTACTTGAAAATATTCACGATTAATAAAATTCCATACAGTGATATTCCCTGTCAGATTTGGGGTACCTCTACAGCTAGTAACTGTGTTGCATGCTTAACAAAAACGATTTGTGACAAATAGGCGTTCACGCACTGAGCAGTGTTAACCAAGCTCATTTGATTGGGCCACTGAAAAGCCGAGTTTGTATTGAGGTTCAAAGTTTCCGCGTCATAGCAGAACTTAGTGCTGTAAGCATGGCCTTAAATATTCTGAACATCATGCTAGAGAAAACAGTAAAAATGTCAAAAACTCCTCTTAACACAATCCGATATTGCATTGTATTCACTTAAAATACACATACAAAAATTTGCTTTTCAGTTCAACTTTAAGGAGTCAAGTGAAGAACGGATACCTACAAGAGCCAATTGTTTGGATCACAGATTAAATTTTGGGATTCCATAGAAACCTTTGGTCTTGTTCATTTTGGATGCCTGTTCAACTATCATCCGTTTTGGACTTCTTTTGTTTTGCTTGTCGGGATCCCAAAACGTAAGTGGAGGGATACCTATAACATTGCAAAAGTTGTCCGTCTGTAGCCTAAGCACGATAACTGTCGAAGGGAATGAGATATTTTGATGAAACTCGGTAGGAGGATCCTTTGGGTCAAGGGAAAGGTCGACTTCGTAGATGGGCTCTGTAGCCCTTCACTTAGGGGTGGGGATTCAAATTAAGGGACAGACAAAATATTTTTAAACAGCTAACGAGATAGCCGATGACGGGGTAAGAAAACATGCTGAACACGGCAATGAAAACCACCTTCTCGCCGGACAAGTTGTTCGCCCGGAATCCGGCAAAACCAGAAAGTTTGTTAAAAGTAAGAGTTTTATTTGAAGTTGATAAGATGTTCGATTTCGGGGTAAGAGGGCATGCTGAAACCGTATATGACAATCGTTTTTTAGCAGGGCATATATTTCGTCCGGAATCCGGCTGAAACCAGACAATTTGTTATACGTATATTTTATATTTGAAGTTGACTAGATGTTGGAAATAGGGGTATAGAGATACGCTAAATTTGTTTCTGAGCTTCAATTTTTCGCCAGACAAGTAGCTCCGGAATTTCGGCGAGACCGGAAAATTGGCAGAAGGCAGGATCGTTTCGATCGGTATCGTCAAAATAGATATGACTTATAGAGGTAAACACACTTGCTGAATCCAAATCTGAACTCGGTTTTCTCAGAGGATTGGCCATTTGGCCTTAATCTGTTTCTAGATCTTTAAGAGTAAAAATGTTCAAGGAGTTGGCGAAGACTGGATCTAGCGAAGACAAAACCCAATGTCTGGATTAAATTTGAATTTTGGGATCCCATAGAACCTTTGGTCTTTTTTTTCACTTTCACAGAGGCACATTCAGTTATCAGATATTTTGCGTCCAGCCAGCCGCGTCGGAGAGTAGAAAGGACACAGTCGACAGTGCTAACAAGGAAATTGCTAATTTCGAAAAAAATTATATTTCTTAGCTGTTTCATCATCGTGATTTTGATGATCTCTTCTAGTGAGAATCAGGCTTTCAAAACTTTCGGTAAGAACTACACCTCTCGTTGATACCATATGATGAATTCTAATTTTGAAATGATGAAGTAACGAACTGGCAACTAGTTAAAACACGCATTTTGGTAAACAGAAAACAGATCATAGAAGCCACCCACCCCCTAGGATAAGCAAGCACTTTTTGGCTCAATAAACTCTTTCTGACCTGATTACATCCAGGGCCATAACGACTAGAAGGGAGGCAGGGCAAGCCCCCCCCCCCCCGATTATTGTCAGCCAGTCTTTAAAAAGTAGCCGAGTCAACGCGCAGCGCCACTATTTTTCGTGAAAACAGTCAATTTTTTACTTTGAAACAGTAGATTTTTCTTAAAAAACAGTCAATTTCTTCTTAAAAATAGGGGCCTAGTTGTTTTCTTAAAATCAGCCGAATTTTTGTCAACACAGTCGTTATTTCTCAATAATTGTCGTTTTTGTCTGCGTAAAACAGTCGGTAAAAATGACCAGCCAGTCGATAAATACCCCCCCCCCCCCCACACACACGCATTTTGGCTAATAACGGTTCTTACGACACCTAGGCTACTTAAATATAGTTACTACTTACTATCAATACCATCAGACAATCCTGTGAAATAAGACAAGTCTGTCTGGTCCTTATTGCTAACTTGAAAACACTTGGGCTGAGCTGACAGAGGTCATGAATTCATGAGATGAACTGAAAAACTCAAACTTCAAAGTTTCCTCAAACCCGCAAAAATAACTCAACCCCCTTCGAACACATTCGCCTCCCAGGGGACAAGCTGCCAACCGCAGACGGGTCATTAATTAAGGCCCGTAGTTGACTTCCGCGAAACGAGTCGGACGCGTCTTTGAAATCCCCATTTTATGCAACAAAGACATTTGCGAAAGATAAGAAACTTAAAGTTGGACAAATTTTACATACGGGAACAAATGCGATATAAAAAGCCATTTCGCGGCATAATCGCGGCGTGCGGCATGATCAAAATTTTATGCGGCATTTCTCTCAGAATCACGGCGTAATGCCGCGAAATGCGGCATAAGTGGCAACACAGCAACTAATGTTAATTTCTGAAAGCTCACCCATTTGTTCAAAACTGTTACAACATGGAGCAATGGCGTAAGGAATAAATTATTTAACAACGTAATTATGGCTTGTCTAAGTATGGAGTTTTAAAGTGTGAGAAATATGACAGTTTTACTTCTGATGACGGTCACTGCATATGTGACCGAAATATCTGGTATTTTTGTGAATTTCTGTCACTGTTATCATCATCACTGTCTATTAAAAGGATTTTATCCCTATTTGAACTTTTATTTATCGTGAGAAATATGGAGTGCCTAAAATTACCACGTGTCTTGAAAACATGGAGCCTTGGACATAAAAGAATGGACAATTTTCAAAGTATGGAATTCTATGGTTTGAGAAGCATAAAGTTGTGAAAATTACAGTTTCCTAAACCGCTGTACACCAAAGTATAAACACATACTGACCAAGTACTGACAAAACTCTCCAAAAGTGACCCCGCGTACCTCAGCGCCTCTAGAGGGTAAATGTTGTACTACTTAATCGCTTCGAGCAAATTAAATTTAATACAGCTTTTACGGAACAAGTATAATCACCTACGGAACTTGTGATTTAGTCGCCAGGTTCGCATAGGTATGGAATCGTCTCCGGAGACGCGGACAAAGGGTCACTTTTTTGTGTTGAGAGGATAGGTTTTGTCAGTACTTGTTATATTGTGTTTATACTTTGCTGTACACACATCTTTTCAAGGACTTAAGGAGCAAAAAGGCATGCATAATTTTCCTGCCAGGAGGTCTACCAGCTTAAAGTCAATTTGCGTGTTTAGCTTGCCAAGATTTTACCAAGCCTATCTATGCCAACTTTGTTCTGACAAAAAAACTAGGTTTTTCAACTGAAATTAAGGAGCAACATTGAAGCTTAAAACGAACAGAAATTATTTCGTATATTAGGGGTGTTCCCTCTTTTTAATCTCACGCTCTTCACGTTAAAGACCTCTAGTACCTTTATAAAAGCTTCTTTTTCTAATTAAACGGCCTTTGTGTTTCAGGGTTTGTTATTAAATAATAGGGACAAAAAGTCAAACTTTAGCGTAATAAACCAGGCATTGAGGAGGGGGCGATTTCTCTAAGATACAGAATAATTTATATGTGTTGTAAGTCTTAATGTTGTTCCTTACTTTCTGTTGAAAAAATAGTTTTTAAACTTAATTAATGATCATTTTTCAAATAGGGCCGGGAAATCAAGATTCCCTCAATGGGAAATTTCCTCCCCACACAGAAAAATCATCAAAATAAAGCTCATCTCGTAATTAAATACAACCACCCAGTCACCTAGAAAATACCACGTGGACAATTTCATCGTCGCTAAAAACCCTCCAGAAAAATTTCTTGCAGACAATTCCACCAGAAAAAATCTCCTTGACATAGCCTACTTTCATTTTAAAATAATTTAATTTCTGATCGTTTTTCAAATCATGTCAAAAGTCCCCCTCCGTGTGAAAATTTGCTCCTGTAGGAAATTCCTCTTTGGAGAAAAACTTCCGTGGAAATTCCCCATTCCATGGAAAAATCCTTCAGACAATTCTAACCCCGCTAAAAATTGTCTGTGGAGTATCTCCATATGTTAAATTTAGTCGACAAAGTAAGACAAATAGAAAGAATTTTTTATAGGAATTCTGGAAAATTCTCCGAGTGTAAAATTTCCCCTGGAAACCTCACCCCTGAAAACTTCCTTAACAAAGGAAAATTCACACCGTGTAAAATCCCCCAGGCAGACCCCCCCCCCCCCCCACATACACAAAATGCCCTTAATTCCCAATAACAAATGCAATACGGAAATAACGGATAAATTTCGTAACACAACCCTTTTCCCAGAAGCTGTGGGAGGTTATGATAAGATAAGATTTATTGCAAAAAGCCTGTGGGCCATAGCAACACATAATACAATCTATAAACAAACACTCAGGAACAAAATACAACTTTAGATAGTAAAAATCAAAAAAGGAAAAAAGAAAAGAACAACAAAACGACAAAAAAGAAACACACCAATATTCGACTTTTAACCAACAAACACCATATATTAAAATTCAAATCATAAAAATAGTATCAGGCTATCCCCTCAAACATGATTCCCTATATTTAGTCCCTAAGCGGAGAAACTTACACAACTGTTTAATAGCACATTCGTTCCTCTCAGCCATCCGCTCTATTAACCAGCATTCGCTCCCAAACACTCGTCCGAAACATTCATTCCGCAACTCAGACAGCTCTTCACACTCGGATACAAAATGAAATAAGTTTTCATTCACCAATACACACATTGGGCAGAAATAAGGGCCAGCCGCAGTAGAGAGGGGGGTACCAGCGCGGACGGGTCACCATATATAGGCATAGAGTCCCTAGGGAGAACACGTAGTTAATGGGGTCAATGACCTCTTTCTCCAGGTGTGTTTTTGGCACGCTATGGGAGAATGTTATGATCTAGGAAAGAGTATTTGTTGTTGTTGTTTTTGGCCAAGTGCCCGCTAGGGAAGAATGTTATGATGTCAGGAAAGAGTATTTGTTGTTGTTGTTGTTTTGGGCAAGCTCCCAGCGAATGTCAAGGGAGAACACGTGGTTAATCAAAGTGGGACATCTGTGCTGTCAGTCATTAATCAAATTGTTTCCGGGCAAAGTTTAATAGTGTCTGACAGATGACGTCAAGTTAATTAATGTCTTTGATGTATTTCCAAAGAGAATGTTTCCGGGGCAAAATTTAGATCACACGTGACAGATGATGTCATGATTGATTGATTTGACGTGAAAGGGGAATTAATTTGTTGTTTCTAAGGGGAATTATTGATTCACGAAAGGGGGATTAATTTGTTGTTTCTAAAGAGAATCGTCTCCGAGCGAATGTTTCGATCTTTGCAATGAAGAGATTGATTCACGTAAGGGTTTCCAAATAATTTGAAATGTGTCAGCGCAGAGATGCCAAAACAAAAGGAACACGCTGAAATTACGTTTAGGGATTATTTGGGCGAAACCGTTTTAGCCATTATAGGGAATTATTTCGGCGAAACAGTTAGAGCCATTTTAAAAGATGATTAAAGATGATTTTAGAAGAGAATTTGAGGGTAAAACTCTGTGGTCGTTATAATACACAAGTTGTATTTTAACAGTGTCGTGAGGTCCTCTACCCCAACCCCAAAGGCTCCTCATACCCCACCCCAACCCCGAAGGAAGCCCCCGGTCCCCAAAGGCCCACCGGGCTCCCAAAAGACCACCAGGCTCCCAAAGGGCCCCCCGGACCCCCAAAGGCCCTCACCCGGTCCCCAAAGGTCCACCGGGCTCTCAAAGGACCAATCGGCCCTCAAGTGCCCCCCAGACCCCCAAAGGCCCTCCCCAGACCCCCAAAAGCCCTCCCCGGGCCCCCAAAGGCCCTCCACCAGTCCCCAAAGGTTCACAGGGCTCCCAAAGGACCACCCGGCCCTAAAGGGCCCCCCGGACCCCCAAAGGACCCCCGGCGCCCCAAAGGCCCCTGAGCCCCCATTTTTAATACTTTTTTATGGCTTTATTATATCTTTTCAGAACAAGTTATTTTCTTAATGTCCATCCTAAACCCATTTTACAAGTTGAAGTACCCATCCTTTTCACCCACAACTTTACTATACTGATTTTTGAATGCTCCAACACCAAGCAATACTTTTCAATGGCATTTCAGAACAAGTTCTTTTCTTAATGTCCCTCCTAAACCCATTTTACAAATTGAAGTACCCATCCTTTACACCCACAACTTTACTTTACAGCTTTTTGAATGCTCCAACACCAAGCAATACTTTTCAAAGGGCATTTCAGAACAAGTTCTTTTCATAATGTCCATCCTAAACCCATTTTACAAGTTGAAGTACCCATCCTTTTCACCCACAACTTTACTTTACAGCTTTTTGAATGCCCAACACCAAGCAATACTTTTCAAAAGGCATTTCAGAACAAGTTCTTTTCTTAGTGACCGTCCTAAACCCATTTTACAAATTGAAGTACCCATCCTTTTCACCCACAACTTAGTTATAGGTAAGAGTTTGAAGTTTTACCTTAGAGACTTAGCTTAGAGTTTTAGTTTGGTTTAGTTTTAGTTAAAAGTTTAGAGGTTTTTTTTAGCTTAGACTCTTAGCTTAGAGTTTTTGTTAGAGTTCTAGTTTAGTTTAGTTTTAGTTAAGAGTTTAGAGTTTTTAGCTTAGAGTCTTAGCTTAAAGTTTTAGTTTGGTTTAGTTTTAGTTAAAAGTTTAGAGTTTTTTTTAGCTTAGAGTCTTAGCTTAGAGTTTTTGTTAGAGTTCTAGTTTAGTTTAGTTTTAGTTAAGAGTTTAGAGTTTTTAGCTTAGAGTCGTAGCTTAGAGTTTTATTCAGAGTTCTAATTTAGTTTAGTTTAGTTACAGTTCAGAATTTAGAGTTTTAGCTTAGAGTCATAGCTTATAATTTTACTTAAAGTTGTAGTTTGGTTAAGTTTTAGTTAAGAGTTTCGAGTTTTAGCTTAGAGTCTTAGCTTAGAGTTTTTGTTAGAGTTGAAGTTTAGTTTAATTTTAGTTAAGAATTTGATGTTTTACCTTTGAGTTTCAGTTAGAGTTCTAGTTTAGTTTACTTTTAGTTAAGAGTTTAGAGTTTTTTAGCTTAGAGTCTTCTTAGAGTTTTAGTTTGGTTTAGTTTTAGTTAAAAGTTTAGAGTTTGTTTTCTTTTGCTTAGAGTCTTAGCTTAGAGTTTTTGTTAGAGTTCTAGTTTAGTTTAGTTTTAGTTAAGAGTTTAGAGTTTTTAGCTTAGAGTCTTAGCTTAGAGTTTTATTCAGAGTTCTAGTTTAGTTTAGTTACAGTTCAGAATTTAGAGTTTTAGCTTAGAGTCATAGCTTATAATTTTACTTAAAGTTGTAGTTTGGTTAAGTTTTAGTTAAGAGTTTCGAGTTTTAGCTTAGAGTCTTAGCTCAGAGTTTTTGTTAGAGTTTTAGTTTAGTTTAGTTTTACTTAAGAGTTTAGAGTTTTAGCTTAGAGTCTTAGCTTAGAGTTTTTGTTAGAGTTCTAGTTTAGTTTAGTTTTAGTTAAGAGTTTAGAGTTTTTAGCTTAGAGTCTTAGCTTAAAGTTTTAGTTTGGTTTAGTTTTAGTTAAAAGTTTAGAGTTTTTTTTTAGCTTAGAGTCTTAGCTTAGAGTTTTTGTTAGAGTTCTAGTTTAGTTTAGTTTTAGTTAAGAGTTTAGAGTTTTTAGCTTAGAGTCGTAGCTTAGAGTTTTATTCAGAGTTCTAGTTTAGTTTAGTTTTAGTTAAGAGTTTGGTGTTTTACCTTAGAGTCTTAGCTTAGAGTTCTAGTTTAGTTTAGTTTTACTTAAGAGTTTAGAGTTTTAGCTTAGAGTCTCAGCTTAGAGTTTTTGTTAGAGTTCTAGTTTATTTTAGTTTTAGTTAAGAGTTTAGTGTTTTTAGCTTAGAGTCTTAGCTTAGAGTTTATGTTGAAGTTCTAGTATAGTTTAGTTTTAGTTTAGAGTTTTAGCTTAGAGTCTTAACTTAGAGTTTTTGTTAGAGTTGAAATTTAGTTTAGTTATAGTTAAGAGTTTAGAGTTTTTTTTGTTAGAGTTCTAGTTTAGTTTAATTTTAGTTAAGAGTTTGATTTTTTACCTTTGAGTTTCAGTTAGAGTTCTAGTTTAGTTTAGTTTTAGTTAAGAGTTTAGAGTTTACCATAGAGTCTTAGCTTAGAGTTTTAGTTAGAGTTCTAGTTTAGTTTAGTTTTAGTTACAGTTCAGAATTTAGAGTTTTAGCTTAGAGTCATAGCTTAGAGTTTTACTTAAAGTTATAGTTTGGTTAAGTTTTAGTTAAGAGTTTAGAGTTTTTAGCTTAGAGTTTTTGTTGAAGTTCTAGTTTAGTTTAGTTTTAGTTAATAGTTTAGAGTTTTAGCTTAGAGTCTTAGCTTAGAGTTTTTGTTAGAGTTGAAGTTTAGTTTAATTTTAGTTAAGAATTTGATGTTTTACCTTTGAGTTTCAGTTAGAGTTCTAGTCTAGTTTACTTTTAGTTTAGAGTTTACAGTTTTTTAGCTTAGAGTCTTAGCTTAGAGTTTTAGTTAGAGTTCTAGTTTAGTTTAGTTTTAGTTAAGAGTTTAGAATTTTAGCTTAGAGTCTTAGCTTAGAGTTTTTGTTAGAGTTGTAGTTTATTTTAGTTTTGAGTTCTAGTTTAGTTTACATATAGTTAAGAGTTTGGAGTTTTACCTTAGAGACTTAGCATAGAGTTTTAGTTTAGTTTAGTTTTAGTTAAGAGTTTAGAGTTTTTTAGCTTAGAGTCTTAGCTTAGAGTTTTTGTTAGAGTTCTAGTTTAGTTTAGTTTTAGTTAAGAGTTTGGTGTTTTACCTTAGAGTCTTAGTTTAGAGTTTTAGTTAGAGTTCTAGTTTAGTTTAGTTTTAGTTAAGAGTTTAGAGTTTTTTAGCTTAGAGTCTTAGCTTAGAGTTTTTGTTAGAGTTCTAGTTTATATTTTAGTTAAGAGTTTAGAGTTTTTAGCTTAGAGTCTTAGCTTAGAGTTTTTGTTGAAGTTTTAGTTTAGTTTAGTTTTAGTTAATAGTTTAGAGTTTTAGCTTAGAGTCTTAGCTTATAGTTTTTGTTAGAGTTGAAGTTTAGTTTAGTAATAGTTAGGAGTTTAGAGTTTTAGCTTAGAGTCTTAGCTTAGAGTTTTTGTTAGAGTTCTAGTTTAGTTTAGATATAGTTAAGAGTTTGGAGTTTTACCTTAGAGACTTAGCTTAGAGTTTTAGTTTAGTTTAGTTTTAGTTAAGAGTTTGGAGTTTTTAGCTTAGAGTCTTAGCTTAGAGTTTTTGTTAGAGTTCTAGTTTAGTTTAGTTTTAGTTAAGAGTTTGGTGTTTTACCTTAGAGTCATAGCTTAGACATTTAGTTAGAGTTCTAGTTTAGTTTAGTTTTAGTTATGAGTTTAGAATTTTAGCTTAGAGTCTTAGCTTAGAGTTTTTGTTAGAGTTCTAGTTTAGTTTAGTTTTGGTTAAGAGTTTAGAGTTTTTAGCTTAGAGTCTTAGCATAGTTTTTGTCGAAGTTCTAGTTTAGTTTAGTAATAGTTAAGAGTCTAGAGTTTTAGCTTAGAGTCTTAGCTTAGAGTTTTGTTAAAGTTGAAGTTTAGTTTAGTAATAGTTAAGAGTTTAGAGTTTTAGCTTAGAGTCTTAGCTTAGAGTTTTGTTAAAGTTAAAGTTTAGCTTAGTAATAGTTAAGAGTTTAGAGTTTTAGCTTAGAGTCTTAGCTTAGAGTTTTAGTTTAGTTTAGTTTTAGTTAAGAGTTTAGAGTTTTTTAGCATAGAGTCTTAGCTTAGAGTTTTTGTTAGAGTTCTAGTTTAGTTTAGTTATAGTTAAGAGTTTAGAGTTTTTAGCTTAGATTCTTAGCTTAGAGTTTTAGTTTAGTTTAATTTTTTTTAAGAGTTTAGAGTTTTACCATAGAGTCTTATCTTAGGGTTTTTTTAGAGTTCTAGTTTAGTTTAGTTTTAGTTAAGAGTTTAGAGTTTTTAGCTTAGAATCTTAGTTTAGAGTTTTTTGTTGCAGTTCTAGTTTAGTTTAGAGTTTTAGCTTAGACTTAGAGTTTTAATTAGAGTTCTAGTTTAGTTTAGTTTTAGTTAAGAGTTTAGAGTTTTAGCTTAGAGTCTTAGCTTAGAGTTTTTGTTAGAGTTCTAGTTTAGTTTAGTTTTAGTTAAGAGTTTAGAGTTTTAGCTTAGAGTCTTAGCTTAGAGTTTTTGTTAGAGTCCTAGTTAAGTTTAGTTATAGTTAAGAGTTTGAAGTTTTACCTTAGAGACTTAGCTTAGAGTTTTAGTTAAGTTTAGTTTTACTTAAGAGTATAAAATTTTAGCTTAGAGTCTCAGCTTAGAGTTTTTGTTAGAGTTCTAGTTTAGTTTAGTTTTAGTTAAGAGTTTAGTGTTTTTAGCTTAGAGTCTTAGTTTAGAGTTTTTGTTGAAGTTCTAGTTTAGTTTAGTTTTAGTTTAGAGTTTTAGCTTAGACTTAGAGTTTTAATTAGAGTTCTAGTTTAGTTTAGTTTTAGTTAAGAGTTTAGAGTTTTTAGCTTAGAGTCTTAGCTTAGTTTTATTTAGAGTTCTAGTTTGATTTAGTTTTAGTTAAGAGTTTAGAGTTTTACCATAGAGTCTTAGCTTAGAGTTTTAATTAGAGTTAAAGTTTAGTTTAGTTACAGTTAGAATTTAGATTTTAGCTTCGAGTCATAGCTTAGAGTTTTACTTAAAGTTATAGCTTGGTGAAGATTTAGTTAAAAGTTTCGAGTTAGACATTTAGTTAGAGTTCTAGTTTAGTTTTAGTTATGAGTTTAGAGTTTTAGCTTAGAGTCTTAGCTTAGAGTTTTTGTTAGAGTTCTAGTTTAGTTTAGTTTTAGTTAAGAGTTTAGAGTTTTACCTTAGAGTCTTAGCTTAGAGTTTTTGTTAGAGTTCTAGTTTAGTTTAACTTTAGTTAAGAATTTGATGTTTCACCTTTGAGTTTCAGTTAGAGTTCTAGTTTAGTTTACTTTTAGTTAAGAGTTTAGTGTTTTACCTTAGAGTCTTAGCATAGAGTTTTAGTTAAACTTCTAGTTTAGTTTAGTTTTAGTTAAGAGTTTAGAATTTTAGCTTAGAGTCTTAGCTTAGAGTTTTTGTTAGAGTTCTAGTTTAGTTTAATTTTAGTTAAGAATTTGATGTTTTACCTTTGAGTTTCAGTTAGAGTTCTAGTTTAGTTTACTTTTAGTTAAGAGTTTAGTGTTTTACCTTAGAGTCTTAGCTTAGAGTTTTAGTTAGAGTTCTCATTTAGTTTAGTTTTAGTTAAGAGCTTAGAATTTTAGCTTTGAGTCTTAGCTTAGAGTTTTTGTTAGAGTTCTAGTTTATTTTAGTTTTAGTTAAGAGTTTAGAGTTTTGGCTTAGAGTCTTTTGCTTAGAGTTTTTGTTGAAGTTCTAGTTTAGTTTAGGTTTAGTTAATAGTTTAGAGTTTTAGCTTAGAGTCGTAGCTTAGAGTTTTTGTTAGAGTTCTAGTTTAGTTTAGATATAGTTAAGCGTCTGGAGTTTTACCTTCGAGACTTAGCTTAGAGTTTTAGTTTAGTTTAGTTTTAGTTAAGAGTTTAGAGTTTTAGCTTAGTCTTAGCTTAGAGTTATAGTTAGAGTTGAAGTTTAGTTTAGTTATAGTTAAGAGTTTAGAGTTTTTAGCTTAGAGTCGTAGTTTAGAGTCTTTGTTAGAGTTCTAGTTTAGTTTACTTAAGAGTTTAGAGTTTTATCATAGAATCATAGCTTAGAGTTTTTGTTGAAGTTTTAGTTTAGTTTAGTTTTAGTTAAGAGTTTAGAGTTTTTTAGCTTAGAGTCCTAGCTTAGAGTTTTTGTTAGAGTTCTAGTTTAGTTTAGTTTTAGTTAAGAGTTTGGTGTTTTACCTTAGAGTTATAGCTTAGAGTTTTAGTTAGAGTTCTAGTTTAGTTTAGTTTTAGTTAAGAGTTTAGAATTTTAGCTTAGAGTCTTAGCTTAGAGTTTTTGTTAGAGTTCTAGTTTAGCTTAGTTTTAGTTAAGAGTTTAGAGTTTTTAGCTTAGAGTCTTAGCTTAGAGTTTTTGTTAGAGTTTTAGTTTAGTTTAGTTTTAGTTAAGAGTTTTGAGTTTTACCTTAAAGTCTTAGATTAGAGTTTTAGTTAGGGTTGAAGTTTCGTTTAGTTTAGTTATAGTTAAGAGTTTATAGTTTTAGCTTAGAGTCTTAGCTTAGAGTTTTAGTTAGAGTTATTGTTTATTTTAGTTTTACTTAAGAGTTATAGCTTAGAGGTTTAGCCTAGAATCTTAGCTTAGAGATTTAGTTAGAGTTGAAGTTTAGTCCAAACTAGCATAACCACAAAATTACACAATATTGCATAGAAATACCAAAACCATAGGTTAGATTAGGTTAGGTAAGGTTAGAGGTTAGGTTTCTCCACGTTTAAGTTAGGTTAGGTTAGGTTAGCTTATCATGAGCGCTCATGATAAGCTAACCTAATCTAACATAACTTAAACGTGGAGAAACCTAACCTCTAACCTAACCTAACCTAATCTAACCTATGGTTTTGGTATTTCTATGCAATATTGTGTAATTTTGTGGTTATGCTAGTTTGGACTAAACTTCAACTCTAACTAAATCTCTAAGCTAAGATTCTAGGCTAAACCTCTAAGCTATAACTCTTAAGTAAAACTAAAATAAACAATAACTCTAACTAAAACTCTAAGCTAAGACTCTAAGCTAAAACTATAAACTCTTAACTATAACTAAACTAAACGAAACTTCAACCCTAACTAAAACTCTAATCTAAGACTTTAAGGTAAAACTCAAAACTCTTAACTAAAACTAAACTAAACTAAAACTCTAACAAAAACTCTAAGCTAAGACTCTAAGCTAAAACTATAAACTCTTAACTAAAACTAAACTAAACTAGAGCTTCAACAAAAACTCTAAGCTAAGACTCTAAGCTAAAATCTCTAAACTCTTAACTAAAACTAAACTAAACTAGAACTCTAACTAAAACTCTAAGCTATAACTCTAAGGTAAAACACCAAACTCTTAACTAAAACTAAACTAAACTAGAACTCTAACAAAAACTCTAAGCTAGGACTCTAAGCTAAAAAACTCTAAACTCTTAACTAAAACTAAACTAAACTAAAACTTCAACAAAAACTCTAAGCTATGATTCTATGATAAAACTCTAAACTCTTAAGTAAACTAAACTAGAACTCTAACAAAGACTCTAAACTACGACTCTAAGCTAAAAACTCTAAACTCTTAACTATAACTAAACTAAACTTCAACTCTAACTATAACTCTAAGCTAAGACTAAGCTAAAACTCTAAACTCTTAACTAAAACTAAACTAAACTAAAACTCTACGCTAAGTCTCGAAGGTAAAACTCCAGACGCTTAACTATATCTAAACTAAACTAGAACTCTAAAAAAAACTCTAAGCTACAACTCTAAGCTAAAACTCTAAACTATTAACTAAACCTAAACTAAACTAGAACTTCAACAAAAACTCTAAGCAAAAGACTCTGAGCCAAAAACTCTAAACTCTTAACTAAAACTAAAATAAACTAGAACTCTAACAAAAACTCTAATTTAAGACTCTAAGCTAAAATTCTAAACTCTTAACTAAAACTAAACTAAACGAGAACTCTAACTAAAACTCTAAGCTAAGACTCTAAGGTAAAACACTAAACTCTTAACTAAAAGTAAACTAAACTAGAACTCTAACTGAAACTCAAAGGTAAAACATCAAATTTTTAACTGAAATTAAACTAAACTAGAACTCTAACAAAAACTCTAAGCTAAGACTCTAAGCTAAAATTCTAAACTCTTAACTAAAACTAAACTAAGCTAGAACTCTAACTAAAACTCTAAGCTAAGACTCTAAGGTAAAACACTAAACTCTTAACTAAAAGTAAACTAAACTAGAACTCTAACTGAAACTCAAAGGTGAAACATCAAATTCTTAACTAAAGTTAAACTAAACTAGAACTCTAACAAAAACTCTAAGATAAGACTCTAAGGTAAAACTCTAAACTCTTAAGTAAAACTAAGCTAAACTAGAACTCTAACAAAAACTGTAAGCTAAGACTCAGCTAAAACTCGAAACCCTTAACTAAATCTTAACCAAGCTATAACCTTAAGTAAAACTCTAAGCTATGACTCTAAGCTAAAAATCTAAATTCTTAACTGTAACTAAACTAAACTTTAACTCTAACTAAAACTCTAAGCTAAGACTCTATGGTAAAACTCCAAACTCAACTAAAACTAAATTAAACTAGAACTCTAAATAAAACTAAGCTAAGACTCTAAGCTAAAAACTCTAAACTCTTAACTAAAACTAAACTAAACTAGAACTCTAATTAAAACTCTAAGTCTAAGCTAAAACTCTAAACTAAAACTAAACTAAACTAGAACTTCAACAAAAACTCTAAACTAAGACTCTAAGCTAAAAACACTAAACTCTTAACTAAAACTAAACTATACTAGAACTCTATAACTCTAAGTAAAAGCTAAAATTCTATACTCTTAAGTAAAACTAAACTTAACTAAAACTCTAAGCTAAGTCTCTAAGGTAAAACTTCAAACTCTTAACTATAACTAAACTTAACTAGGACTCTAACAAAAACTCTAAGCTAAGACTCTAAGCTAAAACTCTAAACTCTTAACTAAAACTAAACTAAACTAGAACTCTAACAAAAACTCTAAGCTAAGACTCTAAGCCAAAGCTCTAAACTCTTAACTAAAACTAAACTAAACTAGAACTCTAATTAAAACTCCAAGTCTAAGCTAAAACTCTAAACTAAACTAGAACTGCAACAAAAAACTCTAAACTAAGACTCTAAGCTAAAAACTCAAAACTCTTAACTAAAACTAAACTAAACTAGAACTCTAAAAAATCCCTAAGATAAGACTCTATGGTAAAACTCTAAACTCTTAAAAAAAATTAAACTAAACTAAAACTCTAAGCTAAGAATATAAGCTAAAAACTCTAAACTCTTAACTATAACTAAACTAAACTAGAACTCTAACAAAAACTCTAAGCTAAGACTCTATGCTAAAAAACTCTAAACTCTTAACTAAACTAAAACTAAACCTAAGAAGATAAGCTAAAACTCTAACTCTAACTAACTACTAAACTAGAACTCTAACAAAACTCTAAGCTAGATCTACTAAAAACTCAAACTCTAACTAAACTAAACAAAAACTCTAAGCTAAGACTCTAAGCTAAAACTCTAAACTCTTAACTATTACTAAACTAAACTTCAACTTTAACAAAAACTCTAAGCTAAGACTCTAAGCTAAAACTCTAAACTCTTAACTATTACTAAACTAAACTAGAACTTCGACAAAAACTATGCTAAGACTCTAAGCTAAAAACTCTAAACTCTTAACTAAAACTAAACTAAACTAGAACTCTAACAAAAACTCAAGCTAAGACTCTAAGCTAAAATTCTAAACTCATAACTAAAACTAAACTAAACTAGAACTCTAACTAAATGTCTAAGCTATGACTCTAAGATAAAACACCAAATTCTTAACTAAAACTAAACTAAACTAGAACTCTAACAAAAACTCTAAGCTAAGACTCTAAGCTAAAAACTCCAAACTCTTAACTAAAACTAAACTAAACTAAAACTCTAAGCTAAGTCTCTAAGGTAAAACTCCAAACTCTTAACTATATCTAAACTAAACTAGAACTCTAACAAAAACTCTAAGCTAAGACTCTAAGCTAAAACTCTAAACTCCTAACTATTACTAAACTAAACTTCAACTCTAACAAAAACTATAAGCTAAGACTCTAAGCTAAAACTCTAAACTATTAACTAAAACTAAACTAAACTAAAACTTCAACAAAAACTCTAAGCTAAGACTCTAAGCTAAAAACTCTAAACTCTTAACTAAAACTAAAATAAACTAGAACTCTAACAAAAACTCTAAGCTAAGACTCTAAGCTAAAAAACTCTAAACTCTTAACTAAAACTAAACTAAACTAGAACTCTAACTAAAACTCTAAACTAAGACTCTAAGGTAAAACACCAAACTCTTAACTAAAACTAAACTAAACTAGAACTCTAACAAAAACTCTAAGCTAAGACTCTAAGCTAAAAAACTCTAAACTCTTAACTAAAACTAAACTAAACTAAAACTCTATGCTAAGTCTCTAAGGTAAAACTCCAAACTCTTAACTATATGTAAACTAAACTAGAACTCAAAACTAAAATAAACTAGAACTCTAACAAAAACTCTAAGCTAAAATTCTAAACTCTTAACTAAAACTAAACTAGAACTCTAACTAAAACTCTAAGCTAAAAAACTGTAAACTCTAAACTAAAAGTAAACTAGACTAGAACTCTAACTGAAACTCAAAGGTAAAACATCAAATTCTTAACTAAAATTAAACTAAACTTCAACTCTAACAAAAACTCTAAGCTAAGACTCTAAGCTAAAACTCTAAACTATTAACTAAAACTAAACTAAACTAGAACTTCAACAAAAACTCTAAGCTAAAAACTCTAAACTCTTAACTAAAACTTAACCAAACTATAACTTTAAGTAAAACTCTAAGCTATGACTCTAAGCTAAAACTCTAAATTCTGAACTGTAACTAAAACTAAACTAAACTAGAACTCTAACTAAAACTCTAAGCTAAGACTCTATGGTAAACTCTAAACTCTTAACTAAAAACTAAACTAAACTAGAACTCTAACTGAAACTCAAAGGTAAAAATCAAACTCTTAACTAAAATTAAACTAAACTAGAACTCTAACAAAAAAAAACTCTAAACTCTTAACTAAAACTAAACTAAACTTCAACTCTAACAAAAACTCTAAGCTAAGACTCTAAGCTAAAACTCTAAACTAAAACTAAACTATACTAGAACTTCAACATAAACTCTAAGCTAAGACTCTAAGCTAAAAACACTAAACTCTTAACTAAAACTAAAATAAACTAGAACTCTAACAAAAACTCTAAGCTGAGACTCTAAGCTAAAACTCTAAACTCTTAAGTAAAACTAAACTAAACTAGAACTCTAAGCTAAGACTCTAAGGTAAAACACCAAACTCTTAACTAAAACTAAACTAAACTAGAACTCTGAATAAAACTCTAAGCTACGACTCTAAGCTAAAAACTCTAAACTCTTAACTAAAACTAAACTAAACTAGAACTCTAACAAAAACTCTAAGCTAAGACTCTAAGCTAAAAAAAAACTCTAAACTTTTAACTAAAACTAAACCAAACTAAAACTTTAAGCTAAGACTCTAAGCTAAAAACTCTAAACTCTTAACTAAAACTAAACTAAACTAGAACTCTAACAAAAACTCTAAGCTAAGACTCTAAGCTAAAACTCTAAACTCTTAACTAAAACTAAACTAAACTAAAACTCTAACAAAAACTCTGAGCTAAGACTCTAAGCTAAAACTCGAAACTCTTAACTAAAACTTAACCAAACTACAACTTTAAGTAAAATTATAAGCTATGACTCTAAGCTAAAACTCTAAATTCTGAACTGTAACTAAACTAAACTAAACTAGAACTCTGAATAAAACTCTAAGCTAAGACTCTAAGCTAAAAACTCTAAACTCTTAACTAAAACTAAACTAAACTAGAACTCTAACAAAAACTCTAAGCTAAGACTCTAAGCAAAAAAAAAACTCTAAACTTTTAACTAAAACTAAACCAAACTAAAACTTTAAGCTAAGACTCTAAGCTAAAAACTCTAAACTCTTAACTAAAATTGAACTAAACTAGAACTCTAACTGAAACTCAAAGGTAAAACATCAAATTCTTAACTAAAATTAAACTAAACTTCAACTCTAACAAAAACTCTAAGCTAAGACTCTAAGCTAAAACTCGAAACTCTTAACTAAAACTTAACCAAACTACAACTTTAAGTAAAATTATAAGCTCTGACTCTAAGCTAAAACTCTAAATTCTGAACTGTAACTAAACTAAACTAAATTAGAACTCTGAATAAAACTCTAAGCTACGACTCTAAGCTAAAAACTCTAAACTCTTAACTAAAACTAAACTAAACTAGAACTCTAACAAAAACTCTAAGCTAAGACTCTAAGCTAAAAAAACTCTAAACTTTTAACTAAAACTAAACCAAACTAAAACTTTAAGCTAAGACTCTAAGCTAAAAACTCTAAACTCTTAACTAAAACTAAACTAAACTAGAACTCTAACAAAAACTCTAAGCTAAGAGTCTAAGCTAAAAAAAAACCTCTAAACTTTTAACTAAAACTAAACCAAACTAAAACTCTAAGCTAAGTCTCTAAGGTAAAACTTCAAATTCTTACCTATAACTAAGTTGTGGGTGAAAAGGATGGATACTGCAATTTGTAAAATGGGTTTAGGACGGTCACTAAGAAAAGAACTTGTTCTGAAATGCCTTTTGAAAAGTATTGCTTGGTGTTGGGCATTCAAAAAGCTGTAAAGTAAAGTTGATGGGTGAAAAGGATGAGAACTTCAACTTGTAAAATGGGTTTAGGATGGATATTATGAAAAGAACTTGTTCTGAAATGCCCTTTGAAAAGTATTGCTTGGTGTTGGAGCATTCAAAAAGCTGTAAAGTAAAGTTTTGGGTGTAAAGGATGGGTACTTCAATTTGTAAAATTGGTTTAGGAGGGACATTAAGAAAAGAACTTGTTCTGAAATGCCATTGAAAAGTATTGCTTGGTGTTGGAGCATTCAAAAATCAGTATAGTAAAGTTGTGGGTGAAAAGGATGGGTACTTCAACTTGTAAAATGGGTTTAGGATGGACATTAAGAAAATAACTTGTTCTGAAAAGATATAATAAAGCCATAAAAAAGTATTAAAAAATGGGGGCTCAGGGGCCTTTGGGGCGCCGGGGGTCCTTTGGGGGTCTGGGGGGCCTCTAGGGCTGGGTGGTCCTTTAGGAGCCCTGTGGACCTTTGGGGACTGGTGGAGGGCCTTTGGGGGCCCGGGGAGGGCCTTTGGGGGTCTGGGGGGCACTTGAGGGCCGATTGGTCCTTTGGGAGCCCGGTGGACCTTTGGGGACTGGGTGAGGGCCTTTGGGGGTCCGGGGGGCCCTTTGGGAGCCTGGTGATCTTTTGGGAGCCCGGTGGGCCTTTGGGGACCGAGGGGCTTCCCTCGGGGTTGGGGTGGGGTATGAGGAACCTTTGGGGTTGGGGTAGAGGACCTCACGACACTGTTAAAATACAACTTGTGTATTATAACGACCACAGAGTTTTACCCTCAAATTCTCTTCTAAAATCATCTTTTAAATCATCTTTTAAAATAGCTCTAACTGTTTCGCCGAAATAATTCCCTATAATGGCTAAAACGGTTTCGCCCAAATAATCCCTAAACGTAACTTCAGCGTGTTCATTTTGTTTTGGCATCTCTGCGCTGACACATTTCAAATTATTTGGAAACCCTTACGTGAATCAATCTCTTCATTGCAAAGATCGAAACATTCGCTCGGAGACGATTCTCTTTAGAAACAACAAATTAATCCCCCTTTCGTGAATCAATAATTCCCCTTAGAAACAACAAATTAATTCCCCTTTCACGTCAAATCAATCAATCATGACATCATCTGTCACGTGTGATCTAAATTTTGCCCCGGAAACATTCTCTTTGGAAATACATCAAAGACATTAATTAACTTGACGTCATCTGTCAGACACTATTAAACTTTGCCCGGAAACAATTTGATTAATGACTGACAGCACAGATGTCCCACTTTGATTAACCACGTGTTCTCCCTTGACATTCGCTGGGAGCTTGCCCAAAACAACAACAACAACAAATACTCTTTCCTGACATCATAACATTCTTCCCTAGCGGGCACTTGGCCAAAAACAACAACAACAATACTCTTTCCTAGATCATAACATTCTCCCATAGCGTGCCAAAAACACACCTGGAGAAAGAGGTCATTGACCCCATTAACCACGTGTTCTCCTAGGGACTCTATGCCCATATATGGTGCCCCGTCCGCGCTGGTACTACCGCGCCCCCTCTCTACTAGCCGCCAGCCTAAACTTTCCCAAAAATTTCCTTCTCTCACCTAAGTTCAAACTATCCCCTCTTACCAACAAAAAATTCTTCAAATCCTCTTTATTCAACCCAAATTTAAGATAAACCTCCTCCCCCCAACCGTCTTTGGCTTGGGAGTAAAACCTCAAAGACATAGATTGGCCCTTATGAGCTTACCACTCTTGGATTTCTTGGTCCTTTAGGGTTCGCTGGACTTCCTTCCATACTGACACGGTTTCATCCATAGGGCCTTTTCCTTCATTCCACATCTTTGAAAGTCCACAAAGGTCCAGTATTTTCTTAACCTGATTTGACCATGAATCACGTCTACTATCCTTCAAGCTCTCCAAATAAGCTGCCTTAAGAAGCCGAACTCTAGGTAGCCTAATTATCTTCTCCCAGAATTTTACCATTCTAACCAATCTAACACTCCTTAAAGAAAAAAGCCCCAAATCTCCTTTCAGTACCACTGAACTAAATGAATCCTTCAAGCCTAGAATTCTCTTAAAATATCTTAGCTGAACTACTTCTAGCTTAGCTTCTTTAGCAAAACCCCAAACCTCAGAGCCCCAATGTAGACTAGAAGCTACCTTTGTCTGGAAAACTCTTTTCTGGATCCTCATGTCAGCTAGCTGATTTAAATTACCTCTCAAAAGCATATTTATTAGCCTATTACCCCTTAAATTACAATCTTCTACATGCCTAGACATCCCCCTTAAAGCACTAAACTTAACACCCAAATAAACAAATTCATCATTAACCTCTAAAACCTTTCCTCCAAAATTAAAATGAACCTCTGCATCAACATTTCCTTTACTCCTAAATACTAATACTACTGATTTCTTAGCGTTCAACTCTAACTCCTTCTTTTCTAAATATTTTTTTATTATATCTAATTGCCTCTGAAGGTTCTCTCTGCTATCCGCCACTAGAGCAATATCATCCACGAATAACATGCATGATAGCCTAAACCACTCCAAAGATACATAAGGGGCTCCATTATTTTTCATAAACCTATCTAAATCATTAACAAACAAGGAGAAGAGCTTAGGAGATAATGTACATCCTTGTTTCACACCCACATGAGACGTGACCAGCCTAGAAAAATTTCCCATAACCTTCACAGAAAATTTCACCCTCCGATACATATCTGCTATTATTGCTACAAAACAAGACGGCAAGCCTATTTCTAACAGACTTTCAATTAATAACCTCCTATTTACCGAATCAAAAGCACTTTTCAGGTCTAAAAAGGCTACGAATAGCGACCAGTTTTTCCTCTAGCATATTTCCTTCTCAATGCATCCAAAGTAAAAATATGGTCAATAGTGCTGAATGTCGATCTGAATCCCGCTTGTATCGGGCTAAGTATTTCCTCCTTATCTAACCAATCTCTTAGCCTAAATTCCAGAACCTTACAAAACAATTTACTTACCACATTCCCCATAAAGATAGACCTAAAGTTTTCATGTAACTTCCTATTACCTTTCTTAAAAAGAGGCACTGCTACAGAAATGTCCCATGAGCGAGGCCAACAAGCTTTCTTCTATTACAAACGAGAAAATTGCAGCCAACATGGGTATTAAAGTTGTCCTTCCTAACTTCAGAACCTTTGTAGATATACCATCTGTTCCTGGACACGAATTTCCATTCATCCTTTTCAACTGATCCCAAATTTCTTGTTGAGATACAGGCCTAATTAAATCATAATCATTCTGCCTTAAAGGATATGTTGCCGTCCCTAGACCTGGCTCTCTAACCTCTGAACCATTCGACTCATTCGCCCTAACATATTCTGACTCTCTATTCTCAAAATAATCTGGCCACGTCTCAACTGCTGGGACGTCACCTCTTATTCCCGTGCCCTGGATTGAACATTTAACAACCGACCAAAACTCTCTTGAATTATTCACACTATAAGCTCTCTTAATTTCCTCATTAATTTTCATATGCCTCTCTCTCTTTTTAACTCTTTTAACCCTATTATAATCTGACCTTAGTTTCCTATATTCAGCTAACCTGCGCAAATTCGTTTCCTGATCCAATGGGTCTGTTGCTTTAAGTAGCCTGAAAACCCTAATTACCTCTTCCCTTTTCTGCCTACATTCCTCATCGAAAAAACCCTCATCTTTTCTGGCCGGATGTTTTTTATCCTGAGATAAAGGCTTGATTCTCTCATAAATTATATCTGTAAGTACCGAAAACACTTGGTGCAATTCAGCTGGTTCTGAAAAATTCAAAATCGAATGGCAATCATTCTGAAATTCCTCACTTTCTAGTTCAATTTTAACCAAATCTTCTTTCTCCTTGGCTATCCAAACTGGTTTACGGATCCTTTCCTTGCACGTAGACCTTTCCTTTCCCCTTTCGGACTGTCGAATACACGCTCTCAGCATAATACTCACTGGCAGATGGTCAGATCCAACCAACTCTAGGACCCTGAGGTCGACCGACCGGGGCCAAAGAGAAAAACTACATAAAATATAATCAATTAAACTCGGGCTAAACCCACTGTAACACGTAAAATCACCCACACCAAAATCTCCCCCCAACCTTCCGTTCATAATTATTAACCCTTCCTTTTTACAAAAATTTATTAAATTCCTTCCCCATCTATTTAATTTCCGAGACCTATCCCTACTTTTCCTACTAGGGAAAACATACTCACATTCATTCTCCAAACAAACATTCTGACCTGGTTCATTTACAAGGGGTTCACCAGCCTGCAACTCGTCCTCTTCACTAGTATATGCATTGAAGTCCCCTAGAAAAATAAAATTACGGCAAGGGTACATTCTTTTATACAACTGAGTTTCATTTTCAACCAATTCCCATGTATCTTCACGGCTGTAAGAACTGTTATTCGGAGGCAAATAAACAACACACACAACAAGGTGAACATTTTTAACTGATAATAATAACCATAATAAATTTTCAGAATCACTTTCTAGCCTACGAAATAAATTAAATACACCCTTCCTTAGAAGCACGGATACTCCTCCATAGTATCTGCCATTTGCCGAGACTTTTCTCCGACACTCAAAAACATCAAAGTCTTCATACGACGAAAATTCATCTAGAGAATTCCACGTCTCGACAAGGCAAACAACATCCCAACTTTCACAACCGGCTGATGTACTTGACTCTAATAAATTTTCTAACTTTTCCCTACTATAACCTTGTAAATTCCAAACTACAAAACTTAAGCACGATTCACTATGGCCCTGTATTCCCTATTTTGGCAATTTTGACTGGTTCCCAGGCACTGCTATATCCTCCCAACTAGGCTGCTCCTGATAAAAAAACCGGAGCTTTCACTATCTGGCGAGGCCCAAATGATTCGTAATCCTGAATCGTCTCCGTTTCACGAGCACTTTTTTTTGCGCCTTTATCCTGCTCCAAATGGCTAATGTTCTTATTATTTCTTTTGCCCCGTCTCACACTCTGCTGAGCTAGATCCACCGCAGGTTCTTGGCTAACAGGGGGATAATACTGCCCACAAATAAAAGCAGCCTGGTCCCCATCTTCTACACTAAATACAGAAGCAGCGCTTCCAAAACTCTGGCAACTAGCAGCTGAATTTACCGATCCGCTTCTCTCACGCGAAATAATCTGATTAATCTGATTTGCACGAGCGTAAGATGTACCAGGTTCTTTAGAATCAACATTAGGGCTAGCCACCTCAACAGTCATACGTTTTTCTTTTTGAACTTCATTCGCTATCCACTGATTTTGATCCTTCGTTACTTAGTGAACTTGCATTGACCATTACTTCATTTCCCGTGCGCATATTACGATTTAAATCGGAACTCTGGTGATCATGGGTTCTTATTTCATCTACTGCTATAACCTTCCGTTGTTCTCGATAAATTTCTTTCACTTTACTCAATTCACTATCGTATGCAAAAATCTTATCCCCCACGAAAAGTCTCACACCCCTTTTGGACGTAAATGGCCTTCCGTACGCGCGGCTTCCAAAATTGGTATCAACTTGCTCCGTACCAATAAATCTGGAGAAGTATAATCTGGGGCAACTGACAAATGAAACCTTTTGAAAAGTGCAGCCGAAGTAAATATTGATTTTTTTAATTCCATAGACGCTAATTTAATTACGACTGGTTTGACTTTCTGGTTTGAAGGTAAACGAAAAACATCTTTAATATCTGTCTGCATAAATCTGGCACCTCTTACAATTTCATTTAAGCATCTAAGAATGTCCTCTTTTAGACTAGAACCCCTTATCTTTGGGTCAAAATTATAGAGTATCACATTACACCTTTTTTGATCCGCCTCGATTCTATCCATTATCTTTTTATTCTTTGAAATTTCCATTTTAAGCTCACGAACTTCCGCCTCTGTATTTTCCGATCTTTTTTCCACTTCACAATTTTCTTATTTAGAGATTCCGAAATTGACGAAATTTCCATAGATAATTTTTCTACCTTTACGCACAAGGGATCCAGTTTTTTAAGCTCTATTGACATTTCATTTAATTTCTTTAAAATCTGTAGCTGGACTTCCGTTGATTCCGTCATCTTGATGGTAATTACTAGCTACTTAAAATAGAAAGGCGTACCTGTTTAAGAGTCAATTATTTGATCCACGCTGACTCAAAGCGTGCAATTAGCTAAGCCGCCGTTAATAATGCCACGGCTAACAGCAATTCCGAGTGAACTTCTCATCAAAATCCAAAGATAATAAACTTCTCGACAAATTCTGCGGGACATATATTTCACAAGTAAAACTAATTGAATGTTGGATCATGTATTTCACAATTTCAGTCATATATATAATCCGCTTTTTAGATGTTCACTGAATGAGAACTAAAACTGAACAGGCACGTGCTTAGGAATTTGGCTACTTGTCTAGAATCCGGTAATCCCTAAAGTCATAGTTATTGGACCTTTTAACTATGTTGAACAAAATGGCTATCTCAACATTTTGATCGGACGACTTTGGCAAAAAAGGGGGCTGGAAAGGGACTAAATGCCCACCTTTCTTTTTGGTCCCTTAAAAAGAGCACTAGAACTTTTCATTTCCGGTCCAATAAGCCCCCTCCCGATCTTCTAGGATCATTGGTTCGATACGATCATCCCTTTCAAAGTTGTTCCAAAAAGATGTTCCCCCCTTTTTCAAAAATTAAGTAATTTTTTTCAGGCCAGCAACATTTGATGACCAATATTAAAGTTAATGAGCTTTATTTATTTCGAATCAGCATAAAAATTCGATTATTTTGATATTATGAAAACTTTGTTTTTTAGAGTTACGGTTAATATTAAGCCGCATCGATCCTTACAGTTCTTTACCACGAAGTGTTTGATAACTTTAAAGACTAACTATATCAGTTCAGGCACGTGCTTAGGAATTTGGCTACTTGTCTAGAATCCAGTAAGCACGCGAGAAGTGAAGTTTCGTGAATGCTAATGAAATAAAGCAAATTAGGTTAAAAATATAAGAGTTCAAAAGCAAATTTGGGCTATATATGTGCTCATTAGGAGGGGTGGGGGTAAAGCATAACATATATTAAATACATAACCTAACCCAACCTAGGTACCTTTTAGTCCCCCTAAACCCAAAATACTAAAGTTTAAATATAGTTCCGGGAGTAAGAAACCCTTTGTTTATACAGCATCTCATATAGATTTCCAGGTAATGCCTATCTGATGTTTGCAATACAGTTCTTGCGTGCTTACCGGATTCTAGACAAGTACTGGAATTTGCTTCGGGGGAGTGTCACATCCTTCAAATCCCGTATTTTGTGAGAACTATCAGAAAATTATGGGAAAAAAAAAACCCTGAGATTTCGGGTGGGGAGCCCCCCTTGCGTTCGTGCTAGTGTCAGTTGCTCAATTTTCTTGGTTACAATTAGCCTTGGCTTGAGGCCCACAACTATTTGATTTTACCTATCAAACAGTTCGTGGTAACAAACTGTAAGTAAGGAGCGACCCGGCTCAATAGTAACCGAAACTCTAAAAAACGGAATTTTGATACCAATAGATACATCAGAAGAATCAAATTTTTATGTTGATTTCAAATATATAAGTTTCAGCAAGTTTAGTCTCACTCATCAAAAGTTACGCGCCTGAGAAAATTTGCCTTATTTTCGGAAAAAAAGGGGTAAACAGCCCCTAAAAGTCATAGAACTTTAATGAAAATCACCCCATCAGATTCAGCGTATCAGAGAACCCTATTATAGAGGTTTCAAGCTCCTATCTGCAAAAATGTGGAATTTTGTATTGTTGCCAGAAGAAAGATCACAGATGCGTGTTTATATATATATATATATATATATATATATTTTTTTTCCCATGGGTGATGGTATCGATTCAGTATTCCTGGAATATCTTGAAAGGGTTCATTTGAACGGAAATTAAAAGTTCTAGTGCCCTTTTTAATGACCAAAAATTTGGAGAGCAACTTGGCCCCCTCCCACGCTCATTTTTTTCCCGAAGTCACCCAATCAAAATTTTGAGATTGCCATTTTGTTCAGCATAGTCAAAAATCTAATTAATATGTCTTTGAAGATGACTTAATTCCCCTGAGTTCCCGGGGGAAGGGGTGCAAGTTATAAACTTTGCCCATTGTTTACATATAGTATTGGTTATTGGGAAGTATTAATTAAAAAAAAAAAATTTTTTAACTTTAAAAAAACTCAAAACGAGCAGAAATTAACATAAGTTGGGCTCAAAACCCCTATGCCTTCCCAAGGCCAGAACATAATTTGCAATTTACTGAAAAAAATATAAATGTTTTTACTTTTATAACTTTGATAAATCAAATAATATTAACATTTTGATTACTAAATATCAGTATATGTATTTTAAACTGACAATGCACATTCCTTTGTATTTTTTTGAGTATAGTGCAAATTATGTTCTGGCCTTGGGAAGGCATAGGGGTTTTGAGCCCGACTTATGTTAATTTCTGCTCGTTTTGAGTTTGACTCGGGTATTTATTATAATTTCAGTTCGTTTTGAGTTTCATTTATTTATCGATGCTGATTTGTGGTAGTTTCACGCTTGGTAGACTATTTGATTTTATTTTTGCTCATTTTTTGTTTAATGGAGTTCTTTACTTTTCTTTGTAAAACTTATTTGGTGGAAAAAGTTTTTTTAATTAATTTATGTTCGTTTTATATTGACTTGGTCTTTTCAGAGAAAAAAAAAATTACTTTAAATCTTTTCGTTCTTTGAAGATTTATAGTTTGGCCCGCTATTTGTATGCTGGAGAAATAATTTCAGCAATTTTTAACAGTATACACCCTCTTAAAAATCTGGACACAAATAGAAGTGTTTAATTTAGTTTCACACCTCGTCTAGTTGACCTGAAATGGAAAACTTGATACCATTCGCAAAAAAAATCTGTTTACTGTCTTTGATAGCTTGGATATACTTACGCTATTTTGATTTGGATAAATTTTAAGAGCAGGAGCAGCCCCAAAAGTTTGAACATAAAACCTCAGTCGTTCTTGGGATACTGCTGAGATGCCTTATTGGGAATTAGCATTAACACAGTGCATTTTGATTTAATCTTATGGCAACATTTAGTTTTTAAACATAAAGTCAAATAGGAGGGTGGGCGTGGGAGGGGGATTAGTTTTCCTCCAATCACTTTCGACTATTAAAAAAGGAATCAGCCCTTTCTGTTTTCAATCGAATGAGCCCTTTTCGAAGTTCCTACGACCACTCCTTCGATACAAAGTGCCCTGGTCTAAACAACAACAGCAACAAAAAAAATAATACATTATACCCACATCGATCTTTACTACGAAAATGTCAAGCCTTCCAATCACTTTCGACTGTTGAAAATGATACTAGGCCTTCTATTTCCAATCAAATGAACCCTTTTTGAGTTTCTACGACAACAGTTCGTATAAACACCTTATATGCCCCCAGGGCATAAATTACAACTCTTACCCTAAGGGCTGTGAGGGTGGTTGTCATCCTCTAAGACCTAATTTCCAGAAAGAGCTTTCAACTACGTTAAACAAAATGGCTATCTCAAAATTTTGATTGGATGTGTCTGGGAAAATGGTGGGCGTGAGAGGGGCGTTAGTCTTTCTCCAATCACTTTCCATTGAATTGTCAGACAGAATAGAAGCAGTACAAAAAAGGTGCCTAAGAATTATCTTCAATGAGGGTAAAGTACCTTATATTTCCCTTCTTAGGAGAGCTAGCCTTGTCTCCCTTAAGAAAAGGAGAGCAAAAATTACTATTTTATGAGTTTACTTTGTACTTTGTTTTTGTTTTTGACGTTTTTACGTATTTGACATTGGCCCTTTTATAATTTTCTGTTGTTGTTTGATTGTTTGTATTTGTTGTTCTTTTTCGCTCTATTTGACGCTAAAGTGCGAATTCGGCCCTTTTGGGCTTGTGATAGCCATTTTTCAGCAATAAATCTTATCTTATCTTATTATCTTACTTTCAACTATTAAAAAAGGCACTAGCCCTTTCAATTTCCAATCAAATGAGCCCTTTTGAAGTTTCTACGACAACGCTTTCAATAAAAACCTTATATAACCCCAGGGGATAACTTACAGCCCTCGCCCTGAGGGCTGGGGGTGGTTGTAATCCTCACAGATCTTACAGAACTTTCTACTACGTTGAACAAAATGGCTATCTCAAAATTTTGATTGGATGTGTTTGGGGGATTGGTGCTCGTAAGAGAGGGGTTAGTTACCGTCCAATCACTTTCAACTATTAAAAAGGGCACTAGCCCTCTCAATTTCCAATTGAATGAGCCCCTTTTGAAGTTTTTACGACAAGTCTGTCATTGAAACCTTATATGCCCCCAGGGCATAACTTACAACTTTCGCCCTGGGGGCTCTGGGGGGTTTGTCATCCTGAAAAAACATAATTTCCAGAACTTTCAACTACGTTGAACAAAATGGCTATCTCTAAACTTTGATTGAATGTGTTTGGGGAAATGGAGGGCGTAAGGGAGGGGGGGGGGTTAATTACTCTCCACTCACTTTCGACTGTTAAAAAGGACAATTTAAATTTCCAATCAAATGAACCCCTTTTGAAATTTCTAGAACAACTTTCTATATAAACCTTATATGCCCCCAGGGCATAACTTACAACCCTTGAACTGAAAGCTCTGATGGGGTTATCATCCTAAAAGACCTAATTTCCAGAACTTTCGAATACGTTGAACAAAATGGATATCTCAAAATTTTGATTGGATTTGTTTGGGGAAATGGTGGGCGTGAGAGGGGGGTTAGTTGCCCTTCAATCACTTTCGACTATTAAAAGGGGAATAGTCCTTTCAATTTTCAATTGAATGAGCCCTTTTGGATGTTTTTACAACATCAATTTCAATAAACACCTTACATGCTTCCAGGGCATAACTTAAAACCCTTACCCTGAGGACTGTAGGGGGGGATGGGTCGTCATCCTTAAAAACCTAATTTCCAAAACTTTCAACTGTATTGAATAAAATGGCTATCTAAAAATTTTGATTGGATGTGTTTGGAGAAAGGGTGGGAGTGAGAGGGGGGTTAGTTACCCTCAAATCACTTTCGACTATTAAAAAGTGCACTAGCCCTTTGAATTTCCAATCGAATGAGCCCTTTTTCAAGATTCTACGACAAACATTTCAATAAAAACCTTATATTCCCCCAAGGCATAACTTATAACCCTTGCCCTGAAGACTGTGGGGGGAGTGTCCTGCTCAAAGGTATAATTTACTGAATTTTAAACTGCGTGGAACAAAATGACTATCTAAGAATTTTGATTGGATATGTTTGGGGAAATGGTGGGCGTGGAAGGGGTGTTAGTTGCCTTCCAATCACTTTCGACTATTAAAAAGGGCACTAGCCATTTGAATTTCCAATCGAATGAGCCCTTTTTGAAGTTTCTACGACGACGCGTTCAGTAAAAACCTGTTATGCCCACAGGGTATAACTTACAACCCTTGCCCTGAGGGCTGTGGGGGAGTGTCCTCCTCAAAAACATAATTTCTATCTGGAAATCCAAAATACTGAACAAAATGGCTATCTAGAAATTTTGATTGGATGTGTTTGAGGACAAGGTGGGAGAGAGAGGGGGGCTAGTTGCCCTCAAATCACTTTCGACTATTAAAAAGGGCACTAGACCTTTGAATTTACTATAGAATGAGCCCTTTTTCAAGTTTCTACGACAAAAATTTCAATAAAACTGTATATGCCCCCACGGCATAACTTATAACCCTTGCTCTGAAGACTGTAAGCGGAGTGTCCTGCTCAAAGGTATAATTTCCTGAACTTTAACTGCGTGGAACAAAATGGCTATTTCAAAATTTTGATTGGATGTGTTTGGGGAAATGGTGGGCGTGGAAGGGGTGTTAGTTGCCTTCCAATTACTTTCGACTATTAAAAAGGGCACAAGCCATTTCGATTTCTAATCGAATGAGCCCTTTTTGAAGTTTCTACGACAACGCCTTCTATAAAAACCTTATATGCCCCCAGGGCATAACTTAAAACCCTTGCCCCCTGGGTTGTAGGGGAGTGTCCTCCTCAAAAACATATTTTCTATCTGGAAATCAACTACGCTGAACAAAATGGCTATCTCAAAATTTCGATTTGACGTTTTGGGGGAATGATGGGCGGGAAGGGGGGCTAGTTGCCTTCCAATCACTTTGACTATTAAAACAGCACTAGTCCTTTGAATTTCCAATCTAATGAGCCTTTTTTGAAGTTTCTACGACAATGCCTTCTATAAAAACCTCATATGCCCCAAGGACATAACTTAAATCCCTTGCCCCGAGGGTTGTGGGGGAGTGTCCTCTTCGAAAAGATATTTTCTATCTAGAAATCAACTACACTGAACAAAATGACTATCTCAAAATTTTGATTGGATGTGTTTGGGGGAATGATGGGCGTGGGGGAAGGCTAGTTGCCCTCCAATCACTTTCGACTATTAAAAGGTCACTAGCCCTTTGAATTTCCAATCGAATGAGCCTTTTTGAAGTTTCTACGACAACGCCTTCTATAAAAAACCTTATATGCCCCCACGGCATAACTTAAAACCCTTGCCCCGAGGGTTGTGGGGGAGTGTCCTCCTCAAAAAGATATTTTCTATCTGGAAATGAACTACGCTGAACAAAATGGCTGTCTCAAAATTGTTATTGGATGTGTTTGGGGGAATGATGGGTGTGGGGGGGCTAGTTGCCCTCCAATCACTTTCGACTATTAAAAAGGGCACTAGCCACTCCAATTTGCAATCGAATGAGCCCTTTTCGAACTTTCTACGACAACTCCTTCGATACGAAGTGCCCGGGTATGGAGAACCAAAAAACAACACATTGTGCCCACATCGTTCTTTACTTAGATTATTTGAAAAAAAAAAATACGTTTTCTAAAGAGTTAAAGAGGCTGAGTCACAAGTTCGAACCTTAAAACGTACAGAGATTAGGAGGTACAGTTGGGGGGCTGCCGCCCCCCAAACCTCCCGCTTTTGCAGCTTCTTTTGTTAAGATTTTTATTTTGGGGGTCTACCGCCCCCTCAACCCCCGCTTTTTCCCTTGCAAAGAAATGCTTTGCAACACGAACGAAATCTGCTTGAATTTTTTACCGTAAGAACATCCTATTGTATCTCTTTGATTAGAAACAGTACTGAGCCTGTTTGCTGGATTTTTTACAGGAGATTTTTCCCTAACCGATAACAAGTTATAATGTGATGAACTTGGTACGACCAACTGACTGCAGGCTACAAGACTTAAAACCTTAACAAAAGAGGGTGCAAAAGCGGGAGGTTTGGGGGGCGGCAAGCCCCCCAACTTTACTTCCTAATCCCTGTACATTTTAAGGTTCGAATTTGTGACTCGGCCTCTTTAACTCTTTAGAAAACGTAGTTTTTTTCAAATAATTTCTGCACGTTTTTGTACAGTTTATTACTTATTATTGCTTGACTAACTGTTAGCTGATCGTGTAAGAAGTTAAAATTGGGGGGCTGCCGCCCCCATACCTCCCGCTTTTGAAGATTCTTTTGCTAAGGCTTTTAATTCCTGAATACTCAAATCAAATGCACAGTAAGATTTTCTTTTTTCAACTTTTCTTCGAGCATGTGGTTATACGGCATGTTATCAAAGCAGAGGAGACTTACCTGTAAACTGAAGGCCCACTGTGATATTCTTCTGGAGACGCCTGTTGAGCCGAAGGATTTAATAGATTGGATTTAAAAAAGAAACTGAATTCCCTTTTTTAAACTTTAAATTTAAGAGATACTACTTTAAATTCAATATATAAAAAATTTACTCTGACGGGGAATCTAACCCGGGTCTTCCACATGACAGACAGGAATAGTGACCACTGTACCATCAGAGACTCTTGTTAAATTATTTTTAGTATCTGCAATCTATTTTCGACGCAAGCAAATACAAAGTAAGATTTTCGTTTTTCGACAAGAAGAACTTCTGGGAAAGAGCTGGAATTTTTGGAAGCTTGCAGTCGGTCTTGTCAGGTTAAGAAGACTATTTTGATCTAATTTAATAATGAAATACTATGTTTTTAGGAATTTCAAAAATTAACATGGGCTCTTATAGGAAAACGAGGTTTTTCGTAAATGTAAATTCGGGGATAATTTTTTCGGTCTGAAAATATCAAAAGGCCCCAACAGGTCAATTTCCGTTTCGAATGAGTCCTCATTTACCCGGATCCGTTGCCAACTGTGGCCTGTAGGCGTGTCAGATAAAAAAAAAATTGATGAACATTAAGTGGCTATATTTGGTTTTTCGAAAACAGGGAAGGAGTGATCGGATTGAGCTGAAATTTTGAGGATAAGCTCCCAGACCCTAGGAAAGCTCATCCTCTAAATTTCAGCCTGATCAGACAACGTTTAAAGAGGGGCTGTGATGGGAGGATCGAAACTTCTGGCCCACTTTCCCCCATGAAGATAAAGTCGTAGGGGGGTTAAATTTTGTATGTTTCTTAGTTTGAGCTTAGGCTAAAAAATGCGATTATCGCCGTCTCTCTGCGACCGCTAGGACCGGAAATCGCTTAACATTGTGGTGGGTCGTCTCTTTAAAGAGGCACAAGTGTGCCTCCTTGACAGTGCTAGCGCGGTGCCTATGATACAGGCGTTTCAGGAGGAATTTTTTTCTAGTGGGTGGTCGGGATCGGAGTAAGGGTTACGACGGAGGATCTTTCAATGGGGGATATTTCCTTGGGGGAAGGGATATTTCCATGATTTCCCAGCATTATTTAAAAAACGATCAGAAATTAAATAAAAAAACCTTTTTTTTTCTACTGGTAAGGAGCAACGTTAAAACTTAAAACGAAACAGAAATTATTACGTATATGAGAGGGTTCGCCCCCTAGTCAATACCTTACTCTTTACGCTATAGTTTTTTAGTACTTTCAAAAGAGCTATCTATTCTAATTAACCGGCCTTTGTGATTCAGGGGTTTGTGATTCGAACAAAATTCGAACTTTAGCGTAAAGAACGAGGTATTGAGTAGGAAGCGAACTATCTAATATACGTAATGAAACATACGAATATAGAAATTCGTTACCTAAGTTAAATCGTAAGTTACGTCAGAACAAAATTTCGAGAAAGCCAATTAGCCAAAAAAAGGAAAATTAATATACGAATTTCGTTTTAATTATTCATGTACGCTGAGCCAAAATCGAAACTGCATTAATTCAAAAACATTCTGAAATTAACTAAAAAAAACAAGTTTTTTTAACTGAAAGTAAGGAGCAACATTAAAACTTAAAACGAACAGAAATTATTCCGTATATGAAAGGGGCTTTCCCCTCCTCAACGCCTCGCTCTTTACACTAAAGTTTGACCCTGTCTCACATTTTTTTTAAACAATATAAAACTTTAGCGTATAGAGCGGAGCGTTGAGGAGGGGAAAGCCCCTTTCATATACAAAATAATTTCTGTTCGTTTTAAGTTTTAATGTCGCTCCTTACTTTCAGTTAAAAAAAAACTTGTTTTTTTTAGTTAATTGCTAATAAAAATTGCCAGATGTTACACTATCAGTTCGGCTGTGGCAAACCAAAAGGCGGTAAGTGACACTTTGTAAGTTTTACAGGAGACGCGAAAAACGTTTTAAACAAATAACCCAATTTAAAACTAGGAAAATAAGCTGCTGGGAATCATTTCTGAACATGACCAGACGCAATTTTTGTGCTGAATCACGTGGTGCTTTCAAAAATCCAACTTTCCATTCACTTTTGGCACTTTTGTGACTTATCTCCTTTTTTCACGTTTTTCGGCAGACCAAAAGGAGGTAAGTGCCATTTTGCCGTTTTAATTTAAATGCGAAAAAATTTAACTTTTGACAATGTTTTCAGCTATTAAACTTTTTTACCGACATTTTTTTTCTTACTCACTGAATAGATCATGTTGAAAACTACCCTCTGATGCCACCCAAGCCTGTGAAAGGCAGAAACAGGGGTCAAAATCGCGAAGAAACTTCTCCTATGTATTGCATTCTCAGAGCCATAACCAACTATTTTAATGTAAAAGAACGTATAAAAGAATTGTTCGGTTATTTGGAAAATGACCCGAAAACAGGAACAACATTCGACTTCAATTAAACTCTTAGGAACTCAAAAAAGCAAACATCATTATAGTCCATCTTGTTCTTCACAACCCTCAAAAGTGAGGTCAGATGCTTTGTCTTCCGTTGCTATCTTTTTCCAGAATTCTCTGGATCTCTGGTCTCTCATGTGTGGTACCAACTTTGTCATGATCTCACCTTTTTTCGAGGTATTTATTCCCCTCGGTTGTTTCAGAGACTTTGGCAATCCTTTACCAAGTTCTTTCTTCGCTGCAACTGTAAGGAAATCGTAAGAGACAAGCTCCTGCTCAAAATCCTCACGATAAAGCATAGAGGATTCATCTTTTTTGAACACAACTTCAACTACTTTCTGTAGCAGCACCGGTTGGTTATCTTTCTTCTTTTTGGAGGACTTTTCGTTTTTCCACTCGCGAAACTCACTGAGGCAGAGCTCCCTGACGCGAGTATTTTCCCTGGAATCTTCCATGAGCTTCTTCAAAGCGCCAAAGTCCTCAACATTTCTGTTCTTCCTAATTTTAGCCTCGATAAGTCCATGGAGTCCATCGGCAGACATATGAGTATGACCTTTTGTCAAATACTTGATGGTGATCTTGGCGGGTGCCCAGGGTTCGTTCGAAATCCTCACTAGCATAGAAAACAGAATGTAATTTTTGTTTTGTCCACTACAGTTGTCGGCATAAAATATGAATTCATCTGTGTCCCTATGCTCGTCAATAAGTGCATGATAAGCTGAAGCAACTGCGTCTGCACTTCTTCCGTAAGTTGCCTCGTGCTAGACAATACAATAGGCTGGAAGAGGAGCCATTTTGTTGGAGATCTTCATCGCTCTCAACATCTCTCCGTAACTGCGCAACGAACAATTCTCTTCTGGGAATCGCTCCCTAAAATCTTCCCACATATCTTTAACTGAAATTTCTCTTGATATATACCTAGTATATGGTGCATTGTATCGGCGGTAGTGAGCCGTTTTTTGAGCCGTTTTCAGAGCTTCAGTTAAAGGGCGCTTTCCTCTGTTCATTTTGCATAGTCTAGTTTTCTTCTTTTCTTCAGACAGTAATGGAAGTGACGAAAAAATCCCGGCGTGGACGACCAAAAGACGATAAGTGACAACTTGAAAACTTGTTTTACTGGTATCCACGGCAGCCCAAAAGGAGATAAGTGCAGGACTTGCCCGTCGGTGAACTTAACTCCTTTTGGCCTGCAAGACAGCCCGAGAAATGCACATAACGCCTTTTAACGGATCACAAAGCTTTGAATATCTCGGGAACGAAAGAAGATACGCACATTCTGAATAAACCAATCGATCGAGCGTGTTCTGTTTAGAGGGGATAGGTATAAAACTTAGTTTTTGAGAACATGTCACTTAATGCCTTTTGGTTTGCCACAGCCGAGTTGAGCTAATTGTTTTAATCCATATTAATTGTTAATACATATTGATGTTTAATACATATTAATTGTTTTAATTCTCATAACAAAATATAAACGAGTATCTTACAAGCTAGTGTGTTACGCCAGAAACCGAACTCTGATAATTTTCTCATTTTCTATTATTACTATACTATCAGTACCAAATCTTATCAGCAAATTGTTTCAGAATGACAACACTAGTTAAAACGATAAAGAGCATTTGTTTTTCCCTCTCTAAATTCATCAACAGTTTGTTGCTGATTCAGTTGAATATGAGCTGTCTTGCTTTCTATATCTATTGTTCAGGAAGATTTACAACTTGTATTTTGAATTGTTACTGGGTAAGATAACAGATTCCAAAGGATTGTTAAGATAAGTAGTTTGGTCAATATCTAGGAAATCATATTATTGAGTTAGGACAAAAGTGAATACACCATTCGATGCCTTTTTTTTATGCTGATTACGAATATAATAAGCATTTATATCGGAAATGAATTTGAGCCCCCCCCCCCTCCTATATAGGCCAATTCAGGGTTAGGTTAGGTTGGGTTAGGTTAGGTATAGCCTATATACGGGGGGGGGGGGGGGTTGAAATTCATTTCCGATAGAAATGCTTATTATATTCGTAATCAGCATAAAAAAAGGCATCGAATGGTGTATTCACTTTATTCCTAACTCAATAATATGATTTCGTAGATATTGACCAGTAGTTTAGGCTGTTTTTTTCATAAGGTGTCTGGGTAAAAATTCTACTTTTGGCTATCTTGTAAAGGGGTTAGGTTAGGAAAATGAAACTTTCAGGGATGGGTCTACAGGTTAAAGTATGTCCCGGGAAGGTATTTTGAAGTACCTACCTCCACTCCTCCCTCTAGAGGGTTCTGAAATTTGCCTACGTGACAGGCATGGGCGTAGGGAGGGGGGGCAGGTGCCCCCCTAGACCTTCAAATCTACATTAGATATGGCTGAAAAAAGCAGATGGTTTGGAAAAAGCAGTTGATAAAACTCCATCACGCTATCGACTGCCCCCCCCCCTAGACAATATGCTGCTTACGCCCAAAATGACAGGTCTATATACCTATTGAAATTTTGACAAAACAACATTTTACATCAATTTTCAGTTATCAGTTTCTTTTTCTCTGGCTTTAGTTCTGAAAATGTAACTCCTGTGATTTGAATAGAATTTTAAGCCATATCAATGTTTTTTTTCTTCAAATTTTTAGGAAATGTATTGGACTATCTTTAAAACCTTATAAATTGAGCAAAGTTGTGAAGCTGAAAATAATTTTGTTGTACTTCATTTAAGCAGAAGATCTATTTTGCAAGGTTTCACTTT
This sequence comes from Artemia sinica, assembly GCA_027921565.1. Classification (NCBI taxonomy): domain Eukaryota; kingdom Metazoa; phylum Arthropoda; class Branchiopoda; order Anostraca; family Artemiidae; genus Artemia; species Artemia sinica. Next base: position 951,844 of record JAPEVW010000062.1, on the reverse strand, counting down.
TATAACACAGACTTTTAAAGGTCAGGGCCCTCTAGAGACTGAAGGATTGGAGGTTGGTACTTCAAAATACCTTCCTGGGACATACTTTGGTACTGGTTTATTAGATGGTTACTTCTATATACTGCTAAAGATGTCAAGTTTGGTTAATGCTAATGTAATAAAATAAAATAGGATGAATATATAATACTTTATAAACAAATTTGGGCTATATATTTGCATACTAGGGGGGGGGGGGTAAAGCATAGCTTATATTAAAAATGTAACATACCCCCCCCCCCCCAAAAAAAAAAAAAAAAAAAAAAAACCTAAAAAACAACAGTTTAAATATCGTACACGCAATGAAAACCACACTTTGCATTGCACTTCTCTATAGCGGTAAACTTATAAATTTTTTGTTGATGTCCTGACGTGTCGATGTTATGACTGTCGACGTTCTGACGGGTGGTGATTGTGACTGTGGATGTCATGACTGTCGACGTTCTGACGGTTAGTGGTTCTGACGGATTTTCCTTACCGACGAAATGACGTTTAGTGCTTGTGACGGTTAGATGAAATGGTAGCGTCCCACTTGGTCCTACAAGAACAAATAGACTGAATTTAATCTTCAGCCACCGTAGTTCAGTTACTAGCGCAGTAGCGCGTTAGACTTTGATTCAGAATGGCAAGGGTTCAACAGTTCCTTAATCAGGCATTTTTATTTCAATCATGGTTTTGTGCCTTATATATGATTATTTTTATAGCTAATTACAAATTACGCCCCAGACCCCAACCCTTGCCTTTTAGGGATCAGAGAAGTGTGGGCATATAGCTCTGGAACCACTCAAAGTTGTAACTTCTAAGAAGGATCACTTATTGTTATATTTATTTATTCATATTGTTTCCTTTTTTACTATTTAATAGACGGAATAAAACTATTTGTAATGGATATAAAGTAATCATAGCACTAAAAACCTATTAGCATTTTTTTTTCTGTGATATTTTTCTGGTTGTCAGGCTACTTTCCAACTTTTTCTTGTTTATTGCTATTCCACACCCGCATGTCTAATGTTTTTTGGTGTCTATCAGGGGGGAGGGGAGATATTTAGTGAAATAAGTTAGACATACACAAATTTTGCTTAGGTTTTGAAAAGCTTAAAAATCTTTTCTAGAAAAATAGTTACTCTTTCCTAACTGTCGAGGTTGCCCACCTTCAAATATAAAACTTAAAACGAACAGAAATTATTCCGTATATGAGGGTGCAATCCCCCTTGAAAAAAATAAAAAAAAGACCATTGCACTGTTGCTTCTGCATTGAATTTGAATTAAAAATGGGCAAAGATTAATTAAAAAAAACATAGTTTTTTAAGGGAAGTGAAGAGCGAAGTTGAAACTTAAAACGAACAAAATTTTTGCTACACAGTCCATCTAACATATATCAATAAAACTAGCACAAACAAGCCAAATAATCAAAATTCCCTATGTTTGTAGGATTATAGAAAACTAGCGCTTTACTGAAAACACAACAATATAGGAGTTTTGGTACAGTAAAAGTAAAACGATTAAAGCCACTTCTTACAGTATAAAAATAAAGCATTTTTTTGAGTAATACTAAAGTGTATTTCTTACAATTTAAAATTGTTTATTACTCAATATTGGTATTATAGCTGATGAGACCGAAATGTTACCCGATAAATCAATGTTTCCCCATGTTTCTAGGATTATAGAAAACTGGTACTTTACTGAAAACACAAAAAAAATATATGAGTTTTGATACAGTAAAAGCAAACTAATTAATGACACTTTTTACAGAATAAAAATAAAGTATTTTAGGATTGTTGCTTTTTTTCATTAAATTTGGTATTACTTCTACACAATGGCTAAGTTCAATGACTGGCTCTCGTTTTGGTTCTGAAAGGGACATGTTTTGGGTCTGATTAGTTTGTAGACAAGTTCAAAGTAAAGCCATCTTGATAGTATTAGGAATATTGACTAGCTTTAGAATTTGTATAGCTTGAAATCCACTGTTGTATAGAGAGAAATAACCAGATTTCCAGAGTTCATATTATATCTTATTTGATCTTCATTTCAAGTAATATTTCAGCATATTTCTTACAATTTAAGATTGTATATTACTCACTATTGGTATTATAGCTGACGAGACCTTTATTAGCTTTATTAGCTTTATTAGCTTTAAATAAATATGTTTGCTGTTCAGTGACTTTGTGGTCTTGCGAATTCCTGCTGTCTGCTGTTCAGTGACTTTGGGGTCTTGCAAATTCCTTATAGCCATGGGCGTTGGCAGCATCTTGTGTAGAGGGGGGCAGCCACTTCTGTGATGGAGGGGGGAGGGGTCTTACTAATACTTCCCGAAGTCCTTTGAATATAGGTCTTTAGAAACTAGTCATTCTATATTTCACTAAAACTCGGCCTTTAACATTTTCCATGTTCTACTTTTCCTGCAACAGTATAACATAAGAGACCCACTATCCAACTTCCAATTTCCAGAAAACATAAACACCACAAAAGCGATTTGACACAAATCACATTATGGTTGGATAACAGCTTCTTCTAAGAATTCGATTCAAAAGTTTACAGTTGGGCAAAATTAAATATCAAAATTGATATAGGGAAGACTGACCCAGGTTTAGCCAAAGCAAACAGTTTCAATATAAGAACTTATGTGGCTTCTGATGGATTATAAAAGCTCTGACAGATGGCAGTGCATTTTTTTAAATTGTCTGACCTTAATTAATACGTTTACTAAAAATATCAGATTGGATCAGGTTTTAAGGTGATTAACTCTGGAATTTTGTTGCATTTTGTCTGAAAGCCTACGCCTAAATACGAATACTAGAAAACTCGCGTTGTAAACTCACATTGTATTCTCTTATCATTTGCCTGTTTTTGGTGGCTTCCGAGACGTGCCTTCTTCACCAGTTTGCTGTTAGTATTTTTCATCCTGCGGGATAGCGAACTCCCATGTTCGGCCACAATACCTGGGGTAAATTCCGCATGCCGTACCAAGGTGTCCAAAAGTGGGCTATGCTTGTAAAGGCTGTGTAAACAGCATATTTAAAGGTTGAAGGCAAGCTTAAAACCCAAAACTGTGTTAATTCTGGCGTTGTTTAATCCTGTCAGAACAGTAGGTGAACTGAAGTTCCATTTTTTACATGCCCCCAGGGCATAAATAACAACCCTTACCCTAAGGCCATTCTCAAAGACCTAATTTCCAGAACTTTCTACTACGTTGAACAAAATGACTATCTGAAAATCCAGAAGTTCCAGACTAAAAAGTCTGGACCTAAGTTTCCTTACACCCTGTTACAAAACATGATTTTTACAGAGGAACAAGAAAAAGGACTAAAAACTTACTTGAAAACGATAGCTGATATGCTTTCGACTGTATTCCCATAGAAGCGTGTAAATTTGCATACACTTATGCCATTATTAAGAGTATAAAAGTACCGGATAACGGAACTGCAAAGGCAGTGGAGACAGTGGAGGAATTACAGGTAAAGATTGGTACCGTGGTTTTGAGGATTGCCTAAAAACTCTATCAGTAAAAACGCCAGAAAGTACAAGCCTATGACGGACAACTGCTTTCAACTGTCACAGTGTAGGAGCTTTCTTTAACCACCTGGAGCGAGGCCTATATTAACACATGTTCAGACCGCAAGACATTTGAAACAAGACATTTGAAAAAGTAGCAACTGAAGAACTTAAGGTTCACTTTTGGAAAGAGACTGGAGCAAGAGACTTTGCGGTAACTGACGAGATGGATATTGTCTTAAAGACAGAAGTTGGAATAAAACTACCACCAATGACAGGTAAAACACCAAGATTAGTGGAGCGGCTTACTTTTGGTGTTGATCAGTCAATGTATAATTATAAATTAATACTCTTAGTTTTTTTAAACCTTAATGAAATTCATTTTGTAGTTTTTCATGCTGACCATATTCTTTCTTAATTTTATAGCCGAAAAACAAGCTTTAATGTTCCCCTGGTCACTTTTCTTTTTCTTTTGTCCGGTGTCCAAACATAAGCCAGAGACGGCCGAACCTGTGCCGGGGTGGCCAAGGTTTGGCACTCTTGACCACTTGGATAAAGAGGCATCCAGGTGGAAAAATGGTAGAGTATTTCTATTGTCTTTTTCAAGGATAGTATTGAATGAGTTACTTTTGCTTTGGCATGCTCAAGAACTTCTTATTACTTGAATCAACTCATAGAGAATTAAACGAGTTAAAATCTGCCGATCATGGGCCAGTCTCCTATCTATATATCGGACCGAAAATCAGTATTGAAGATTGAAACGTAAATGTTGATATCGCAAACAATATTTGGAAATTTCTGTTTGTTTCCAGCTTTTTTAACCATCTACCAGGCAACGTCCAACAAAAAATTCCAACATACGAAAAGTTCTCGTTAACGTCTAGCATAAATTTGAAGTTCTAGGGGGTGGGGAGCTGCCCTCCCCTGCCAAACTTAAACTAAAAAAGTAAAATCTGAGTATGACCTAAACTAAGTTATTCCCTTACCGAATTTTTCTGTTTTTGCATAGATTTGCCCAATTTTATTTTTTCATCTTATTTCGCCAAAGGTAAACAGTGAGAAATCGGAGGCAACGCTATATCGTTGACTATAGTAAAGGCCATACGGCTTCAATGTTTTATTATTATTATTATTTTTTTTGCCAGAGGCACTTCATATGGAAGGGGTCGTCGTAGAAACTTCAAATGGGGCTCATTCGATTGGAAATCGAGAGTTCTAGTACCCTTTTTAATAGTCGAAAGTGATTGGAGAGCAACTACCCCCCCCCTCCCCACGCCCATCATTCCCCCAAACACATCCAATCAAATTTTGAGATAACCATTTTGTACAGCGTAGTTGATTTCCCGATAGAAGATATCCTACCCCCCCCACTCCCCTCCCCGCCACGCCCATCATTCCTCCAAACCCATCCAATGAAAATTTTGAGATAGCCATTTTGTTCAGCCTAGTTGATTTCCAGATAGAAAATATGTTTTTGAGGAGGACACTCCCCCACAACCCTCAGGGCAAGGGTTTTAAGTTATGCCCTGGGATTATATAAGGTTTTTATAGAAGGTGTTGTCGTAAAAACTTCAAAAAAGGCCCTTTCGATTGGAAAAAGGCTAGTGCCCTTTTTTATAGTCGAAAGTGATTGGAGGGCAACTAGCCCCCCCCCACGCCCACCATTTCCCCAAACACATCCAATCAAAATTTTGAGATAGCCATTTTGTTCAGCGTAGTTGATTTCCAGATAGAAAATATATTTTTGAGGAGGACACTCCCCCACAACCCTCAAGGCAAGGGTTTTAAGTTATACCCTGGGGGTATATAAGGTTTGAATAGAAGGTGTTGTTGTAGAAGCTTCAAAAAAGGCTCATTCGATTGGAAATTCAAAGGGCTAGTGCCCTTTTTAATAGTCGAAAGTGATTTGAGGGAAACTAACCCCCCTCTCACGCCCACCTTTTCCCCAAACACATGCAATCAAAATTTTGAGACAGCCATTTTATTAAACGTAGTTTTAAGTTTTGGAAATTAGATCTTTGAGGATGACAACTCCCCCAGAGCCCTCAAGGTAAGGGTTGTAAGTTATGCCCTGGGGGCATATAAGGCCTTGTATAGAAAACGTTGTCGTAGAAACTTCAGAAAGGGCTCATTCGATTGGAAATTTAAATGGTTAGTTCCCTTGTTAATAGTCGAAAGTAATTCTAAGGCAACGGACACCTCTGCCACGCCCACCATTTCCCCAAACACATCCAATCAAATTTTGATATAGCCATTTTGTTCAACGTAGTTGAAAGTTCTGGAAATTGTATGTTTGGGCAGGAGACTCCCCCCCCATAGTCTTCAGGGGCAAAGGTTATAAGTTATGCCCTGGGGGCATATATGGTTCTTATGAAAGGAATGCTCGTATAAATTTCAGAGGTTGCTCATTTGATTGGAAATTGAAAGTTCTAGTTTACTTTTTAAGCGTCAAAAGATATTGGAGGGTAACCAGCTTCCCCCTCCCTAAAACCCTCTTTCCCAAATGCATCCAATAAAAATTTTAAGATAGCTATTTTGTTAAAAATAGTTCAAAGATCATATAACAAAAATTCCGGTGTCGACACAACCCGCTAGGGTCTGGGAGCAGGCCTTGTTAGTTATGCCCTTGGGGCATATATGAGTGTTATGAAAGGGATGCTCGTATCAACTTCAAAGAGGGATCATTGATTGGAAATTGAAAGTTCTATTTCACTTTTTAAGAGTCTAAACAGATTGGAGGGCACCTAGCCCCCCCCCCCCTCCACGCCCTTTTTTCCTCAAACCCATCCGATAAGAACTTTGAGATAGCTTTTTTTTAAATTGTTCAAATACCATATAACGAAAACTCAGGGGTCAACACAGCATCCCAGGGCCCGAGGGCAGGTGTTGTAAGTTATGCCCTGGGGGAATATATGGTTCTTATTGATGGGATGCTCGTAAAAAATTCAGAGATAGCTCATTTGATTTGAAATTGAAAGTTCTAGTTATATTTTTTAGAGTCAAAAGAGATTGGAGGGAAAATAGCCCCCCCCCCCACGCCCCCTTTTCCCCAAATGCATCCAATAAAAGTTTTGAGATACCCATAAAGTTAAAAATTTTTAATAAAAACTCAGGTGTCGTCACAACCCCCTGGGCCCGGGGGCAGGCGTTGTAAGTTATTTCCTGGGTTATATATTGTTTCTATGAAAGGGATGCTCGTATAAACTTCAGAGAGGGCTCATTTGATTGGATATTGAAAGTTCGAGCTCACTTTTTGATAGTCAAAAGAGATCCAAGGGCACCTAGCCCCCCCCCAACACACACACACTTTTTTCCCTAAGCCCATCCGATATAAATTTTTATAATAGCCATTTCATTAAAAATACTTCAAAGGTCAGATAAAAAAAAATCATGTGTCGACGGAACACGCCAGGGTCCTGAGGCAGGCGTTATGAGTAATGCTTTAGGGGCATATATAATTCTTATGGAAGGGATGCTCGTATAAACTTCGGAGAGGGCTCATTTGATTGGAAACTGAAAGTTCTTGTTCACTTTTTAAGAGTCAAGAGAGATCGGAGGGTAACTAGTCCCCCCACCTCCTCCACACCCTAAATGCATCAAATAAAAATTTTGAGATAGACATTTTGTTAAAAATAGTTCATAGTTCGGATAACAAAAAACTCAGGTGACGACACAGCCCCCCCAGGGCTTGGTGAGGGGGGGGGTAGGCACTGTAAGTTATGCCCTGGGGGCATATATGGTTGTTATGGAAGGGATGCCCGTATAAAATTCCTAGAGGGCTCATTTGATTGGAAATTGAAAGTTGTAATTCATTTTTTAAGAGTAAAAAGTGATTGGAGGGCACCTAGCCTCCCCCTAAACTCTATTTATTTTTTTTCCCAGAGGCACTTCACATAGAAGGGGTCGTCGTATAAACTTTTAAGGGGGCTCATTCGATTGGAAATCGAGAGTTCTAGTGCCCTTTTTAAGAGTCAAAAGTGATCAGAGGGCAACTCGCCCCCCAAGCCCTTTTTCCCCAAATACATTTGATAAAAATTTGAGTTAGCCATTTGTTAAAATAGTTTAAAGATCATATTAAAAAAATTTCTTTACGTATGGTCATTTCGTTAAAAATAGTTCAAAGATCAGATAAGGAAAATCACAACAAAAAATAGGAGGGTGGGTGGGTGGTGGTGTTGACACCCCCCCCCCCCCAGGGCCGGGGAAGGCGTTGTAAGTATTGTTCTGGGGTATATATGGTTCTTACGGAAGGTGTGCTCGTACAAACTTCAGAGGGTTCATTTGAATGGAAATTAAAAGTTGTAGTTCATTTTCTCAGAGTGAAAAAAGATCAGAGGACAACTAGACCATCCCGCCCTCCACGCCTTTGGGTGTATCGGATGGATAAACCCATCCGATAAAAATTTCAGGTGACCATTTTGTTAAAAATATTTCAACCATCATCTATTAAAACTACAGGGTCGACACAACCCCCAGGGTCCCGGCATAGGCGTTGTAAGTTATACTCTGGAGATATATATGGTTCTTATAGAAGGGATACTCGCATAAACTTCAGAGAGGGCTCATTTGATTGAAAATATAAAGTTCTAGTTCACTTTTAAAGAGTCAAAAGAGACTGATGCTTAATCTAGTCCCCCACGCCCATTTTCCCCAAGCCCATCCGATAAAAATTTTGAAATAGTAATTTTGTGAAAAATAGTTCAAACATCAGATATTAAAAACTCCGAGGTTGACACAAACCCATTTTTTCACCTTGATATTATTACTTTGATATCAGTTTTGATACTTTGATGAATATTTGATTTTTTTTTAAAGTTTGATTTTGAAGTAAGGAAATTTTAAAAACTTGAAATTTTGCGCAATAAGAAACGAAACAAAAATTAACTAAAAAAAACTTTCCGGAAAACAAGTTTTCCAAAGAAAAGTAAAGGCCATTATAAACTTAAGCTCAGCAGATACAAATACCTTTTAAAATTCAAACTCAAAACGACCAGAAATTACTATTAAAGAATAAATGAAACCCAAAACGAACAGAAGTTAAATAAAGAATCATAGCAAAAACATACAACAAGTAATAATATAAATGAATAAATATATCTTAAAGTGAGTAATGCTTAGACTGAATATGAATATCAAGCTTAAAACGAAAAAAAAATATTTTCCTATTGAAGAATAAATGGAACTTAAAACAAACAGAAATTAAATAAACAATCAATGCAAACAAACATACAATACATATTAATGTAAATTAATAGATAAATCTCAAAACGAGTGAAACTTAAATTGAATATGCATATCAAGCTTGGAATGAACAAAAATCACCACAAACAATAGTTTGGGTATGACCTCCTTCTCTCACTGTAAAGGTCTAAAACCTACTGCGTCATTGGCCCTTTACTGAAAACTATGTGCGTCTTGAACAGTTTTGGAATATTTGATGTATAATGATATTAATTGTTGAAAGATCCATCAGTCCAAGAATTTATTTCACTGTAGTAGTATTTTTATTTTCAATACTGTAAGAACTATAAAACAAAATATTTGTAATATAATCCGTTTCATAGGCAGCGCGCTAGCGCTGCCTAAGTAAAGAACGATATGGGCACAATGTGCTTTTTTTTTCTCCATTCCCGGGCACTTCGTATAGAAGGAGTTGTCGTAGAAAATTCGAAAAGGGCTCATTCAATTGGAAATTGCAGTGGCTAGTGACCTTTTTAATAGTCAAAAGTGATTGCAGGGCAACTAGCCTCCCCCCACGCCCATCA
>JAPEVW010000062.1:810051-937551 GCA_027921565.1 Artemia sinica | reverse complement strand
TGAAACCTCTAGAATAGGGTTTTCTGATACACTGAATCTGATGGTGTGATTTTCCTTAAGGTTCTATAACTTTTAGGGGGTATTTCCTCCTTTTTTTGAAAATCAGGCAATTTTTTTCAGGCGCGTAACTTTTGATGGGCACGACTAACTTGATGAAACTTATATATTTAAATCAGCATTAAAATCTAATTTATTTTAAGTATCTATTGGTATTGAGATTCCGTTTTTTAGAGTTTCGGTTAGCATTGAGCCGGGTTGCTCCTTGCTTACATCGTTACCACGAATTGTTTGATAGAGTATCCCGGCATACGGCACGCGGCAGCAGGCATCTATAAATAGATTTTCACTGTCGCTTGTCTTCTAAACGCAGACAATTTGAGCCTTTTTTGATGTCATGACGTCCAAATGGACCTTAAATTAGAAGTGGTGCCAGTAGGAGGGACCCAATTGATACTGACGGAAGTCCATATATGGGCATTGAAGAGATTTAATGTCCTTGGTAAAAACTTGGGACGAGATTTATTGATGTATGAAGGGGACAAGATCAGACTAGATTTTTGGGAAATTGATTTGCATAATCGACGGGGAATTCTAATGTGTCATGAGGGGAATTAAGAAACTAAAAGGCTTCAAATAAACTTTCAAATCAAACTTTCAAAAGGTACAAAAGTACAAAAGTTTTGGACTTTTGTACCGGTTTTTTTCACTGTCTAAATAAATGGATTTATCCCCATTTGAAAGTTTATTTGTTCGTCTTAGAACGGCTGTGTGGTCTAAGAAAACAACACCTAAGTTAAAGGTGTTATGTCGAAAATGAAAGGCTTCATTTTCTTTGGTCTGAGAGATAAATATTAATATTCTTTCGAAGCCTTAATAGTGTAACTAGGAACATCTTAGATATATTTTCAGAACTTCAAACAGATCAAGACAGATTGAATATATTTAACGCGGGAAATGGTTTCCTGGGAATTTTAAATGTGACAGCGCAGGGATGCCAAAAAAAGGAACATTCAGAAATTACGTTTAGGGGATTATTTGGGCGAAACAAATTGATCGACATTGTAGGGATTATTTGGGCGAAACAGATTGAGAGATTTTAGGGGTTAAATTTGGAAGAAGTAGAAACGAAAAAGGTAAGGCATCTTAGGGAATGCTAACTCTATTAAGAGATACATATTATTTTTTATTTGAGCAGTTCTCGACGGTGTTTTGTATAATACACAAGAAACATTTGAAGTGTTTAAGGTCCCCTACCCCAACCTCCAAGGGGCCCCCTCCCTCCAACTTTTTAGGACCCATCCCCCCTTTTTATACTTTTTGAAGTTTATTTTTTTAACATGATAATTTTATTTCAACTTTTTTTTACATTTCTTAGAATGAACAAGTACACAATATTGGGATTAGTAAGACGAATATGGATTTGAACATCAAGGACCGCAACCATCAATGACCCTAGCCATCAAGGACCCAAACCTCCAAGGGGCCCCCTTCCTCCAACTTTTTGGGACCCATCCCCCCATTTTTATACTTTTTGAAGTTTTTTTTTTTAAAATAATAATTTTATTTCAACTTTTTTTTACATGTCTTAGAATGAACAAGTACACAATATTGAGATTAGTGAGACGATTATGGATTTGAACATCAAGGACCACAACCACCAATGACCCTAGCCATCAGGGACCCCTCCCTCCAACTTTTTGGGACCCATCCCCCCATTTTTATACTTTTTGAAGTTTATTCTTTTTACATGATAATTTTATTTCAACTTTTTTTACATGTCTTAGAATGAACAAGTACACAATATTGGGATAAGTGAGACGATTATGGATTTGAACATCAAGGACCGCAAACATCAAGGACCCTAACCTCCAAGGGGCCCCCTCCCTCCAATTTTTTGGGACCCATCCCCCCATTTTTACACTTGAAGTTTTTTTTAACATAATAATTTTATTTCAACTTTTTTTTATATGTCTTAGAATGAACAAGTACACAATATTGGGATTAGTGAGACGATTATGGGTTTGAACATCAAGTGTACCGTGAGTAATATGTAATATATTTAAAATACAAAAAAAATAGAATTCTTTCTTTCTAAAGATAATTCCGACATAAATTAAACTTCCTCTAATTAAGCTTAAATCTCGTTTCCAAAAAAGAAAAGTTCCTAATCAGCAAAAAGAGAAATTGCATTTTAGCCTCAGCCAAACAACGACGCTATTCGATTTTGAATTTCGCTAAGATAATTGGTAATAAAAAAATCACCAGATACAGAATTCACAGGAAGTTTAAGTTATAAGAGCAGTATCAATGTTTAAATCATCGAAAATATTTAAAACCAATTATTGGATGAACTGTTAGCATAATGAAGTGAGTAGCGACCCCCTCCACAGGACTTGGGCCAATCGTGAAATAGCTCTCACGGCACAGAATCGTTACTTAGGATATATAGTGAAGAAAAGTGTTTTTCGCGTCATTATTGTCATTATTATTATTGGCATTCAGGCACTGCAATTCAAACTATTATTGGACATTTGTTTTGTCAGAATTATCATTATGATGCAGTCATTGTACAGATTTGGTCATTATTGTTATCTCAGCCACTATTGTCGTCAGTCGAAGTGAAGCACTGTTGTACACCTAAATGTAAGTCTCAATAAAACTATTGCTTTTCTATTTGTATTTGTTTTATTTATATGTCAGTATCTAATCGCACAGCAGGTAACTAGTTCGTATGCCTCCATCGGTAACGCTCCCAGGAATCTGATTTCTACATAACATTAGAGGTAACTGATTTCTAGATAACTCAAGGAAAAGAGGTTACATTTATATAGTGATATGTTTTATTTTCTCGCGTTCAGCGAGTGGTGCGGTCATAAATTTGGAGGAGAACCATAGCAGTCGCTGTAGCCCTCGACGGCACGAGATAAGCTATAACGGCTCAGATGATGCGATCGTAAAATTCCCCGGCGGAACCTCTTTATTTTCTCAGTATTTTTATAGCTTACTTAGTTTATCACTTAGCCTAAATAAAATTCACCCGACAGAGCTGGCGCGATCGGTACACCGCTTTCAATCATAATATTACATATGGCACATCCCTTAGCGCTCTAAGTGGCGCTATCGGAGTACTTATAAGGTGTAAGTTCACATCTTTAAAGCATAATATTACATTTGACGCGGTCAATCTTTATTACCACAATTGACACAAAGATTGTATCGCCACATATGGAACGGTCGGAAATTTGGAGGAAGACACGCGAACTAGTTAGTTTATAAACTTTGTAATTTAAATTTAATCTTTGGAAAGATACAGACATATAAGAAAAAGAATTAGGCCTATATTCGCTAAGCTATAACAGGAAAACCCTTTAAAATATCTCATAGGAGATAATAGCCTCCTCCAAAATAGGTGAAGTGAAAAATAAATTTATTTTGAGTTATTCAAACGCAAAAAAATGTCAGAAGAATTAAGCGAACTATTAATGGCGCAAAAGTTGGTCGCGAAAAATGTAGAAATAGTAAAGTCTATCCCGCAATACGATGGACAAACAGATATCGAAGAATTTAATATTCAATTGGCCCAGTTTGTAGAATTAACAAAAATAGAGCTAGAAACGTTAGTCGGCATGCTCATATTAAGATTAAAAGGGCAGGCAATAACCTTCCTAAAGCAAATTGAAAATACTATAGGTGATGACACCAGCTTGCCAATAAATATGGTGGACAAATTGTTAACGGCATTTAAAGATAGATTTATCGAAACTAGTTCTACAAATAAATTAAAAGACGGAATGGTATGCTTTGACCATTCACAAAACGTAAGAGAATATCTTGATAATATACGGATTTCAGTAGAAGCAAAATACGGAAAAGGTTCAGGAGAACTGTATGAAAAAGTCATACTAAATACCTTTTTGCAAGGGCTATCCCCAAAACTATATAGAATGGTAATATCCAAAAATATTCAGACGTTAGATCTTGCAGTTCAGGAGGTAGGGCGATTGATCGAAGTCGATACGATGGTGGCAAATCACAGTAAAACAAAATAAATAGCCTAGGCGAATCAAACGCAAGCCTGACCTTCAAGGGCGATCAGGCGTCTCCCAATTTCTTTTCGAGGGATAACTTCCCAGTGCCACAAAGAAATAGAGCGCAAGAAACCGTTTTCAGCCTGTCAAACAAATTAGTTATGAAAATAACCCAACAATAATAAGATGCTATATTTGTAATCGTGTTGGGCATATCGTGAGAGAGTGCCGTTATGTCCGCAATCGCACACCAAGGATCGCCGTCGGTAAAACGCAAAATTATGGCAACCATTTGTTCGGCAGAACAAATTTTAGCGCCAGTTGTGCACTAGGCTATAGCCAGGGAAGATTGCGGCAATCAGTACCTTACAACGCGTACCTACCAAATGTGTATAACCCTGCCCCCAATAGACAAATTAATTACCGATTTGAAAACCCAAATACTCGCCAAAGCCAATATAATGCGAGAATGGTATATAGAAATCCCGAAAATTTGCCGACGAGATATGAAAATTTTTCAAACCGACGACAGATAGTTAATTGGCCGACGGCAAATGCAACTTTTTCAAGCCAACGGCATTGACAGTCAGCGCCAGCAGCCGGCACTGACGCAAGAAACCCAAACTACCGTAATAATACATGGCGAAGGCAGAGAAATGTAAATCAATTAGATATGCCTACGGAATCTCACATGTCTGAATCTATTGCAGACACCGACGTACGAAATAACTCCACGGGGAAACGTTTCAGGCCCCTCAGAAGAATAAATTGGACCCAGAGGGTGCCTAGAATGTTTTATAGGTCCAAACCGATAGTAGTACAGTCTTGTAGTGATAGTAATAATAAGTTGCCTATTTTAATGATTTTTGTGTGGCAAATGTTTACTTTAAGGCTTTAATTGACTGTGGTGCAACGATTAGTATCATTAACTCATGCGTATTTAATATGTTGCCTCCGCATATTAGGCGACAAAGGAATCCAAATACTCCCAATTTAACTAGCGTGACAGGGCATAATTTGGATGCAAAAGGTTCAATTCGTCCTAGACGTAAAAAGGGATAATGTAATTTTTCCGACAAATTTTATAATATGCGATAACTTTTCGTACGAAGCCATTATCGGCGCAAATTTTTTAAGGTCTAATAGAGTACTATTAGACGTAACGGCTTGTCTATTCGGCTAAGGTAGGGGAAGGAATTTCTACCTTAAGAAACTGTAACAGAGGTTACGAAGAGAACGTAACAGTAAATAAAATTTCTGGCGGTATAATGATCGCAATCTTTTGAACCTCATGTCTCGCAAGGAGGACATGGCATAATCAGAAATTTGTTCAATTATTCTGAGAGACATTGCAGAAATGAAGTAAATTTAAATAATAAGTGTATTGAATCTGCAAAAATAAAAATAGGAGATATGCGACAGTATAGGTCAAACGAAATCAAGAAAATAGCGGAATTATGGAAAAACATAGTAAAACCCAATGTGACGCCGCAAGATGCCGCAGTGACGCAGCATAGCGCCAGTATGAATCTAATAGACAATGAAAATAAAGAGAAATATTACGGATTCGTGATACGGAAAACAAAGATCCCTCGAAAAACGATGCAAAGAATTCGAATATCACAGATGATTGAACCAGTAGATAGGAAATCCGAAATATGGCTTGCGAGCCCATCAGATGAAATTCCTGAAAATTGTTATGCGAGGAACAGATTATATCTTACGACAAAGGAGAAAGTTTTATTTGGGTAACTAATAACCACGAAAATGATACAATTACAACAAAAAAGGGAACGTGTTTAGTTCAAATCCAAGTTATCTCGGAGAATGATTTATATAGATGGGAAAATTCCAAAAGAAATCTAGTTAATGGCATTAAAACCTAAAATAATAAATACCCTCTAACTAAATCGCAATTCTTAAACAAATTTAATATGGATCATATTACGGACTTAGAACTTAAGAAAAAATTATGCGAATTATTATTGAATTTTAAAGATGTATTTTCCGCATCTGAAGATGACATCGGACTGATACCATTTTATGAACATTCAATTCTGAACGACCGGTAATCCTAGTAGCAAAACAGCCATATCGTGTACCGTATAAGCATAAAGAGTGGTTAAAAAATAAAATTCATGAATTAGAAAAAAAATGAAATTATACGCCCCAGTATAAGTCCGTATAGTGCACCAGTGATCTTGGTACCAAAAAAGAATGGTGATCTTAGACTTGTTGTAGATTATAGAGCCCTTAACAAACAAGTAGTTAGTGATAAATTTCCTTTACCAAGAATAGATGAAATTCTTGACTCTATTCAAGCAAAAACAAAATTTTTACTTCTTTAGATCTTACCCAAGGCTACCACCAAGTGAAAATAGCCGAAAAAGATGTCTATCAAAATGCGTTTTCTACGACTGAATGTCGTTCATATGAATACTTAAGAGTACCTTTTGGACTTAAGACAAGTTTAAGCACGCTATGTAGACCCTTATTACACCTGTTAAGAGGATTAAAGAATATCATTCATTTTGTTGATGATGTCATATGCGTGGGAGAAAACGCTGAACAACACTTAGCAACATTAGCTAATGTGTTCGAGAAATTCAGACAGGGCAATTTAAAATGCCAGCCTGAAAAAGTAAATTTATTTCAACCTAAAATTAAATTTTTTGGAGTAGTGGTGACGCAAGGAGAGATATATCCAGACCCTGACAAAATAAAATGTGTTGAAAACCTCAAACCCCCTAGAACTATGAAACAATTAAGAGGCATTTAGGCCTTACTGGCTACTTTAGAAAATTCGTGCGCAATTACACCCAAATTGCGAAACCCCTCACGGAATTAACTAAAGGGAACTCCCAAAATGTTATCTGGTCCCAGGAAGCTCAAACTTCCCTAGACCGTCTCAAAAAGGCACTCACTTCTGAACCAATATTATCGCTGCCTGATTTCGAAAACGGACAATTTGTGGTCACAACCGATGCTAGTTCAATAGGCATTGGCGCTATTCTTTCGTAAATAATCCGGTAGAAAACCCTAATCCTCTAGAGGGAACGCCTAAACAAAAAAAATAGGAAAAGTTATATGCTATTCGAGTAGAACCTTATCAAAGGCGAAAGAAGTTATTCCGCCACAAACTTAGAATTATTATCTATAATCCACCACTTGGACAAATTTAGACACTATTTAATCGGTAGAAAATTTATACTACGATCAGATCATAAAAGCTTGCAGTACCTGCGCACATTTAAAAACCCCACGGGAATTCTAGCTAGATGGATTATGAAAATCCAAGACCTAGATTATGAATTTGAATATTTAAAAGGTAAACAAAATGCAGCTTGTGACTTTTTGAGTAGATACCCAGAAAATATGCCGTCGGACACCGAGGAAAATGAAGTTAACGCTATCAATACTAAGAACAAACATAAATGTAAGAAAAACAAAGTCAAAGACACAGTAAAATAAAATATGGATAACTATTGTCCCTTGTCTTTAGAAAATATAAAAAGAAAGCAAAAAAAGGACGAAATGTGTGTAGCACTTATTAATTATTTTGTGAATGGTGATGTGTTACCAGATAAATTCAAAACTCTTAGAAAAGAGATAGATAATTTTTACTATGATCTTGATGAAGAAATACTATGCAGAATCGTGACTGCTGAGGCAAATAGAAACCAAACCTCAATAATACCTGTATTACCCCAAAACTTAATAACACCTGCATTCGAATATTTTCATTCAGATATAGGTGGACATTTAGGAGTAGCGAAAAATTTCCATAAATTAAAACAATATTTTTACGTGCCGTCGGCAGTAACAAAACTCAAGGAATTTGTAAGTACATGCGAAGCGTGTAACTTAAGAAAAAAACCCCAAGCTTATCCTAATCCTCCAATGGGAAGAGTCCCGGTAGCGAGATTCCCCTTCGATATTGTCTCATTTGATTTATATGGAACCAGTGGAGGCTTGCCTGTTTCCAACAGAGGCCACACTTGTATTCTTTCAGTTATAGATCACTTTTCCGGATTTACTTTTGCAAAAGCATTAAAAAATCAAGGCGCTTACGCTACGAGTAAGGCGTTAGCGAAATTATTTTAAAATTTGGCATTCCAAATAAGGTTTTAAGTGACAACGGAAGCAATTTTGTTTCAAAAGTAACAAAAGACTTAATGAGTTTTCTTAACATAGAGAAATTGTTGACTTCCCCATATCACCCACAAGCTAATGGTAAAATAGAAAATAGGCATAAAATATTTTCGAATGTATTAAGCATTTATACAAAGACAACAGGAACGATTGGGATCAATTCTTACCTTATTTAACTAACATAATCAATACTGCTTATTCAGAAACAACCAAAGACAACTCTTTTTATTTACTTTTTGGTCGCGATTTTAGAATCCCGTATGATGATATTATTGAAGTCCCGGAAATATTACAATAACTCGGAGGATTACAAACAAGAATTCATAAATAGGATGAGGAAAACTCATAAGATAGATAGGCAAGAGTTGGAAAAATGTAAAATAAACCAAGAGCTAAGAAACCAACCCAAAGTCAAGGGGAGCATAGATTTCAAGATAGGAGATTGCGTCTACCTAAAGAGCTAGGCAAAGACGGAAGGCAAAAAACTTTCCAACAAATATTCTGGACCGTACAGAATAGTCAAAAAGTACATAACGATTTACTTTAAAATGGTGAACCCCGATAGTGGAAGAACTTACAAGGTGCATGTTAGCCGAATGAAAAGTCAAATTTCCAGAAAGATGGGTACCGCGTCCCCCGTCTACCGATTCGTCAGATGCAGAAAATGAGCCCCCTAAATCAAGATTGGCAGAGCTAAAACCCTTTAACTTCAAGCAAGACTATTTCGAGAATGATAGTGACGAGGAAAACTTTGAAGAATTTTTAGCTATGAAAAATCTAGTTATTCCCAAGAGAAAATCCCTAATACCAGTAAGAATAAAAACGCCAAAAAATCCAAAAAGTTCATCATCAGAGAGCGCAGGAGAATTAGATTATACGATATCTCCAAAAACCCAATTTTTCCCTGATAGAATTTCGACCCCTTGTCCCCCCAAAAAGATTTCCAGACGATATGGTTTCCCCTGCAACACCAATAGAGAGGCCCTGTCATTACAGGAGGAATTGAACAGAGCGGTAGAAACTCCGGGTATTATTGTAGAGAAAACTCCTCCCAAAGATTCAATTAAAACA
The DNA here is from genome assembly GCA_027921565.1 of Artemia sinica. Classification (NCBI taxonomy): domain Eukaryota; kingdom Metazoa; phylum Arthropoda; class Branchiopoda; order Anostraca; family Artemiidae; genus Artemia; species Artemia sinica. Next base: position 928,300 of record JAPEVW010000062.1, on the reverse strand, counting down.
ATCTGCGAGAAGCTATGGATTTAATAAATTTCCCAATAAAAAGAGTCAAAGTACATTGCCTAAGAATCAAACTCCCAAGGATGACCAGCAAGGACAATATCATGATATAACTGTGTCCAAGGTCAAGCCTAAACAGTGGACTTCATGGAGGGAAACACTAGTGCAAAGAATGCCCCATCCCCCTGAAGACATGGCATTTAAGCAGTGGCGGAACCCCGCGAAAACTTTTGATTCCTCTCAAAGCTCTCAAGAATCTTTCAAATCTCCCGAGTTGAAAACTCAAAGCGATGACTTAGAGAATAAACCTTCTACTTCCAGAGGAGTAGAAATTTACGAAGGAAGGGGAGGTGATACCTCAAAACTGCGAGGTGCCACCTCTAAAAGTTCTAATGTGGAATCATCGGAAACCAGTTCCGAAGAGTCTGACGACGAATCAGAACATATAGTAGTTAAAGAAATAGGGAAATCAAAACCGACTTCAGCAGCCGCGCACGCGAAAGAAACAAAATTAAAAGGGCAAGAATTTTTGAAAAAAACAATACAAAAATTTGATCTTATATCGCTAGCAAAACCTAAAAAGAAAAAACCGCAAGAAACAGAAGAAAAAGTAACGACACAGTCAGGTAGAACGGTTAAGAAACTGGACAGACTGAAATACCCTTAAAAATACAGAGAAAAAAGATTTTAATGGATAGGCGTCATAAAGGAATAATAGCTTAAAAACTTTTAGCTCACAGGTAAAAATCATACAACTATAAAAATGCTGTAGAATTTTTTTTCAACAAACATCAAGGCTTCGCACTGAATCAAAACCGTCTGATACCGTCGTTCAACATATATCAGTTCCCGAAAACAAATTCTAATTAAAAAGTCACATTGCATATAATTAATTCGAATAATTTCCTTTAATATAAAAAGTCTACCCGTACCATTCCAGTACGATGTATCCAGTCCAGCTGAAAGAAGCCTTGCTAGGAAGTACTAAACGAGAAATATTCATACACCTTAGAAATGATCTTTGGTTATTTATTGTTCCAAGAGAAACTGTTGGAACTTTGTCTTGCTATAATAATACAGAAAGAATAAATCCAAGTTACAGGACAGAATTACTGTTACAAGATGTGGGTACTATAACCATAAAACAAGGATGTCGACTTGTAACTAAAGAGTCAACTGTTTGAACGCCGTTAATTACCACGAGCGCAAATATAATAAGTCCCAAAATAATCAATTTTAAGGCAATTAATCTGTCGTACACTATTCCCAATAAAGAGAGTGAGGAAATGAAAACCTCGATATGGTCCAAAATAGAAACGAATAAAGGGACATTAAGGCTTACAAATATAAGAGAAGCATTAGACTCCCAGATTCCCCTATTTACAAATGAGGACCAGAGATTAACGTATGTAGATAACAGATACGGATTATTCTCAACCAATTTCTGGTGGAACATACTACTGAGACTGACCGTATGTTTCGTGATTCGCAATTTCCCTGATCATGAGAATCTTACTGACTTTTAATTATGGAAAAATCCTGAGACTAAGAAGGCAAAACCCAAAGGAAGAACACGGGGAAACGGCTGAAATGCAGAAGTTAAACCCGGAACCCCATGAGAACGTCTAAGCCAAGAAAAGGGAAGACATTAGAAAATGAGTGGGTATGGAGGTCTCCACTCGTCCTTGCTATGTCTTGTTCCCTCATTGTAAGCGTCGTTTACGTAAAACCGTGTGGCTATGACGCTGCAGACATGCGTTTCTTAAACAGCACGGACGTGCGTGAACAATGAAGGCATGAAATATGTTGTAAACTGAGACCTCAAATTTAACAATGTAGAGTAATTTATGTTAAATGGTTATTTTAAATCTAAGGGAGAATTAAATAAGTGTTGAAGGATTAAATAAGTCTTGTATCGTCATTTTTTCTCAAAGCAAATTAGAAGAAATCTCTGTTCTAGATTTCCTAACGAGAAAGTATATATTTGGAAACTGACACGATAATGACATTGTTTTGTCAAAATCAATGTTTTTGTAGTAATATTAGTGTATCTATTTAATATTGTCTTGTAGGGTAACATTCACCCTAATTTGCACCTAATCGTATTGTTTATTATGTATTAAGACTACTTGATTTTAAAGAACGTGTGATTCTGCCTAGCTATTTTTATTACAGGAAGTGGATTGACATATTGGAAATCAATCATTACAATGCGTAGTCCAGTGCAGATACAACCTAGTAGCATCTATTTTCATCATACCTCAACCAACGAAGAGTACTCACCATAGACTCCAGGCAATTTTCATCCCAGCTCCGTTTAGGAAAATTATAGTTACCTTTGATCGTTGTTTCCTCGACCACGAAACATATTACATATCAGGTAACACTATATTTGAATCTCAGTATCCAGTGCATTATCGAACTATATAATCACATAAATCCTGAGAACCCCATCGACCAGTACAAGATATAAGTACATAAATATCACCCTTGATAATCCTTGTGGACCCATATACCACATGACTGTATAGTCATGATATTTGATGAACCCAAAGATTATTTATGTGTCGCAGATTCACGGGTCGAATCCCTTTCGACCATTTCTCGGAGTCCATCTTATCACCTCTATCAAATGCGAAAATTCATATCTCTGTTATCCCATAAATGTTACGAGATAATTTCTGAAAAATGGACCTGGAAACCAACCATTGAATCACAGAAACAAAATTAACCCCAGTGACTAGCCCTTCAGTGACAATATACCCCTCCCACAAGTTAAAGACAATATGTTGAAGGAGTCACTAAAATTTGATGTCGACCATTCCAAATCCAAACATCAATTCCCCTGAGATTAACCAAGGAATCACCGCAAAAGTTAATAGACGCAAGCCAGGCACGAACAATTTTATAAGAGAACTGTAATCTCTAAGTGCACAAACGAACAATTTTATAAGAGAAGTACATTCTCTATGTGCTTTAAAATGTGCCTAAAAAGATATGCTGAGAAGAAAATGAACGCAGTCCCAGTGTTCAACCCCTTAATGATAAGGCACCCTATGAACTATCCAAAAACAGCAAGTGAGAATGAACTCTGATATAAAAATTCCACGCGCCTGTACCTGGGAGTATCATTTTCCATTTGACAATTAGAGAAAGCTTTTCTTCCAACGATGAACATCATCATGCTCGAACTGTTCTGTGAAGAAACTATATTGTAAGTGTTTTAAAAATTTTGCCAAGACGAAAGGAGTGAAGAACCATAATTTACAACAGAAGGATTGAGTACGCTAAAAGACATGAATGGTGATGAAATATTTGTGAATTTACATATGTTACATTTTAATAACTTCGATAACTTAAAAATTCCAATATCCTATCACTAATATTACATAGCAAACATTCCAAAGCAATTCCAGCAAACATTCCAGCAAGCATTCCAGCAAACATTGAAACAAAGTGTTCTAATATTTACCAGTGAACGTGGTAGACATAATATTGTGTGTTCTAAATCGTTCTTATATGTAGTGTTAGATGTTCAGAAAGAGTTATGTGTAGTGTTGTCGTACTATTCATTTAATTTAGCGTAGATAGGAAGCACAATTATCCTATAGTTAGCAAAGATAAAAACTTTTCAAAAAGTGAATTTTCAAAAAAAAACCTCATAGTAAAAGTAGAATACCCTCAATCTTGTTGGAAATGTAAAAGTCATCAGTGTTAGATGTAGAAAAAAAAATCTTTAGTTTAGTAGCTAGACTAGAATCATAGATAATCTCAGTCCGGTAGATGAACTTTAGATAGGGATGTATAATAAAATAAGAAAAGTAATAGAGAAAATTTTTAGCACTCCTGATTAAGCTTATATAAAAGTATAAAATAATACAATGTCAATTCAAATTACGTAGGACCAATAGTAGATAAATCGCGAATATTTCAAAACCCAAGGGCAAGCAAGTCCTAATGACGGGACGTCATTAAATATTGGGAGGGGTAATATGTACCTTGAGTAATATGTGATATATTTAAAATACAAAAAAATCGAATTCTTTCTTTCTAAAGATATTAAACTTAATAAAACTATTAACGACATAAATTAAACTTCCTCTAATTAAGTTTAAATCTCGTTTCAAAAAAAGAAAAGTTCTTAATCAGCAAAAAGAGAAATTGCATTTTAGCCTCAGACAAACAACGATGCTATTCGGTTTTGAATTTTGTTAAGATGATTGGTAATAAAAAAAATCACCAGATACAGAATTCACAGGAAGTTTAAGTTATAAGAGCAGTATCAATGTTTAAATCATCGAAAATATTTAAATAAATTATTGGATGAACGGTTAGCATAATGAAGTGAGTAGCGGGCCCCCTCCACAGGACTTGGGCCAATCGTGAAATAGCTCTCACGGCACAGAATCGTTACTCAGGATATATAGTGAACAAAAGTGTTTTTCGCGTCATTATTGTCATTATTATTATTGGCATTCAGGCATTGCAATTCAAACTATTATTGGACATTCGTTTTGTCAATTATCATTATGATGCAATCATTGTAGAGATTTGGTCATTATTGTTATCTCAGCCACTATTGTCGTCAGTTGAAGTGAAGCACTGTTGTACAACTAAATGTAAGTCTCAATAAAACTATTGCTTTTATATTTGTATTTGTTTTATTTATATGTCTGTATCTAATCGCACAGCAGGTAACTAGTTCGTATGCCTCCATCGGTAACGCTCCCAGGAATCTGATTTCTACATAACATTAGAGGTAACTGATTTCTAGATAACTCAAGGAAAAGAGGTTACATTTATATAGTTATATATTTTATTTTCTCGCGTTCAGCGAGTGGCGCGGTCATAAATTTGGAGGAGAACCATAGCAGTCGCTGTAGCCCTCGACGGCACGAGATAAGCTATAATGGCTCAGATGATGCGATCGTAAAATTCCCCGGTGGAACCTCTTGATTTTCTCATTATTTTTATAGATTACTTAGTTTATCACTTAGCCTAAATAAAATTCACCCGGCAGAACTGGCGCGATCAGTACACCGCTTTAAATCATAATATTACATATGGCATAGTCTTTAGCGCTATAAGTGGCGCTATCGGAGAACTTATAAGGTGTAAGTTCACAGCTTTAAAGTATAATATTACATTTGACGCGGTCAATCTTTATTACCACAGTTGCCACAGACATTCTATCGCTACACAAGGACCGCAACCATCAATGACCTTAGCCATAAAGGACCTCAACCTCCAAGGGGCCCCCTCCCTCCAACTTTTTGGGGCCCATCCCCCATTTTTTTAATACTTTTTAATACAAATGGTGGAAATGCAAGAGTATCATTACCAGAGATGATAGTGCTCAAAGAGAATGCCGACATAAAAATAATAGTTGATGAAGAGGGGCATCTTCTTGCTCATGGTTCTAGTAACACATTACCTACTGATACATTTTTTTCCCCTCGCTCAGGTATTAGTATTCAAATGAATGCATAGGGGAAAAGAAAAGCCAACTGCTGCACTAATGTAGTAAATCATATCATGGCACGTGCGCGCACGTAACCTAGTCTAAATTAACCTGAAAATGAATAAAACCCAGCTTTATTAAAAAAAATATGCAAAAATGTACCACGTAACCTACCCTAAATTACTCTTGAAGTATACAATTACTCTTATTACTCTCAAAAATATGAAGCCGTTTTCAAGTACAAATACATATATATATATATATATATATATATATATATATATATATATATATATATATATATATATATATATATATATATATATATATATATATATATATATATATATATATATATATATATATATATATATATATATATATATATATATATGTATTTGTACTTGAAAACGGCTTCATATTTTTTCGGAAAAATTGGCATCCTGGAATGTTCTGGCCTAAAAAAACATTCTAGATAAGTCGGATATTTAGAAAAATTCGTTAAGAGCCTCAATTTTACAAAAAAAAACATGTGAGTGACGTCATTTTTATATACATCAGTATTGCAATGACGTTATCACACTTGGTCGGAAAAATTGAAGATTTTTATGTATGAAGAAGTTTATATTAAATTGATTTGAGAGCAAAAATTGGTAATTGCAAAAATATTTCAAAATATTTTAAAAGGGATAACAACAATTCAAAACCTTAAAAAAAAGTTTGAAGCTTATTAGAAATGGTTGTTAGAAATCGGACTTGCGGTAATAATCAAATGTCTTTGAATAGACCTCAGTATGAAAATACTTTAAATTGTGTAATAAGCAAAGAATTGGTAATTGCAAAAATATTTGTATATATTTTAACAAGGAATTACAACAATTCAAAGGACCTTAAAAAGAAAACCAAAAGTTTGAAGCCTAGCAGAAATCGTTGTTAGAAAAAAAATCATTGCTGAATTTCCTTTCTAATAAGAATAAGAAATGTTTTTTTATTATGCCTGAGTAATAATTTTAATGTTTTAATTTCAAACTAGAAAATACCTGAAAATTTTTAAATTAGTTTTTTTTTTGTTAGACATTATTTTCAAATCCGCATTGTTTCCCATTATGAGCCAACTATTGATGAGAAGTAAATTAAAAAAGTAATATAAACCAATCGTGCGAGCAAATTTTTGTGCATCGCTTAGGGCTATATCTATCCCCATTAAGGGGGGCTTAATTGTCACGATGGAGCCCATTATATTTAGAAATTATATATTTGGAATGGAGAGTCGATTGGTACTGCTCCCAATATTTAGTTGAGAAGAGGCCACACAAAATAAGTGAATCCGCTCAGTCAAATTTAACTTAGAGATAATTGTCTCTTTTAAATTGTTCATTTTGAGTAAAATCCTGATACTTAGGATCAAATTCACTTCCAAGCATTATTGTGGCCTATAGAATTGAAAAACATGATTATATACTAATTGTAAACCGATTGTCCATTTCAGAATTCTCATCCAATAGCATTTGGACCGTCCATTCATGTGTATGAATGGACGGAGGGCCCACTGGGGGCCGTCCAATTATACAGGCTGAAATCCTTGTGTGATTTAATTTCGGCAAAATTCAGACTTTTACCTTTTGTCTCTTTGTTTTGGTACCCTTGTCCACGGTGCTCAAGTCTCACGTGGAGGTATTTTTCGAGTGTTTCTACTGGTGACTAGTTGCTTTATAATCCATTTTATCACTAAAAAGGACACTATATCTTTGAATTTACGACCAAGTGATCCACCTTCTAATTTTATACGACTACCTGCCCGATGCAATGAGGCTGAAAAAAAATAAAATAGGAGATACATTGCTGTTTATTGAGTGTGCGCTACCGAGCAGAGCCGTTGACAATGGTGGATGCTTAAGAAAAAGAAAGTAGAAGCAAAATTTAATTATTACAAGACAAGATATAAATATAACAGATATCATATGAAAGGTCTGGGGAAAATAGACCACTAAAATCGCAAATGTGAGAAAAACACATGCCGTTAGTAGAAATTATATTTGATTGCTCATCAGCCTCAAATTATGAATGAATACTTTTTTTCTTCTAGGGCCGAACTTATTGAAAAGCAGCATCCCTGTGAAAACGAAATCAAATGCTAAATGGATAAAGCTGTCGAACTAATCTTGAGCAATGATGACCTACAGGTAATGTTTTGTATTCTCTTTTCTTTCAAATAGGTTTATAACAGGTTCAAATAGGGTATCTAAATTTATACAAATCATTAAGTTCAGTGTTACTAATCAAAAGCTACGAGCCTAAACAAATTTGCCTGATTTTTAAAAAAGGGAAGGAACGCCCCTAAAAGTCAAGGAATCTTAATGAAAATCACACCATCAGATCCAGTGTATAAAAACCCTATTTAGAAGTTCAAAGCTCCCATTTACAAAAATATTGAATTCTGTATGTTTTGCCAGAAAAAAGGTCACAGTTGCGTGTTTTTTTGTTGTTTTTTTCACCAGGGGGATCGCATCGAACCAATTGTCCTAGAATATTGAGGAAGGGCTTATTCGAACGAAAATAAAAAGTTCTAGTTCCCTTTTTAAGTGATCAAAAAGATTGGAGGGCAACTAGCCCCCCTCCTACCCACCGTTTTTCCTAAAAGTCATCCGATGAAAATTCTGAGATAGCCATTTTGTTCAGGATAGTTGAAAAGCCCGTATAGTGTTTCTTACTGGGAAGTATACATACTTTTTCGGGAGCGGGGGGGGGGGGGGCGGGAATTTTCACAAATGGAAATTTTTAATGGGGATACTCTTCCGTGGGGAGGGAAGTTCCCGGGGGTTAACTTTTAAAGAAAATTTTGTACTTGGGGAATTTGCCAGGATTTTTAAACGAAATTCTTTTTTTCTTTAGGCTTCTTATAGTTTTCAATGGGTGTCAGGTTTCAGATAGAACGAAAGCTTTTTATAAAAATATACTTATTTTGACTATAGGTTTAGCCATTTACGCATTATTACGGTTTGAATAAACAGGCATATGTACATGAAATGTAAATAAACGTGCTTTTTTCACTTTTCTCTTCAAATTTCTTATATTGTGCACAGGTTTATAATAGGATGAAAGCGCAGCGTTTCGGAGACAAACTTCGTTTGACAGTAGGTTTTGGAATTTTCTAGTTATTTTGCTTATAATTAGCAAGCACATGACATATCTAAGCATAAAACATGCAAATGTAGCGTATGCATATGTGAGCAGCTGATGAAATATCTTCAAGGAACTTTTATATCCAACAGGTTGAAATTCTCCTGAGATGTTATTGATGTATTTAGAGGTAATTTCATCTAAAATATTTGCAGTTAGTTACTTATTAGGATAAACAATCACTGTCCAGACATACCTATATAGGGAAGCCAACTAATGATACCCAACGTGTAGACAACGTTACACCTGAAATATCAATACAACGTTACACATTGAGCTACACATTGTTATACAAAACAACTGAGGGTTTCACTGTTAATATTACACAATTTTGCACTTGATGGAAGTTACACCTTTTCAATATGCCCAAGAGCGCTAGTTCGGTGAGTCTCGCTGTGCACCTATGAAAATACGAAAAATTATGTTATTTTTTACTCCGACTTCATAGCTGGTTGCCCTCCAATTTTGAAGGCAGCCAGCCCCCCTCCATCACAAATTAATTTTTTTTATTCTGAGACCATTTTTTTCAACATAGTTAAAAGATCTAATAAATATGTCACTGGGGATGGCAACCCTCCACAACCCTCGGGGCAAGGGCTGTAAGTTATATCATTCAACCATTGTTTCCATATAGTATATGTTATTGGGAAATAGGGCATAGTTGACCTTTAGTGTTCAAAACGACCATGGGTATTCAGGTGAAGCTTTTAGAGAATATCGATGGAAGGGGTGCACTAAATCAAAACACCTTATCTGCATACAGATTGTCAAAACGACGAACTCAGGAATGACTGAGGGTATTATTTTGGAACCTTCAGGAAATGATAAGAGGGGGTGATCAATTGACCAAAAAGGCAATATTTGCACACTACTACTATTGCTACTACCCACTACCTACTGCTACTACTACTACTATAGCAAAGGCTTTTTGTATTAAGTTGAAACCTCCCGACTTTGATGGTCTGGTATGTTTAAGTGATCTAGCTACTACTACTAGTACTAGTGCTGTTGCTGCTGCTACTATTAGTACTACTACTGATCCAACTACTACCGCTGGTACTCCTTCAACTACTACTGCTGCGACTGTTACTACAACTACATCTTAAGTGTGTGAAGGTGAAAATCTTAGGGAATAGTGAAGGGGAAGTTGAAATGAATCAAAACACGCCGTGTGCATGCAGGTTATCAAAAGGCTGTATCAGCAAAATCTTAGGGAACGGCTTAAAGTGTGAAGTTGAAACTCCCATGACTTGTTGCGGGAGAGTTTGAACTAACTAAAAGGCATATTTGCATAACATTACTACTACAACATTGCTACTGTATAACATTGCTACTGATTTTGCTACTACCGCTATTGTTCCTGCTACTACTACTATTAGAGTTATTGTAACTACTGCTTCTTCTACAACTACCACTGCTACTACTGCTGCTGCCTCTACCATTACTACTGCTCCTAACGCTAAGCGTATTAAGGTGAAAATCCCAGGGAATGTTTAGACGGTATTGAACTGAATTAAAACAAAACTATTGGCACACAGAATGTCAAAAGAACGCATCAGCAATACCTCGGGAGCTGCTTACTGTATTAAACTTAAACTTTCAGCTTGTGTTGAGGGGAGGGAAGGTTGAAAAAAGCAAAAGGTGCTCTGTGCATATTGCTACTAAGGCTACTATTACTACTACAACTATTGCTACTGCTGATGCTAAGGGTAGTAGTGGATGTATATTCCATTTAAACAGGCCCATAAGGGGTATACCGAAGTTGCATGCCCCTCAAGACGCTGGTGTTATTGATTGTTGATCTATTGCGCACACGTGGATGTTACGTAATACTTTAGGGGGAAAAAGCTTTTCAAGCTTTTCCCCCTCAGGGCCGCTAATCAAGAGGAGACCCCGACCCCCCTCCCCAGGTGTGAACCCATTATGATACCCCGTGACATTTCACGCACCATGGCACTGTGGCTGGCCCATGGTAAACTGTGGCAGATATTATCATTTATAATTCACTTTCAGCCATTTTCTTTATATAAATTCGGCTTTAAATCCATTGCTTTGTGTTTTATAAGCCAATCATATTAACCCCCTAGGTATTTTCATATCTTTTTTTGACAAAATAATATTCAGTTCCAGTTCTCCCGCTTCTGGTCTCCGATTACAGCGGCTTCAGTTATAATTCTGTTGGCTCCCAACCCGGTTCCAGTTCCAGTCTCAGTTCCATTGATTCCAGTTTCGGTCCCACCGAGCCCGGCTCCATCACTTCTGCCCCCGATTCCACGGTTCCAATTCCACCAATTCCGCTCCGAGTTCCGCAGGTTCCAGGATTTTTTTTTATGCGGCTGCCCCCGTAGTACTCTGTGGCTGGTCGTCTTTATTTTTTTATGAACGTAAGACCAAATTCGAATTTTCTGTGGGAATACCCCATCGAAGCAAATGATGAAACCATTGGATGAGATAACAAAAAATGAATTACCATCCATGGACCATGACTTTTCTTGGCACCTGGAACTTTGTGCCCCGTGTGACTCCTGACCCCATTGTCCTTTCTACCCCACGGATCAGCACAGTCCAGAACACTTCAAAATTACTAACTTGTCAATCCATTCGAATAGTTTAGTCTTATATTCGATTCCCTCATGGGACGAAACCTTTGATGGCAGATTATAAAGGTTCCCTGAATCAAAACACGTCTTACGTAGGTGGTCTTTGGGAATGTCTTGTGTAAACATCCCGACCAAAAAAAAACGTCTCGAAGAAAAAAAAAAGTCTCGAAGAAAAACGTCTTGAAGAAAATAAACGTCTCGAAGGAAAAAATAAACGTCTCGAAGGAAAAATAAACGTCTCGAAGAAAAAAAACGTTTCGAAGAAAAATGTCTTTAAGAAAAACAATAACACGTGCGTTTAAATCGTATTAGTAAACAATAATATCTCGTAAACTATCACGTAATATCCAAGTCTGCGCAATATGTCATCCTCATTTACATCCGGGAGGGGGTTCTCCACTTAATTAGCGGCACTGAGGGGAAAACATCTTGATAAAATGTCTTTAAGAGAAAACATCGCCTAAAGTATTACATGACACCCAGTTGTGCGCAATAGATCAATAATCAATAACCCCTGCATCTTGAGGGGCTAGCAACTTTAGGTATGCCCCTATGGGCCTTTTTAAATGGATTTTGCCTCACTACTATTGTTAATAAGTTAAATCTTCCAAGAATTATCTAGGGATGTTGAACAAAATCAAAACATAGTATGAACATGTAGATTCTCACAAAGGTGTAACGGAAAAATTTGTTACACCTGAAACACCTGTTGAAACCTGTTACACCTGTTGAAACTATCAGGGCATGTTGAGGTGGAATTTGAACTAGCCAAGAGGCACTATGCGCATACTCCTACTACTAATACGATTACTGTAACTAGTGAGGCTAATTGTATTAATGCCAAAACTTTCAGGGAGTGTTTAGGAGACAATTTATCTAAATCAAAACAAACTAAATGCATGCAGAAGGCGTATAAGCAATGTCTTAGTAAAGATTAGACATTAAGTTAAAACTTTCAAAGATTGTTAAGGGATGTATTGAACTAAACAAAAGGCAGTATGAGTATTTTACCGGTATTTGTAGTATTGCTTCTGCTACGACAGCTACTTCTTCGGTGGCTAAGAGCATTAAGTTGAAATTTTCAGGGAATATTTAGGGCGATGTTTAACTAAATTAAAACAGACTGTTTGCATTCAGGTTGCCAATAGGGTGCTTGAGCAATTTCTAAAGAACTGATTAGCATATTAAGTTGAAACTTTTGGGATGTGTAGAGAGGAATGTTGAAACTGACCAAAAGACACTATATGCATATTGGTACTACTACTACTGCTCCTACTTCTGCTACTATAATAACAATAATAATAATAATAATTTATCTATGCCCGCTCATGAACAAAAAATGACAAGTGGAGTACAAAGAGAGAAAAAGGAAATAAACAAAGAAACTACAGCAATCAAAATCATACACACATGCAATCAAAATATACACACGCATTTTCCTGCATCAGTTTTAAAAATTCTGGTCCATTGCTTAGTTCAGTCCTACGTCTCTTATTACCCTACAATATGAATGTCAACTTTCTCTTCTTTTTGAAACCACTTTCTAAGCAATATGGTAAGGCAAGAAGGCTTATACAGAAAACATATCGTTCTACAAATAACCCAACTAGCCCATTACTTGATTTGCAGTCTCTCTACATTCTTTCGTGCGCTTCTTTCACTTTTCATCAACTTCATGCTGATATTTCCATAGCCCTTCAAACTACTCCTTCTTTCGTCACTGATAGGTCTACGCATCATCTTAGCAATTTAAGGAATATTAATATTTTATTCATCCATCGGTTAGGTCTGACTTTAATCATTAACTGCTTGTCATATCGTTTTGAATAGCCTACCTGAGTCAGCTCAAGAATGTCTCTCGTTTGGTAGTTTCAAAAGAATTTAATAAATTTTTTAATGTCTCGATTTTAATGTATATATATATATGTTTTAAATTTTATTATTACTATTTTTTTTTTGGGGGGGGGGATCCTAGCCTGGGTTAGAAATGTTGGTTGTGAGGGGCGTTGAGTTTGTTCAATATTTTTGTGGCTTGGTTTCAAATATATATTTGGAATTTGGTTTAATTTATTGGATAGTCCTAAACTTCCTTTTTTTTCTTTTCTCCTTTTTTTTTTTTTGGGGGGGGGGGCTCTTAAAATCCCTTTTTGTTTGGGTCTATTAACTATTGTTTTTTTTATTTGTTTTGTTGTGTTTGTGTGTTGGGTCTTTGAAAGGTTGAAATGCAATATATTGAAAATACTTTTCTTCTCTCTCTTTTTTTTTAGTATTGGTGTCATTTGTGTTTTTTCCTTTTTTTCCTGGCCATAGAGCCTTAGGGGGGATTCTATGTTAAAGTGTTTTTGTTGTAACTTTATTGGTTGAATAAATTGATTGATTGATTATAATAAGTAACACTGGGTTTATTTTAAAATAAAGTATACATCGTCGATTCCTTGAAGCAAGCTTGTGCGGAAGAAAACCCTCCTAATAAATCGATTAAAAAAAAAAAAAAAAAAAAAAAAAAAAATCATAATTAGAGCTCAACTTACCGGACCCGAAAGCCACCGAACCTCCAAACAGCACCCAACAAAATTATAATATTTATTATCTTAATCATATTCATATAATACCACACTAACTTATGGACACAGTCATAAAGGGTGTGCACCGGCAGCAACTCGGATAATTTTTCGAATGATCTTTTATAGCCTGATTTTCCAGATCTGGCAATACTTCGGTCGGGTCACGCAAATTATATGAGCTCAGGAGACAAGTGCTACGTTCGTATAACGGTAGACGCAGCAAAAATTTCAGATACTTGCAATAAACTGATCAAAGTTTCATTTTTTCTGTTGCTGTTAACCAGTCCCATAGCGGGGAGATATATAGAAGATGTGGCAATGTAATTGCTGAATAAAGTCGTGATAGCACTTTTCTATTGTAACTATACTTGAGTGCTGCTAACTTAGCATAACTAAATCGAATCGCGGTATATATATTTTCGATAAGCAGGGTCCTAGAACTGATGATGCTAGAGCCATACGTAACACCAAGGCACTTTAGTTGATGCACCGAAAATGCTTCGTTCCATTAATGATGACGTATGCAGGGCTTCCACTTCTAGGGGAAAATCCCTATTTAGGGGAAAATCACTCTTTTAGGGACACTTATTTTGAATCTAGGGATTCAGGGGAATCTGGGTAAATTAAGGGTTCTTAGGGATATTCAGGGAAAGTTAGATTTTTTCAAGTGAAGGCTGAAATATTCTCATAGATTCCATATGCTCTGTCTTCTTGAAAATTCTTATCTGTCAACACTGCCTTATGTTGTGAAGATCAGCGCGAAATTTCAAACAAAGCTAAAAGCGTGGAATGACATTCATTACTCATTATGTATTTAGTAGTTTAGGTAGCATGGTATTTAGATTATTTTTAAGCACTGTCTTTGATTGGTGTAAACTGCCGACATAAGGGAGTATTGGTTAGGCTATGCAGCAATTGTAGAATAGGAGCATGCAACCTATACACTTAATATTAGGCCTAGGGATTCTTTCAATCTGGTGGTGATCTCTTTCTCCTTTGTTCATCTGCAAATCCGCAGGGGACTGTCCAAATAGAGCACCAGCTGCCTTTGTAAAAAACAGCTCATGTAATTCATTCACTTTTGAGCTGAGTGGGGTCTTGCATTGACCTGAGCTGGACCAGAGTGGGGTCACCAGTAAATGTGTTCCATGATGAGCTGTTCCAAGAGGTCACCAGCAGATTGAAAGAATCCTGAGTGAGTGGACTTTTTAATATATCATTCTACTATAAAGCATTATGAATAAAGTCATACAGATGACTTTTTACACCTCCTGCTATTATAGAGTAACAGAAATAAAGTCTTACAAATGACTTTTTGTTGTTTTCTCTATGTATCAGTGGGGTAATATAATTTCTTCTGTATGAAATTTTAGTTGATCATATATTAAATAAGAAAACCAAAATGTCTTTTGTATAACTTATTTGTACTTCTTAACAATAATTTGATGTTTAAAAAGTCATACAGAAGACTTTATATCATTCTCCATCATTTCTCTAGAAATTGAAATATATAATATCACAAGATGATGGTGGAAGAGCTGTTAGATGCTAACCTGGAAACACTTATATCAGAAGATGTCGAAGCCTCATGGCTAACTCTAAAAAAGACCATACTAGAGAGCCAAGCCAAACACACCAGCGTAACATGGAAAAAGAAACCCAAAACTCTACCTTTCCTCACCCCAAAAATCAAGAAACTACGCAACAGGAAGAAAAAACTTTGGGAGAAGTACATGAAACAAAAGACTACAGCTTTGTACGAGCAGTACAAAACTGCAAGGAACCTCCTCAGAAAAGAAACTAGAAAACTGACCTCAAACTACGAAGAACGACTGGCCAAAAACGTCAGGAAAACCCAAAATTATTCTGGAAATACATCTCCCATAAGAAGCCAGGCAGACACACCGTACCAGACCTGGTAAACAACAACTCTATATCCTCTTGCCCCTCTGAAAAAGCAAACCTGCTTAATCAGCAGTTTGCCTCAGTGTTCTCCATGGATGACCCCCAATCGACCCCCCCCACCAGCAGAACAGGCTCACACTCCCTTCCCGATGGTACAACTCACCAGTCACAATCGAAGAAGTAACCAAACAGCTTAAGGACCTCGATCCCAATAAAATCGACGGGACCTGATGGTCTCAGCCCACGACTGATGAAGGAATTAAGCCCTGCAATATCAGCCCCACTGGTAAAACTATTCAATCTGTCGCTTGCACAAGGAAAGCTTCCTGGGGACTGGAAGAAGGAATAGTCATCCCAATTCACAAGAAGGGTAGCAAAACTTCTGCAGCAAACTACAGACCTATCAGCCTTACATGTGTGGCATGCAAGGTCATGGAGAGAATCATAAACAAGCGTATCATTAACCATCTTGAGGCCAACTCACTTATCAGCAGTAGTCAGCATGGTTTTCGCTCAAAGAGATCGGTGGACACAAACCTTCTTGAGTCATATAGTCTTGTAACTGACCTACTAGAGAGAGGATTACCTGTGGATATAATATTGTTAGACTTAGCCAAAGCATTTGACAAGGTTTGTCACTGATACCTCATTCACAGGCTACTTACTCTATCTGTTAGTCCACAAGTGGTCAGTTGGACAGAGGACTTTCTGAGGGACAGAACACAGCAAGTGAAAGTGATAACTGGACCAAACAGCCATGTCCTTTCTGACGAAATCAAAGTCACTAGTGGGGTTCCCCAGGGCAGCGTCCTGGGCCCCACCCTGTTTAACATCTACATAAATGAGCTACCCCTCATCACCAGCAACAAAACCACCCTATATGCGGATGATTCGAAACTCATAGGTCCTGCCAACACCTCTTCTTCCATCCAATCCCTCCAAACTGATCTCAACCACATGTGCTCCTGGGTCAAAAGATGGCTGCTGGAATTCAACGCAGAAAAATGCAAGGTCATACACTTCGGA
This sequence comes from Artemia sinica, assembly GCA_027921565.1. Lineage (NCBI taxonomy): Eukaryota > Metazoa > Arthropoda > Branchiopoda > Anostraca > Artemiidae > Artemia > Artemia sinica. Next base: position 911,567 of record JAPEVW010000062.1, on the reverse strand, counting down.
CACAAAAACCCCAAACATCAGTACCTCATGACCCAAAATTCTGGAAGTCACCACACAATTGAGCCTGTCCAGGAGGAGAGTGACCTTGGCGTCATCGTTGACTCCCAGTTGAAATTCAGCTCCCACTCACAGAAAATCTCAGCCAAAGCTAGTAGAGCCCTAGGCATCATCAAACACAGCATCACCAGTAGGAGTAAACACGTAATCACCAAACTCTACAAAGGATTAGTAAGACCTAGACTGGAGGTGGGGATGATACTGGCCACCCCTCGATTCAAAAGGACAAGGCAGTTCTTGAGCAAATCCAACGAAGGGCCACTAAGATGATTGTCGGCATGGAAAACAAGACATACAGTGAACGGCTGAAGGAACTCAACCTCCCCTCCTTAGTATACAGACGGAAACGGGGAGACATGATCCAGGCGCACAAACTCCTCTCAACCAATCGAGAAAATGAGATCCTGGAGATCGACACCTCCCACAAAACACGAGGACACCTTAGACGAATCCGCAAACATCACGCTACAACTGGAGCAAGATGCAATTTCTTCTCGAATCGGATTGAGAACCTCTGGAATAACCTCAAGGAGGACACTGTGGCTGCTGAATCAACAGATGCTTTCAAACGCCATCTGGATGCTGAGTGGAAAGATACACCATGGAAGTTTGACTGGGAAGCACCAGAATCTTCCACCAGAACTTAACCAACTACAACAGTCATCATAAGGAGTGATTCAACAGGATCGAAAGTCCTTATTTCACTCCAAGCTGTGATTTAAGGTAATTTAAGATAATTACAAACATACAAGGTATACAAAAGTCATTTGTAAAGCATAGTATATATTAAATATGTAGCCTAACCTAGGTACCTTTTCTCCCCCTAAACCCCCCAAAACAACAGTTTAAATATTGTCAACACATTGGAAACCACACTAAGCATTAATTACTGCATAACAGTATCTTTAATTAACCCATACAAAATGGATTTTCTGTTGTATCTCCAGTTTGACATATATAAAAGAGTGCATTTAACATAAAAATACCAAGTTATCTGTAGGACTTGTTCATGTTTGCTATATAATAGTACAAGGTATAAAATGTCATCTGCATTACTCTATTCATGTTTGCTCTATAATAGTGTAAGATATAAAAAGTCATCTGTATGACTTTATTCATGTTTTCTGCTCTATAACATGCTCTCTGCTGCATGTTTTTGCTCTATAAAAGAATGAGGCATAAAGTCATCTGTATGACTTTTTATCATTCTACATAATAGGAGAAAGCAAGATATTGTCTTCTGTTTGACTTTATACTGCATTCTATATAAGAGTAAATGACAATTTTCTATTGCTCAGATATAAAGAAAAATTTTTCTATATTGTCATATGTAGGTAACCCTGAGTAGGGTCTTGCATTGACCTGAGCTGGACCGGAGTGGGGTCACCAGTAAATATGTTCCATGATGAGCTGTTTTTTTTACAAAGGCAGCTGGTGCTCTATTTGGATGGTCCCCATGCGGATTTGCACATGACCATGGGAAAAAGAGGTCACCAGCAGATTGAAAGAATCCTGAGTGGCCTGAGTGGACCTATGCTATAATTGTGTTAAAACTGTGGAAATAAAGCTGGTCCTTAATCTATAAAACAGTGGGGATCACAGAATTTTGTCTGCAAAAAGTCAGAGTTTACTCCAACATCAGTATGTGTTACCTGTGATATCTGTCTCAAAGATTATTAACATTAGCACCAAAGTGGATGTTGATACAGGCAGGATACAGGGAGGTGACCTAGGTCGATGGGTGAAAGGGCAACAACTGTAATTTTTCAATGCTAAAATTTTCTTTCAGTGTTATAAATTCCCTTCTATGATTGTACACTACAGTTAGAGCACATCTGACCTCTTTAGGAGTAAAAAAGAAAAAGTAATTATGCTACAAAAAATGGATATTCTTATTGATTTTGTGACTACAGCAATTTTAAACAGGTCAGAAGGGCTTCAATTTAATTAGGAAATAAGAAAATATGATTTAAACCATGAAAATACAATTTTCAACTTGATAAATGGCAGGCACTATTCGTCCTGACACAAAATGGAACTCTCTATTGCTTAGCTCAAAAACCAAGGCAGGAAATGACATACCAATAGATAGACCTGAACTCCAGCTATGTTCTGATCGCAGAAACAAGTACACAAAACATTTACGGAAGTTGAAAGACTTGTTTCTAGCAAGTACGGTCCTGAACGACGCTAACCTAAGGTCACCCTCCTGTACAGGTTGTGGCTTCTGTGCCAAAAGTTAGGGACAGATGCTGGTGCTGGTGCAAACTGTGGCTTTTTTGCAGACAAAATTTGCAGTCCATACTGTCTATAAAGGACCCTGCATTCTGTTCAAACTAGCTCTGAGTACCCTTATTTTTAATCTGATAAAAATAAAACAATAATATATAGTCTAGTCTTTTGTTCATGTCTACTGCCTGACACTTGCCATCTGGAATCATGTAAAATCTATTGTTTTGCCTTGGACTGCAGCAATGTGAAAGTACCAAATTAAAGTATTTTGTTAAGCTAAGCTTAGAGAAAAACTTCTTTTATGTTGTTTTTACTTGGGTTGGTCCCTCCTAGGATAGAGGACATCAAAGCAAAGCTCTTCTAGTGAAGAATTGGGTCACACATTACTTTTTCCATTTAAAGTGGCATTCTAAATCTGAAGATTATCATTTATCAAGCTAGGCATACTTCGTTTTGATTTTGCAAACTTTTGCAGTGCAACCATTGAAAATTTTCGGTCCTCCATACTGCAAACCCAAATTATACATGAGGTAATTTAAGTTAATTGAAGATATGTACGTTAATGCCCATGAGCATAGTTTAGCGTGATCTAGTTATTTTTTATCCTTGTACAAGTAATTATAGAAATAGACTGGTTTTGATCACTAACAAAATACTTTTTTCTTGGGATTGTAGACATGCAAAGTTCGTCTGAAAGCCAGTGTACTGACTCAGGGGAAGATAATCTTCAAACTGTGTCTAGTCCTGAAAAACGAATGGATGATGAAGATGATGATGTTCCCGAAGTTTATCTCCTGGCCAATCCTCCCCCCCCCCTCCCCAAAAAAAGCAGGGTTCAGGTCAGAATTCCCAAAAGAAAACATATGAGCAAAAGTTTGTTGACAAGTGACTTCAGTTACCAATGTTCAAAAATTGGATAGAGAAAAGAGTGTCAAACAAGTCAAAGAATAAGACTTATGTACCATACTGTAAGTTCTGTTTGAAGTATGTGTATTGTGGGAAATCAGAGTTGACCAAGCATGTTCTGACCAAGCAGCACATAAAAGCCAGCAATGAAATTGAGACGAAGTCTGGCAGTGGCAGCATTGAAAAACTTCTGACTGTAGGCAGTCATTCCAAAGAAATTGAACAGCGCATCTGCATATTTTTGGCAGAACATAATCTGCCATTACGTCTTGCAGACAGCTTGATCCCTCTCCTGAGAAAATTATTTCCTAAAGACCAGGCCCCGACAGGGTCACTTTGGGTAAACAGAAAGCTACAATTATTTTGCGACAGAATTTTTCGTTGGTGCTACAGAACCAGTTAGTCGAGTTGCTCAAAACCACTTTTTTCTCTGTGATAATTGACGAAACCACTGATCGTACTGTTGATAAGCAGCTAGCTATCATTGTAGTATTTTTTAGCGAGAAAGATCTAAAACTTCATGTTGAAGTATTGGACATGGTTAAGTGTAGTGATGGATCGGCTGAGGGTCTGACTAACCGCATCAAACAAGTCATTGAAAAAAACTTGATTCCTGGCAAAATATTGTTGGATTTTGTGCAGATACAACTAACGTCATGTTTGGAGCCAACAGATCTGCTTCAACACTTATGAAAGCCATGGTGCCCCACATCTTGAATGTGAAATGCTCATGCCATCTTATTCACTTATGTTCATCCTATGCATGCTTGTCACTTCCCAAGACACTAGAAGACTTGGCGCGAAATATCTATGCCCACTTTTCCAGAAGCACTTCCAGGCGAGATAAGTATGCCGAATTTCAGGAATTCTTTCGATGGAAAGCACACCGAATTCTTGCTCCGGGACAGACCCATTGGTTATCCCTTCAGGCCTGCGTAAAGAGGCTTATTGAGCAACGGGTTGCTCTTATTCAGTATTTCGTGGAAACCACGTTTGACGACCCAACTGCAACAAATGACCTTATCTTGTCGACATTACAAAGCAAATTGACAAAGCCATACGTTGAATTTATGGACTACTCTCTTGGCCTCTCCAACGAATTCAATACAGTTTTTCAATTCGAGCTCCCACTTCTTCACTCCCTAAAGGCAAGTGTCAGCAAACTTGTGAATGATGTTGCGTCTAACTTCATGAAACTGGACTATATTCGCAGTGTTGGTTCATTTACCGAACTGAATCCTTACTTTTCAAGTGATTACCTGCCTTTAAACCAGACATATGTGGGAATAGCTGCAACCGACTCCATGCAAGAACTCGAAGATGCTCAAGAGCCAAGTGATAACATTGATCTCTTTTACCAGTCGTGTCAAAAATACTATATTGTCTTAATCAAGCAGATCAAAGACCGGTTCAAGTTTGAAGACGAAACTTATGACATTTTGGCTTTAGTTGAACCAAGGAATTCAAGAAATTTGAAGCCAAAATCTCTAAGACCACTATTTGTGAGATTTCCTATTCTAGCAGAAAAGTGTTCGCTCCAGAAAACGGACGTAGAATGGAGGTCACAAGCAACGACTGATGTCACTGAACTTCATTTGGGAGATGCCCAAGTTGAAGACCTGTTAGTTGAGCAGTACTGGAAGAAGATACTTGGTCTGAAGACTCGTAGTGGTGAAATCAGGTACCCGGAACTGCGGAAGTGCATATCGCTGATCTTCTCGTTACCTTTTAGCAACGTTCCAGCTGAAAGTTTGTTCAGCCTCCTGAAATTGATCAAAACAGACATCCGAAATAGTCTCGATAATGTCACCGTAGTCTCACTTATTCGAGTTAATTACTGGTTGAAAAACGAAGATAAAACTTCATCAACTGTCAGCATACCGAAAGCTGTCGCTGGCTTCAAGACCAAGGCAAACGGTACGTGCGATGAAGTGCTGGAGATGACACTTATTTGAAGTGTAAAAGATGTTATATGTTATCATTATCTGAAGTAAAAAATAACAATTTGATGCTGCACTGTTTGTTTCGTGTAAATTCGTTGGAAATCTAGGGCAAATATCCTTTTTCTAGGGAGAAAATAGGAGAAATTAGACCTAAACACGAGGAATTTTAGGGAAAATTGGTATGAAAATAGGGAAAATTGAAATCGAAAAGTGGAAGCCCTGGACGTATGTCAGTTTGTTCGTGGGGCGTGAAGGAGTCGTAGACGCTAAGCGCATCGGGCAGTCCTTGACTGTTAAGGTATTCTTCTACGAGGCTGTTGGACTTTCAAATTCACTTCGTCCCGGACTTAAGGTAGAATATGAAATTTTCCGAGTATTTGAGTGCCTCCGCCCTCCCCGCTGCTGTTATAATTGCCAATCGCCTGATCATGTGAAGGCCAATTGTAGCAGCCCTCCCCGCTGTTCCCGCTGCAGCGGTATGCATTTATCGACAAAAGGTGAACCATGCATGGTTGAACCAAAGTGTGCGCTATGTGGCGAAGGCCATCTTGCAGTCAGTCTAAAGTGCCGCGTAATCCGCATAGCCATAGCTAAGCGTGCCTCAAACAAGAAATGACTGGAATAGTAACGTTTTCTGTGTGTTCTTTCAACTTAAATGGCACCAAAGACAAAGATTATTCAATATAATCAGAAAGTGAACTATTTTGACATCGTGTTGCTACAGGAACATCTTTTGCCGGCTGTAAGTGTCAGCTCACTAAACAGAAGTGACGAACATGTAGTTTATACAACCAGTGCCGACGTACGAGGGGCACACCTTCCGGAGGGCTTACATGTCTTGTGAGTAATAGACTTTCGTGCTTTTCTCCCAGTGCATACACTCTTGCGATAATTTTATTGCCCTTCGAATTGCAGATCTAGTGATTATCAATACTTACCTACCTCATGATAAAAAAATAGTTTTGTCACTTAATAAATTCACAAAAATTGTATCATCTCTGAAGAATTTCCTTCGGAATATTGAAAGTCATAGCTATAAGTGGATCATAGTGGGAGACCTAAATTGTAACATAAATAGAGAGTCAACTCGGTCTGATCTTGTGCTTCAGTCTTTGCCAGATGGATATCAGATAGTAGCTAAGAGTGCATATTTTTCGTATATTCATAATAGTGGATGTGTGTCTGATATAGACCACTGTGTTTGCTCGGCTGGTGTGATATGCTCGAGTGTCGAGGTTCATGATGAAGAAAGAGATTATGATCACCTCCCCCTATCTTTTACCGTCTCTGTTTTGCATTCTTCTGGTCCGAATCAGTGTGAATCTTCTGTACGGGGCACGAAATGGTATAATAAGCATGAATGGAATAAAGCTAACTCGACATTATATATCTGTACTTTGGCAACTCTGCTCTCATCTGTGACAGTTCCTTACCATTTACTTTGTACCAGTGTCCTCTCGCCTAATGCTCGATTACAACTTAATTCTTACTATTCTCAGATTGTTGCCTGCCTCAAACAAGCCGAGGCCATTGCTGTCCCTGTTTCGCGTATTCGTTCGAAAACTAGAAGTTCTTTATGGAAAGAAGACCCTCAGTTTAAAAATCGGGTAAAAATATGGCTTCGGATATGGAATGCGTGTGACCGCCCCACTTCGGGTCATGTATTTAATATTAAAAAGAAAAACTAAGTCTGAATTCAAATCTTACTTGCGAAGCATCCGATATAAGCGTAAGGAATTTCCGAAAAGTCCTCGGCAATGGAGTGAAGTGGTGAATTCTAGTAAGCTAAACCTGACTGTTTCGTCCAGTTTAATTCCTGGTGATTCATGGGTGAGTCATTAATCGACAATTTTCAGTACAGTAAATTATGCAGTCCATTCCGGGTTTTGTAGACTGCTCGATTCAGTTATTCCGCGTAGATTACGCCAGAAAGATATTATCCCTATTAGTGCTGAGTCTGTTGTGAAAAGCATTAAGAGACTAAAATCTAAGTCGATTGATTTGGAACGAAATTTGTGTTGAACATTTAAGAGTTGATTCTCCCGAGTTGATTAGCCATCGGCAACTACTTTTTCAGATGTGTGTTAGTAGCTCACTAGTGCCTGATTCTTTCCTGTGTGGTACTGTTACCTCTGTTCTGAAGCGAGGGAAGGATCTGCTTAATTGTGGATCCTACCTCCTATCACTGTAGCGTGTAATTTAAGCAAACTATTTGAATATGTATTGCTCCTATTTATTCAAGATAAGGTGGATTATGGCGCAAATTCGTTCGGTCCAAGTTGCGTATAGGATGCCAGCATGCCCACCGTATACTTGCAACAGTGTTACAAGAAGCATATCGTTTAAAAACGGAAGTTCACTTTTGCACGTTAGACCTATCTAAAGCTTTCGATACTGTTTGTCACTCTCAGGCATGGATTTCTCTGGCACTTTTGGATGTGAATAGTTCAGTTATTTGTGTACTTTGGTTTTGATACAAAAATGCATTTATTCAGTTGAGGCAGGGTTCCCGGGCCTTTGGTAAAATCCCAGTTAGATCTGGAGTACGTCAGGGTGGTGTGCTTTCACCTCATATTTTTAAAGCTTGTTTATTGAATGTTCTTAATAAGATACCGCTTTCTTACTCTTCAGGGTTGTCAAACGTCTCCTTTATTGCATATGCGGATGATTTTCTGCTTGTTAGCAGGTCAAAGTTTATTTTAACGAAGTCTGTGCTACTAGTATTGCGGCTGTATGGGGAAATTGGAGTAAGCCTCAACACCGATAAATGCGAATATTTAGTGTTTAATTCAAAATCTTCAGCAACGCCGCTTGATTGCGGCTTATTTTCTGTAAAAAGTGTTGAATCTTTCCGATGGCTTGGGATCAATATTTGCAAATCGCTTACGTTATTTTGTTTCCGGGCATTGAGTGATATTAAAGAGAAGCTGAAACTGGGGTACGCGAAAATTGTCCCCAACAGGGGAAGATATTACAGAAAAGCATTGGCTAAATTGTACTCGAGCTTTTGTGACCATGCGGTTTTGTTCCCAGCTGGCCTTCACATCCTGTTTTGACCAGGGGATATTAGTGATATTAGAATTATGTATTTCCGATATTGCAAGTTTTTATTGTATCTGCCTCGCAGATACAGTAATAGAAAGATGATGCGGATTTTTGGCACTCCAGATATTGTAAATTGTTTTGTCAGACAAAGTAGCTGTCTTCAAGAGAACATTTATGCTACTTTGGGTGTTAACCACCCACTTATCCGGGTAGCCACTGCGCATTGAGTGTAATATTTATTTATTGTGTTGTTGTTAAATGTATTTTTGTGTTTTTTTTCTCTTCTTTCTTGTGTTACTCCACTTCATTTTCTGTATAGTGGGTCAAAAATAAATATTATTATTATTTAATTCTAGATACTAGACTACGCGAGAGCGTCTGCGGATAAATAACCATGAACTCTGTCTTTTGGGCATTCACTTTTAGACCTAAGCCATCCCCCCCCCCCAAATCAGCTGGTCGAGGTTACGCTGGAGGCATGCAAGGTTACTACTTATTATAAGCACATCATCAGCGTAACATAATAAACTAAAATCACAAAGTCCTAGGAAGAACCCTCCATATATATGCTTTGTTACTGACGAAGTAAGAACATTGAACATCGCCGGACTAAGAATTGATCCCTGTTGAAGCCCTATAAAAGGCCTTATAGGACTAGATAATGGTTGACCCAGTTTAACCGGATAAATGAATATCGATACCAATAAGAAAGGCAAGCTACTACATAAGATTTACACCTTTTACCAACAAATTAATAAAAACCTGGGCTTGAACTACCGAGTCGAAAGCAGACGATATATTGACACTACACACAAACAGAGGGCTCCCCGAACTTCCTGCTTTCGAGACAATACGCTTCAAAACCCAATGAGAAAACGCGCAGCTCCGATTTCAACGGAACCCAAACTGACGGTAATCTAAAGAGCATTTCGACACTATTTCCGGCAAAATTATTCTTTCTAAAATGTTGCTGAGGGTTGTAGATACTGTTATGGGATGATAACCAGAACATTCATTTGGGTTTTTATCCTTTTTTTGGGATATTACTGACAACACCCGTACAAAAAGATTTTGGGACCATAGCAGAATCTATGCACATTTGATACAGGAGTGTTAGATGTTCTAATAGAAGTGTAGAACCATTAGACAGATGTTCAGACGAGATTATATAAAGAGCTTTCTTTCTCTTTAGCTGTTTAATAGCGACCTTAACATCAGCTTTCTTAACTACAAACAAAAATTTCTTTTGAAGCAAGGGTTCTAGTTTACTTTTCAGTTTAGACTCACTAGCACTTTCAAGACCTGTATTTTTAGATCCAAAAACGGATGAATAATATTTTGACCATTCATCTTCACTAATATTTGTAGCCGATGGCTTAGGCTTTGGTTTTGGTTTTCTGAAGCAATTCTATATACAGATTGGATTATTTAAAGCCTCACTTGATGCTCTTTCTGCTTCGTTCATTTGAGATTTTTGACTAGCAAACTATAGTCCTTTTTTTGTAGAACGATACAATTTATGTAAAATACCTGACCTAGGCTTCTCTGATTCACGCCATATATGATAACATAGCTTTGCGCGTTGTTTTGCGACTTTGATTGACGGACATTCATCCCAACCCGGCCGACGAGTTCCTTTTCGCACTCGACACTTTGGCACGGCAGCCGATTCTGCGACTTTCTTAGCATGGATGATTTCCGAACAGTATATATCTAAAGCGGTTGCGTCTTTCGAACCGTGCATCAGTAGATGGAAAGGCACTTTGATTTTGTTCATGATGTTGTCGCAAGTTTCAACATATACTTTGCAGTTTATCTTACGCCACTCAGTCTTTGTGTAGAACATACCAACAGTGTTTCGTATCGAAGTTGGGCTAAACGGAACCCTGAAGTTTAGGCCAAGATGGTCACTCACTACGTAATCAGAGTCAACTTGAACTGAATCGCTCAACTTTTAAGTTTGACAGTACATGGCCATGTTGCTGGTAGATCCTGAGTTATGAATATATGTGAAATCCTGTGTTTTATTATGTACTGCAACACAGTAAGGTAAAGAGGCTTTTAAATTGTCGGATAGTTTACCTGGTAGCATGAGGTCGCCCTGAAAATCGCCACAAATAACATACCGTCTGTTACCAAGCCTTTGCGCTAATCTGCCTAAGCGGTTACATGCTTCGGCAAATTTCTGCTCTGATCGGATGTCGTTTCATATTTGTCGGTAGGTACAAATTCACAAGAAAAATCCGATAGGACCTTGAATTCCACTGCCGTGTAGAAATCACAAGATTCAAGGTATTGACATTGTAGGTGATCATCAACAATCACTGCAGTACCACCGGATGGCCTTCCCCTGTTGTAACGATGCTTATCTTCGTGAATATATACGGATTTGACCGGATATTGCCGCAGGAGTCCGAAATTATCACGGGCAAGGAGGGGCTCTTGAAGACACACGACGTTATAAATCCAACACAGTTCACGAATACAATCTAGCTTTCCTGCATTATGACCATACACGTTACGGAAGAAAATGGACAGATCTGTCATTTGTTTCATTGTTTATTCTTTAGCATAGCTTTCTTTACGGCAGAACAGTGAAGGCTATAACAGGGGTTGTAATTACTGCCGGCAGGGCACAGTTGACATTTCCTAGATTGGGATTTACACGGGTTGTTTTTGGTTGATTCATGGGGGTCGGCACAGCGGGGGCTCCTCATCTGCTGAGTATAGTTTTTAGCTATATGATCGAAGGATTGGCACTTATAGCTTCTTCTCGGCACTTCTCTGAATTCGATTTCTCTATGGTGAGTATATTCCACATAAAGTCCATGTTTCAGGGTTTTGTTCCGAGAGTATGCGTCAGAGAATAGCAACTTGACGCTGCCCGAGTTACCGTATCTCCGGGCTTCAGTTACACTTGGGTTGCGCCTGCGAATGTCATCCTCCGTTGTCTCTTGGAGTACGCTATGGTGGCAGAAATCGGTTTACGATATTTTACTTTCAGATCTGGCTTACTGGCAAGGGCACTTGAAAGAGATTGGGCAGCATCCTCTGGTTTCAAATATGCCATGATTTTTCACTATTACTAAGTGACTATTCACTAAGTATATTTTCTGAATCTGGTCATTCCCAAAATGATTAGTCAAGAATTCCTTCTGCCTGAGACACGATTCCGTAACATCGGGAGGGATGTTCCTAATGAAAACTCGGTTCATGTTCATTTGGGCAGGAGGGAGTGGGGGCTAGTCACCAGGAGTCGGGACAGAGGCTACGCAGTGGTCAATAAGCGACTCAAGCTTATCGGGACACTCGTTTACGCGAACAGTCAGAGCTGTCAAGACATCCTGAGGAACTTTAGGATGTCTCATAGGGAGGGATGTTCCCAAGTTCATTTGGGCAGGAGGGAGTAGGGGCCAGTCACCAGGAGTGGGGACAGAGGCTACGCACTGGTCAATGAGCGACTCAGGTTTATTGGTACACTCGTTTACTCGAACAGTCAGAGGTGTCAAGATATCCTGAGGAGCACCAGGCACTTCCGAGATTTTCCAGATGGTAAGCCGAATTAAATTAAAACTTTCAACGCATGTGAAGTGGGATGTTGGACTAACAAATGGTATTATGTGCATAATACTGCTACTATTACGAATGTCAGTAGTGCTACTACATCTACTACTACAACCGCCTCTACTACTACTACTACTACCACAACTATTATTACTACTGCTACTGCTACAACTGCCTCTACTACTACTATTGCTTCTACTACTACTACTACTGTATATACTACTACTACTGTATATACTACTACTAATGTTTTTACTACTATTACTACTACTACTACTACTACAACCATGACGACTACTCCTAGTACCACTGAAGCTAAGGGTATTATGGTGAACATTTCACGGAATATAGAAGACAATATCAAACCAAATTAAACCACATAAAATGGTGCAGGTTATGAAAAAGGCGTTACAGCTATATACTGGGGGCAGCTTAGAGTATTGAGTTGAAACTTTCAGTCCATGTTGAGGGGGATGTTGAACCAGCAATAAGGTGATATATGTATACTACTACTACTTCTACGGTTACTACTAATTCTTCTACTAAGGCTAAGGTTATTAAGTGGAAATTTTCAAGAATTGTGTAGGGGTAAGTTGGATTAAATTGAAACGTTCTTATGTAAGCCAGCTGTCAAAAGGCCGTATCGGCAGTATCTCTTACACAGCCTAGAGTATTAGGTTGAAACCTTCAGGGCATGTTGAGAGGTAAGTTGAACTAACAAAATACAACATGTCCACATTATTGCTACTATTAGTAGTAGTACAAATGCTAGTAGTAGTAGTAGCACTACAGCTGTTGTTAGTGCTACTAATACTAAGGCTAATGCTATTAATGTCGAAATTCTAGGGACTGTCGAGGGGGATGCTGGACTAAATCAAAACACGTGCAGGCTATCAGAACAAATGCAGGCATGTGCATGCAGTCTATCAAAACGACGTATCAATAATATCTTAGAAACAGCTTAAAGTATTAAGTTTATACTATCAGGGCATGATGAGGGGATGTTGAACTAGATAAAAAAGTACAATGTGAAGACTATTACTGCTAACTTCGAATACTGCTATTGCTATCACTTGTACTACTCCTAATGCAACTACTATTACTTCTGCTACTATGGCTACTATTATAGCTAATTCTAAATGCATTAGTCATACTTTCAGGTCATGGTGAGGGCGGTGTTGAGCTGAATTAAAACACATTATTATATTTGGCTATCAAAGGGGTGCATTAGCAATAAGGTCCCTTCACATTGAAAACGTAAGACTTTACGTTACGTTTAGTCTTAAGGTTGTTACGTTTCATGTTACGGGTCTTACGTTTATGTTCCTTCAGACCGAAAATCTTGCCTTCACACTGCAACGCCAATTTTCAGTGCTACCCATGCAAACCATGGTTTTCCTTGTTGTGCAAGGAAGGGGGCTGTAATTTCCCTATTCTAGGTTTTTGACCATACTGATTCCAACGGTCCACTTTTCATTTTGATCTGATGCCATTTTAGAGGGGCTTCAGACTTTTTTTTAAATCACCATAGATTTGTTTTCGAAATTAACTTTTACTTTTAAGAAGAACCAAAATAATAGTTACCATTCCTGAATCAGTGTCAGATGGGATTTTTTTTCACTAGGTATTTTTTTTCTAAACGCGTTTTTTAACTTTTCGTTACTATGGGCTGCAGTTTGCTCTTTAGTCATCCCTGTGGTTATCCCTGTCCAACGTTAAACTTCTGAAAGTAAACACTGGCAAAGGGAAAGGATACTGCATGGCAGTTTCCAAATTTCTTTATTTCTTTAAATCTCTTTATTTTTTTCTTTAGTTCCAGTTTCATGGCAGACATGTCTTTTTACACATTTTTAATAACTTTATGTTAAAAAGCGTCTCTTTACCTTGTTTTTCACCATATCCCTAGAATTAAGACACCTAATTATATCTATTAGATTATTTTCAAAGAAAATCTAAATCCATTTACCACATTTCAAAACAAAGCCATAGAAATGTCAAAACTATTTTTTCATATCATGTTTTTACTCTGGTGCTGGTGTTGTTATTGTTAATTATTTATATTGCTGGAATATTTGTTTTTTAGACCTACTAGCCATTTTTTTTCATATAATTTAATGCTTACCTTAAAGAGAGAGAAAAAAAGCTTTATTAAGTTCGTCTATAAAACTAAAAATACACTGAATGATTAAATTAATTTTTTAATTGCCTTCATGATCTCCATCTGCCACTCTAACTTTGAGTTATCCGGTACTTTATTCAGATGAAATAACAGTGATTGTAGAAAGTACCGCTCCAAATCATGCTGGTCATCACTATCTTTTTTTTTGTCAATCGCTTGCTGTTCCTTCAGGTCTTTTTGATCTCTAGAACCTGTCTTTGTTCTATTATGAGTTTGATTTTGGCTTGTTGATGCATATATTTGTTGCCTACTAGAAGCTTGGGAACTTGGGATATCTGTTTGATTGTTAATGAGAATTTCTTCATTAGGGGTAATAAAATCACCATCATTCACCTCAACATAGTTATGTTGTTGGCTGCTAACTGCAGCATGTGAAACATATTAATCAGTAGATTTGGCGAAAATACTTGTTGTATAGTTCCAGGGATTCTCACTAGAGACACCCCTGCACACTCTGAATAAATTTCCACTTATATATTCTCATCTTGAACAGTGTTCCCTGTTGTCTTACGGTTCCTTTCAATTATATGTTAAGAAAGTAAGTTCATTCTTTGTACAAGCTTTTGGTCTTTTGGCTTTAAGCTTACACTAGCACCAGATCTACTTGTAGATCTCCCTTTTTTCTTTAGGTGGACATAGAGGTCTCGCAGGTTTTCAAGCTCCTCCATCTTTTCATTAGCTCATTAACTAGAAAAAACCACAATAATTACTAAATTTTTCAATTTTTAAACTTTACACATACTCATTTTATAGCCCAATTTTTATTGCAGCTTATTTGTAAAATATATTGTGGAGATTTAGTTAATTTTTCTCCACAATAGCAAGAACTCCATAGCTGATTAATTCTATGGAGCAACAAAAAAAGAATTTTTTGGACCACAGAAAGTCAAGGATCACTTAGAAAAGAAGTAAAATTTACTGTGCCTTAAATCAAAATTATTGAAACAAGTACTTTGCCTACACCCAATTATAAAACATTTGTAAGGGTACTAACTGAATTAATATCATTTCTTTGCTACTACAATACTTCAATGCATAAATATTCAATAGACTGTACTGTTTTTCCCTTTGTTTATCAAAGTTGAGTGTCACATAAAACCTGCTGGTCATGGGCCAAAAAACCATGCATATTCAGTGTCCTGATTGGAAGCTTTAAAATACAATACAATTTGTTGTGTTTGTATCAAATTTTAAGGTTACTTTGGGTCCAACTAAAGTTAGTCAAAATCAACTTTTACTTCAAGACAATATCCACACATAGGTGTCTGGGGAAATGATGACATTGTCTTTACTATTCTCTTTTTTTCCTTTTTTTCAAAGTTCATATTTTTCTATGACATTTTCCTTCCTTTCAGAAAAAGTTCTTCAAGATCACACATTACTTAGATCTAATGACCAAAAATTAATTCTAACTGTGTCATTCAAATCTTTGTACTAAATGGTTTTATCCTTTATTTAAATTCTCACTAATGTTTGGTAGTTGATATATCTTTCTGTGTCAACAAATCCATACAAATATATTTCAACACCACAGAAAAATTACTGTAGCCTACTGTAAATATGCTGTCTGTTGTGAATTCCATAAATATTATTTTCACATGCTGGAAATGTAAATAAAGTGTTGTTGTAAAAAACATAATTTAAAATATATAGCCTATTGCCTATGCTATAAACAAAACTTTGCAGATCTTTTATGCTTGTAATATTTTTGTACTTATTTCCAATCAAAACTTAGGTAATATTGTACAATTTTATTATTTTGAGAAAAAACAAATAGCCTTAAATAGCCCATATTGAATCCAATCATGGGGAATGGCAGTACAATGCAAGGTAGCATTACAGATCAGCAACTTTGTAGGAGAAAATGGCTTAATAAAGTTAAATAAATAACATTAGATTCCTTATTTTATGCTCTTTTCCTGTATCACATGTGTTTCTGACAGTGCACCTTATCTTCCCTAACAGTCCTGGATATATCCCTAAGATAGCCTATATAAAACTGCTACACTGCCAAAGAAATTAACTTAAAGTCTTTATTTTTTCTTAATGATCCTAAATCTTTTTATTTGAGAGGATGTTATGAAACTAGATCAAACTATCTATTTAAATGTACCAAAGTAGGTTAGATCCTAATCTAAATTTATTCTTACTTCAACCTCATAAAGAACATTTTAAATCCCGAGTTAAGTTACAAAACTAATCTCCTAAATATTATTTTAAATGATTAACTGTACCAGAGCAGGTTTTATTTTAACCTTAAACCCAAATAGAAATTGAAAAAAAAACTAGCAATATTTATCAAAGTATAGCCTATCCTAGCCAAGGCCTAAAAATAAAGACAGTCTATACTTACTACTTTCTTTCCTGCTGGTGAAAAACTTGGCTTAGCCTTTCCAAAGAATTTAGTCTAAATTGCTTGTCCTTGAAAACAGAGTCCTTTGAGCTATATAGCTTTTTCTAGCTTCTACACACTCAAATATTTTTTCATCAAGTTCCATTTTGCTTAAAACGTAAACGTAAGAAGTTGAAATATTTTGAACTTCTTCCGTCAGAGCTCTAGCATTGCGTTTTGACTTACGGATACATTAACGTAAGGTCTTACGGAGGGTTATGAGCCTTACGGAAGGCTTACGGAGTTCAGTGTGAAGGGGAGAACGGAAAGCCAAAGTTCAATGTGAAGGAAAATATATTCTAGCAACGGCTCTGGGGATTGGGCTGAAGGAGTTAAGAAATTTGAGGAGGGAAGTGTTTTCAACAGATTTTGGAGGGGTGGATTGGCTTGACAAAATTTAAAAAGTAGAAATTTTGATGATTTTAGAAGGTTGGGTAAATTTGTAAGAGTGGGTATGGCACATAGAGAAACTTTTTTGATGAATTGTGAGTAATTTATTGTGTGTTTTTTTTGTATTTATTTTTGTTTTGTTATTTTGCCATGGCCCGAAAAAGCTTTTGTTGCAATAAATATCTATCTATCTATCTATCTATCTATTCTAGCAACGGTTTCTGGGGATTGGGCTGAAACTCTAAGATTACCACTTTTGCCAGTATTTGCACTACTACTACTGTTACTTTTGAACTCAATCAAAATAGCTTAAGTGAACAATCGAATAAGTTATAAGCTCTAATTTTTCCAAAGCTTATATTGGTGGACTCTTCAAAACGTCCATTAAATTACAGAAGACTTTTTGAACAGTCATTATCACATACCAAAAAATATATGATGAAGTAGCCTAGCGCAAATATTGCGAGCAAAAAGGAAATAAAAGTGATGCGATTTTGATAGATTTCTATGAAATATGTTGAATACAAGAAGCTACACTGCTGAATTTTATAATCAGTTATTTTTAACATAACTGATTATGTTAAAATACAACGAACATACGCGTACACAATTGATCTCTGTGACTGTATATCTTCAAAAAACTAAATTGGGGTGAGTGGGGGTTTACGGGATTTTTTTTATATTAAATTATTACAAAACTCATTAAACTACATGGTTTCCTCATGTTTGCACCTCACAATGATATTATGTAAATGTCAATTCCTACTTCCTTAGCCAAAAAAAATTCTCCCCAAGTAAGTTACTGATGAGATCCTTAGATCATAAATGTTTTCAATTATTTCCTTATTATTGATTCTTTAAGTCTCCTATTGAAACTAATACCTTTAAGGGTTTGAGAGAAAAAAAAATCTAGATCTATTCATGCATTTTACAAGTCTAATTTGTCATTTTTTAGGAGGGCGTATTTCTTGAATGTTTTCTACTTTGTATTCTACTTCCATACTGGTCTTAATTTTTTTTATATCTCAATTTGTTAAGATACTTTCTCAATAGTACCATAACTTAAACAAGTGTTTGATGTTTATCAATGCCAGACTGACTGGTAATCGCTTTTTAACAGGTAATTGGGACAAAACTAGAAGGACCCTTGTTTTAGCAAGAGAAAGTCATCCCCAATATGTGCTATAAACTCTGGACTTAAATCGTTGCTTTCTTTCATTCTAGGAAGCTATCAAATGTTTTAAGGAGAAATTTGACGGCGACGCGATTTTGCAGTTTATTGAAAAGTGTATCAATAAAGCTGTTGAAGATAAACAATCAAAGATCTCTAGATTAAGTAAACTGCTGCGGGAACTATTTTTGGAACGACTTGTATCCTATGATATACTCATCAAAAGTTTTGGAAAAGTTTTGGAAGAATTCGAAGGCACCCCATCAGATGCTACTCAGCTATTTGAAAATTTGGCAAAAATAATAGTACCTGTGTTTGGGATGATTTCTTGGCTTTGCGTGCTGTTTCAGATATAGAACACTTATTGATTGAAGGAAAAACTACAAGGGGGCAATTGGCAGCATCAGTCTTAGATGAGCTTGCGAAATTAGAAGTAAGTCTAGTGGGTATTTTGATTTTAGTTATTTTGTGTTTTTGCTTTATTAGCTCATAGTCAGCTCGTTCTCTATCTTGCTCATGTTTGCCGTACCCTGCAGTGTGTAAAAAAAAGAAAGAAAAAAAACCTCCTGGAAGTATTCGTTAGGGTGTCAAGACATTGATCAAGTTCCTCTAGTGATGTTGAAATTTGCATAAATTCTGTACCTCAGCACAATTTATGGATTCGGCGTGATACTCCTCATTCTGCCTGGGTTTCTGGTATTCGTCTCTCGGAATAAAAAAAGCGTAAGAATTTCTTTTGGTTTTGACAGGGGGGGTGCCTTTCACTCTTACATGGTGTTTAGCTGCTAGTTAACCACACTGCTCTTTGTATGCAGTTAATTGCTCTCTAACAAGCTGTAACCTCTTGTTTACGATTTGACATCTCACTCCAATTGCAAATAAGGGGGAAACTCGTCTTATAGCTTCAGCTATTTTCTTTTTAGGAGCGTTTTTAAACTAGTTTGCATCGACCCTCCAAAAAGTCTAAGTTTCACTATACCAATTCAGTTTCAAATAGTGTTTTAATTGTGCCCAGAAATTCCATATCTTGGCACAATTTATAGCTTCGGTGTGACGCTCCTCCTTTTGCCTGGGTTTCTAATATTCGTCTCTCCAAAAAAAAAGGAAAGTTGCAAAAGAAATATCTCTCTAGTTACTTCACGTTGTCGAAGCCACTTATCAGTAGGTCGAAGCAACTTCTTATCAGAGAGAAGTTTGGAGAAATCTATTTATTTCACTCAGACTCTCTCCTTTAACTGCCACCATTTAATATGAATTTGAAGAAAAGCTTGATTTCTTTCTTTCCAAACCTCCAGACAATTTGTTGTTTCGCTTCATTATTTACTGAGAGGAATTCTCTTCCTGAAACGTAATAATTTCTTCTGGTATTGACAGGGTTGCTGCCTTTCACTCTTTCATGGTATTCTACTGCTAGTTAAACCTTACTGCTCTTTTTGCAGTTGATTGTTGTGCACCGAGTTATAACCTCTTTGTTTACGATTTGACATCTCACTCCAGATTCAGCTATTTAATTTTTAGGAGGTTTTAAACTTTTTTTCATCGAGCCTCTAAAAGAAGTCTAAGTTTCGCTATAGCAGTTCTGTTTCAAATAGCGTTTGATTGTGCCCACGTTATCCCTGTTATTCCAAATACATAGTTTTATGCTTCAAAATGAAACTTTCTTGCTAGGAGGTCACGATACGCTTAAAGCGTCCTACTTTTGATTTTCATTTCACCATGCTCTTCCATAAAGCTAAACAAGGTCATCTCTTCATAAACTCACGGCCTTTTTAACTATGTGGGCGTGTCTTAAAGTTTTGCTTGTACTTAGTTCATCTTCATCTAAGGCCTACGGCTTCTACCTGTGCTACTGTTCTTCTGCCTATGCAACATTGCCAGATATTTTTATTGGAGTTGAGAAAGGCATCTTTCAAAATGCTGTTTATCCTTCATTCTTATCCTTCATTCTTCAGTATTGGGGCAGTTATTCTGTAATTTGCTACTCCCTCATCCCTCATTTTCGCTGGTCTTAATGCTCGTCGGTTTTTTATGTAGATGATATTTTGAGCTAGAGTTTCGGTATCTAGCGTATTAGCTTGGTTTTATTTTCATTATAGTTTGAGTATATGGAACATTGACTGGAATTTTAATGACGAAAGGTCCAAATCTGCTTTCTTCGACTAGAAGCAAGCTTTACTTGACAAAACTTGTCATTTTACATTACAAGGCTATCCGTTTCTATTTGTGCCTGACCTGGAAAACTTTCCTTGTGTCTACGTCTGTTAAGTTGCCTTGTGAGTGTTTGAATAGTATCGGTTCGAAGTTTAACTTACGAGAGGAAAGAGAAAAAAGTGGGACTTAAAACAATTAATTTTTTTGTTCGCAGATTATGTATTGTGTATCTACAAAACTAGCTTAAATAAAATGGCTTATGATATTTTTCAATATCGGTAGAATTCTAAAAACTAGCGCTTTATTGAAAACACAAAACCAAAGGCACAAAACATACTCACTTGTTCACTGGGCGATGTTTATTATTGCTAATTAAATTGGTTTAAATTGTTGCGTTGCTAAGGCCTTCCGTGACATTCACCTTCTCGTCATAATAGTAAACGTCACGGAAGACTTTAATCCTGCGATAATTTACACCGTTTTTAGTAGCAATAGTAACTTTACCCTATGAATAAGGGAGTCAAAAGCTTGATTGTCAAACTTGATATAAAATCCTTTTGGACATAGAGAAAAACCAGAAGCTTCAGCTCCATTGATTAAGTTGAGTAAGTTTCTCAGAACAACTTGCATCTGCAATAGAAGTCAAACTATTGAATCGGACCCTATCATTATTTTCACTCATCTATACCAACTAAGTCAACCACCTAGCCTAGAGTAGTTGAAATTGTAACAGTCTGCCATGAAGTTTACTCACTAGTGGTTTTTACTTTCTTTGGAATTGGGATATACAATACAGAATGACCTCAACGAACTTTTTATTAAAGCTCCTGCTCAGGAGCGCCGCCGATGTACAGGGCTGCCGCTAATGATGTCCACCCATCTGGAAGGGAAAATACACTCACTAGTGGTTTTTTCCCTTCTTTGGAATTGAAAATATACAATACAGAAAGACCTTGACAAACTTTTCATTAAGCCTCCTGCTCAGGAGCGCCGCTGATGTAGAGGGCCGCCGCGAATGATGTCCACCCATCTGGAAGGGAAAACCCACTCACTAGTGGTTTTTTTTTCTTCTTTGGAATTGAAATATACAATACAGAATGACATCGACAAACTTTTCATTTAAGCTCCTACTCAGGAGCGCCGCCGATGTAGAGGGCCGCCGCGAATGATGTCCACCCATATGGAAGGAAAAAAACCACTCACTAGTGGTTTTTCCCTTCTTTGGAATTAAAATATACAATACAGAATGACCTCGACAAACTTTTCATTAAAGCTCCTGCTCAGGAGCACCGCCGATGTAGAGAGCCGCTGCGAATAATTTCCACCCATCTGGAAGGGAAAAACCACTCACTAGTGGTATTTCCCTTCTTTGGAATTGGAAATTTACAATACAGAATGACCTCGACAAACTTTTCATTAAACCTCCTGCTCAGTAGTGCCGCCGCGAACGATGTCCACCCATCTGGAAGGGAAAAACACTCACTAGGGTTTTTCCGTTCTTTAGAATTGAAATATACAATACAGAATGACCTCGACAAACTTTCCATTAAAGCTCCTGCTCAGGAGCGCTGCCGATGTAGAGGGCCGTCGCAAATGATGTCCATCCATCGGGAAGGGAAAACCCACTCACTAGTGGTTTTTCCCTTCTCTGGAATTGAAATATACAATACAGAATGACCTCAACAAAATTTTCATTAAACCTCCTGCTCAGGAGCGCCACCGATGTAGAGGGCCGCCGCAAATGATGTCCACCCATCTGGAAGTCCACCCTTCTTTGGAATTGAAATATACAATACAGAATTACCTCGACAAACTTTTCATTAAGGCTCCTGCTCAGGAGCGTCGCTGATGTAGAGGGACAACATAAGGGCTGTTAGACTTCTCGGGAGTGGCCTGCTTTGGGTGAGGGTCGGCAATTGTTGTCATTAGTTTTTGGAAGTGAGTTTACCGCGAATGATGTCCCACCCATCTGGTTAGGGTATGGGATCCTTCCAACTATTTGCAGTAAGTTTAAGGTCGAATGTGATTCTGGCGGGAATAGAATACTCCTTCGAGGACAGAAAAAGTAAATTGAAAACGGCAAGTAGTTTATCAGGACACTTGCATCTTCGATTGAAGCCAGATTAATGGTATTGGACCGTAGATCTTATTTTCAAATTCATCTATACCAACTAGTTCAGAAATCTTGCCGAAAGTAGTTGAAATTGTAACAGGCCATAAATTATATTGTCTAACGGCTTTTCCATTTTTTGAAATAAGCTTAGTTTCTATAATCCAGAATAATGTTGACTTACTTTGAATTAAAGTTCATGCTCAGCAGCGTCACCAATGTTCTTCAATGTTGTTAGTTTTCTTCAGAGGGACCTGCTGTGTGGGAAGGTTGGCGCTTATGGTTGATGTTTTGGAAAATGAGTTTACCGTGAATGATTTCTACCCATCTGGTAAGGGTTCTGGGCTCGTTCTAACCATCTACTGTAGTTTCAAAGTTAAATATGATTTAGATGAGAGTTTTTGTAAGCTGATGAAGTAGATTGTCTGACCAATGTAAAGTGTGAGACAAGTGGGGAAATTTGAAGAACCCCTGTAATGCACTCGTCACAGAAGTGTGTCATGACCCTGACCCAGGAAAACGAACGTGGATGCCAATTGGGATTGAACATATAAGAAATTCAACACATCAGAACGTTTTACAGGGGACGGAACCTTAAAATTCCCCGGTCCTTCAAATTTCCACACCTGTCCGTTTGACTGGTGTCTCGCACACTGCGTTGGTACGTACCATCTACTTGGATCCTGACTGATCTATGCTTGTTAAATTATGGATTTATGGAAAATTTTATTTGGGGATGATTATATGTTTATAAAATTATAAATTTTATATAATAAAGTTGTGGTTTAACCAAAATGACCCCAAGGTACCTATTTAACACAGCAAGCGGGTAACAACCAAATTGCGAAAACTTATTTTGTAAAATAAATCATTTTAAATATAAAACAATTAACCTTTATTTGCTTCATATCTTGCTCAATAAAAAGTGAATACAGCCCAAAAATGGATAAAATTGCAAGGTTGCAAAATTCTATCGAGTGAAAATTCTGAGGTAGCCAGACGATGAAGTGCCTCCTTGGAACTTAGAATATGTCCTTTGTGAATTCACTTGATAAATTGTAAGGCACAGTGCGTCAAAATAACCTATCTGCTGAGGAGAATGGTTTTCCAGATTGGAAATTTTATTGGGGAATGACTACATATTTTCTACATAATCTGCCTAAGAGTCTTGGGGCTACAGCCCCTTAAAGTACTACAATTTGTCCATGGTGAAGAAATGATGCGAATCAACAGGCGCTGGATGTATCCAGGTTGTCAAAATGTACAATCTATTAAGGGGAGGAGGCATTTTTGATTCCTACCCTACCAGAGGTTTTTGGACTGTGAGCCCTATAAGTAAATAATTTATAGGTACTTTCCATTTCTATTTACATTTTAGATCGATTTACCTCTCCTTTACAACTAAATATTTTTAGTTGTAAAATAATATTAAATCCCTTTTTTGTTCAAAGTAGTCAATAGCTCTAACAATTATGCCTATGGGGATGCCATGATAAGCCCTGGGTCAAGGAGTATAAATTATACAATTGATATATTTTAACTGCACAATTTATAATTGGGAAAGGGCGGAGGGAGGGATATTTGATCCTGAATGTGTCTAAAAAGGTTAAGGGTTTTGAGGTGAAAATTTGAAGAATTCTGAGGGTTATATTCAGCTAAATCAAAAGACAATTTGTGGACATCTACAAAAGGTGTATTTACAATATCATAAGAAGAGGGGACGGTATTCACTCTTTTGTATTTGTTGCACGTTCAAGCCGAATCAAGGCTCAACGTGTCACCAAGTAGACGACGTAATTCTTTACAGATATTTCGGTCGAAGGTGGGAGGCTCCATGATGTTAAGCCAATTCTGACCCCTCACCCAAATTTTCAGAAGCCACCAATAAGTTCAATGTGAGATATGACAATCGTGGTCCCCGTTTTCCTCTGTTCTCCTGCTTTCTTCTTTCAAGCTGGTAGTGGAAGGAGTTTGATGCATTTGTTGCTTATATGCCCTTCTGATCTTGCCTCGGGTTGCCAAACCACCTCAGACGCCTCATTTGAAAACATGAGAGAGAAGTGGGTCACCCCCAAATCTTCTTCTGGCTTCGTCGTTGGAAAGTCATTGCTATCTTCGCGTTTGATATAATCATTTATTTTAATTTCTGTTCATGCTGTGCTTCATTTATTTCTTGATATCAATTTCTAGTCATTTTGGGTTTTAATTATTATAGGTCTTTATTTTTGCTGATTTTACGGTTAATATTATTCTTTAGTTCTGATTAATATTATTCTTTAGCTCAAAATTTTTTAATTCAATATTGTTGATTAGTTCTGATTCAGTTCTGACAGCAAAACTATTATAGTTTCTCGTCCTTAATTTGTATTTGATTTTTATGCTATTAATTTCCTGGAAAAAAAAAGAATCAGAATCAGTAGCTCGGAAATCTAGCAGCCAAGTAGCCGCTCCGCTCCTACATAATGATGTGGTACGAGTGGGACGATTCTAACCCACTCAGATCACATAAAATCAAAATAGGGTGGGCTATAATTCCGTCTATAGATACTTCTAGACAGCATATACTCCTGATCAAATAGGAAAAATACAAAGATTTCATGTTATAAGCAGAGACTTAATTTTTTCGAAATCATGGGGGGGGGGGGGATTGGAGTCAATTTTCTCAAATCAAGTGAAAATGACAGTGAAAAATGGGGCATATAGTACCATAAAGGCAAAGATATACTAAAGAAAAACTGACCTGTTTTTTTCTGGATGCTTGAATTATGCAGGCTTATCTTAGTTTTGAAAATGTTTTTTTTGTAGAAAATAAATTTCAGCTGATAGGGGGGGGGGGGGGAAATGGGTACTGGAGGGGGTAGTTGCCCCCTTCCCATAGTAAATTACGCCCTGGTTATAAACCTTATAACTCACCTTCAAACATACAAATAAATATCTGGCATATTAATTACCTGGTTAAACAACTATAAAAAAATTTTCCTTATGAATAAATAATTTTACTATGCTAAAATAAAACCAGAGAAAAATCCCTTGGCCAAGTGTCCACCTCGTTTACACTTCAAACATGAACTCATTTGGTTTTGATTGTTTATAATTTATCATTGTCATTACGGTTTTTTTCCGTGTATTTTGAAGTGTCTATTGTGCCTTCATTTAGGCTTCGAGTTGGAAAAAATAATTGTTAATGTCTATGGGTAAATGGCAAATGGGTAAAATTGGGTAAATGGCAATATGGTAAAAGCAAATGGGTAAAATTTTTTTTTATTTCGATACTCTTGGTACCTTAATAACAAAAATTTGCTACATTTATTTTTCGATTATTTATAGAGTGAGTGAAACAGAAACTATAATGGCTCACGTTCCTACACAGGGCTGAATTTGTCAACTACAATTAAGCAATATGATGCTAATATTTATTCCTCTCATAGTAAATAATAATGGTATAGAAGTCTTTGTTTCTTCTTGAACGTCTTTCTTCCTCGTCAGGTGACACGCCAATGCTACATATCTAAATATTCATTTAATCCATTTCAGGACAGTAAGACGACAGCTTGTGCTATCTACAGCTCAGGTGCTACTTGGAAATCTTCTGGATCTCAAGCCAAAGATGCGGTAGATGTTCTGATTAAATGTGTAAGTGGGTAGCGGTGGCATTGAATGATGTATATATAAGCCTTAAATTGTAATGTTTGGGCCACCCTCATTATAATTCTCTCTTCTTCCCTCCCTCACCGCACTCTCTCCCATATCTTGAGTGTTTTTCATAATAGGCCTAGTTAGATTGCCTTACGTACCGCTAAGTACAAATTAAAATCTTAAATCTAGGGTCATTCACTAGGTTTCTCAAGTACGTGTAATCATATTCTTGGAGTTGTCTTTTGTTGTTCCCGTCTTTATTGAGATGACAAAGACACGCCCGCATGGATACAAATTGCTCTGGTTACGTTAAGACGAAATCGCCTAGAGTACCGGTTCTCAAACTTTGGTATGCGTACCCCTTGGGGGTACGCAAAATGTTTTTAGGTGGTACATGGCTGGCCAGCAAAAAAACAAAACAACCCTTTAACTCTAGGACTGGCAATTTTGTTTATATTTTAGCTATAAATTACTTAGTAGGCCTGTCGGTAATTGAGAAGGGGTACCTAAAATGTTTTGTGAATAAAAAGGGGAAGAGTGTCTAAATAAGTTTCAGAACCACTGGCCTAGAGTATCAGTGAACGTTCATGAGGCATTTTAGGTTAGAACGCTTTCAGATTCCTTCTTAAAATGTTGAAGATTGCTTAAAAATAGGTGTTTCAGACCATAACAAAGCTTGTATAGATTACTCCCCACTCTTACAAAATCTAAATCCTAAACTGTTTACCTCATGATAGATTCAGGGGTTATTATAATAAAGTTTGTACCCTACCTAAGTTCTAACAACAAAGCTCAGGAGACGCATTCAAATAATATCTCCGAAATATAGTTTCGTCGGTTTTAGAAATTGGCACTGTGGGTGCTTTGGGCACTAAAGGCTCTTGGTGCTTCAAAGCATAAGAAAACCAAGCCTTCTTTCTCTGTCCCCAGTGCTAGGGGTGTAACCCAAAGTTTAACAAAAATTATACTTTACATACTATCATCTACCAGAGTCATGTCTATATGATTGTAATTTAACCTGCTATAGGATCCTTGTGTTATCTTTGTTAATATTTTTCCTAATAGTTTACTGATTTAAGCCTAATATACTTTAAAAAATACTTTAATAATAGTATTAACAATAAAGTAAAAATACTTTAGGAGGTTACTCGTTGTTTTAAAAGTGTGTTCATTTATATGTTCGTGGAGGGGCAATGTTTCTAGCCGAGAATAATGGATTTTGACCAGAGGGGATGCAAATACTCTAGCTTTGGAGTCAAATATCCGCTTCTCTGTCGGAAGAAATTTATTATGAATTAGTACTCAGTAGCGTATCTTGGGGAGGGGGAAACGGGGGACAGCGTCCTACAGGGTGTGAAACATATTTTTTTTGCCAATAATATGATCTACTTGTGTTGAAGCTTTGATTTGGAGGGAGGGGGGAACAAAAACTAACTCTGTCTCTGGGCATTGAAAATACTAGCAAAGTCTCTTTAAGAATCAAGAAATTTATTATTATATATATTAAATTAATTATTAAGTTACATTTTACATCTTCTCGTTAAATATGAAAATTTAAGGAAATAATCGGCTCTTTTGTAGGTGGTCGATGAGCCAAGATTTACCGCCGAATACGCTGAAGTGTGTAAATTTCTGTTTGACAAAGAGGTACCATCAATCAATGGAGCAGGGAAAGTCAGTTTTCAAAGGCTTCTACTTGAGAGAATGCAACAGAATATGGAGAAAAGGGAAAAGGAGGAAGAAGAATTTGGAGGAAGGAATGAAATGACCGTACAGGAAGCTGAAACAGAAGAAAATAAAGTGAATTACGAGAAGAGTTAGACGAGAGAATAGCTAGTATAAATCGTACTAAAATGCGTTCTGTCAGGTAGAACTTTTCTTTTCTGTTCCCATTTTCTTTTTTGAGCTTTAATATTTAAAATATATCACTTACTTTATTACTATAAGTCACCTTTTATATATTTTTTGTGCCCTATGCTTAGTATTATTTATATGGCATCTAATTATGATTAACTAAATCAGTGGTCGGGAAACTTTTTTAATCATTACCCCAAAATATTTTTGTGTAAGTTGATCTTACCCATGGCGAAAAGCAAAAAAAAAAAAAGAAATCGCCTCTTTTTAGCATCTTCCATATTATAGCCCCTCATGATAGTTTTGAAAAGAAAACAATAATTAAAAATTTAATTTAAACGTCATTTATTCAATCTATCAATGTATTACCTAGTACTAGTAATACATAACGGTAATAATAGTAATAAAAGTAATATATATAACAAAATGAAACCTTTTAGGGTACAATGAGGGTTGACATTTTCGATTACTGTAACAAATTATGATAATAACACTGGTGATACACACAAAAATTTGAATTGAAGAAATCGAAAAAAAATAATAATTGTAAACATTCTTCCTTCAAGTTTTGGAGAAATGATGTTGTTTCTTGTTCGATACAATTGCTTCAAAAATGGCACTTTTGATGTAAGAGCGATTTGAATACACTTTTCGGCATTTAATCGATTTCTGTTCTTCATTTTTATGTTCATTAGAGTGGAAAAGCCTAGTTCGCACAAATATGTTGTTCCAAATGGCAGCAATTTCTTAACCGCCTCTTTATGTGCAATTTTGAAAGCCTTTGCAGCTTTTGGCATCCAAAAAAGACGACAGGTTTGGTTTACTCCCATATTGAATACGTGCTTTAGTATCAGATCGAACTTAAAGATTTTCTTCTGCCAAATCTGAAGGTTCTTCTGCCAATCATTTCAGCAATTTAACATTTAAAATGATCTACAATCCAACTGATAGTACGTGTATCAAGATCTGGAGAGTAATCTGGAAACCGTTTTCTTATTTCGATAAGATACCTTACAATTGTATCCTTGATCTCAGCAAAAGTGATATTTGTGCAATCTTCCAAAAACAAAGCTAACCTTGAAAAAGAAGCTATCTTGTTCTGTTCTACTTTCTGTCTCCAATATTGCAGCTTTAATCCAAACCCTGACACTATTTCTCTCGCTGAAATGATATTAATATTCTTTCCTTGCAATTCTTTGTTTAATATACTTATACCCTGAAAAATGTCCGCTAAATATGCGAGTTATGCAATCCAGGCAGATTTTTTTAACTTATCTGCGAGAATATTTTTCTGATAAACCATACAAATTTCGACTTTAGTTTTGAGAGTCCATACTCGATTTAGCACATTTTCGCGAGAGAGCCACCTTACTTCTGTACAATAAAGTAGGTCCGTATATTCAGCTTCACCGCCCTGACATAATTCACGAAATAGCTGCGTGTTTATTGCATGTCCCTTGATAAAATTTACAATCTTTTGACATCATGCATGACGTCTTCCACTGTAGGTTCTAAATATTTGACCATAAGGGCTTGGTGATGGATCATACAGTAATTGACTTCAATCTTTGGGTTACTTTTTTTTACGAAAGCTGCAAAACCATTTATATGACCCGGCATAGCTGGAGCTCCATCCAAAGATTTTCCATTTTAAACTTTGCGCATTGAAGTATTCATTTACTTTATTATAGACATCAATTCCACGAGATCTCAAGTCGAGAGGAGAACAAAACAGCAATTTCTCTTCAAAATTATTTGCACCTTTGTAACGAACATATACCATTAGCTGTGAATTGCTACTAAAATTAGTTGTCTCATCAAGCTGAATAGAAAAATATCTAGTCTGTTTTAATGCGAAAATAACCTGTTCCTTAACATTTTCTGCTAATATAGAAATTCGTTCTTTCAAAATTTTGCAGACAAGGGCACTGAATTCAGTTTCTTTGCATCTTTTTGACCACACATAATATCTGCCATTTTTACAGTAGCTGGTTTAACCAAATCTTCGCCAATAGTGTTTCTTATTTCGAGCAATCAAACAGGCTATTTCAAAGTTAGCCCTTGATGCTGAATGCTGATCAAATATACCAAACAAGTTGCTATTCAATCTTTGTCTTTTTACAGACATTTCAAAAATCGTAAAGTATTCTCGGGGTTTGGAAGACAGGTGTGAATTCAAATTATCTAAATGTTTCTTCAGC
The DNA here is from genome assembly GCA_027921565.1 of Artemia sinica. Lineage (NCBI taxonomy): Eukaryota > Metazoa > Arthropoda > Branchiopoda > Anostraca > Artemiidae > Artemia > Artemia sinica. The sequence continues at coordinate 881,736 of JAPEVW010000062.1, read as the reverse complement.
TGACTTTTTTTTAATGAATCTGAAGTCAGTATCTTCATACATGAAACACACTGTGGTTTCATTGCACCATTGTCTTCTATTTGTGTAAAACCGTGATTAAGGAATTCGTCTTGGTATGCTCTTTTTCTATTTGCTGCCGTCTGAAGGAAGACGGAAAATAATAATTAAAATACTTGAATTAAATTTTCAAACTGTGGCTAACTTTTATCGATATATTAACGATTAATCGTAAATTGGTGGTCTTCCCAGCAACTTACTAGAAAAACTGCCTCTGTGACTCAGAGGCAGTTTATTTGAATCTTGGCGGCATGGCAAGGACTGAGCAGGTAGCCGGGTACAGCTTCTTTACTGCGCAAAGATTTAACTCGAGAACACTCTAGTGGTGGAGAGTGAGATGGCGTGGCCTGAATATGTCGCTAAAGTGTTTAAGGTGAAAAAAAATACTAACAGGTTTATAAAGTAGAAAATTAAGCATATATACTTTTTACTCACAAGTTTCATTTTTATCCCCCAGAATTTCATTTTTACCCCATTTGGGGTAATTTACCCCGGTTCCCCGACCGCTGAACTAAACGTTTCTTTTTTATCATGACCTTGAAAACAGAAACAAGCATTTGTGGATCTTTTAAAAGATTAAATAAAACAACAGTTTTCTTCTACTGAAAGTAAGGACACTAAGGAGCAACATTAAAACGAACTAAAATTACTCCGTATATGAAGGGACTGCCCCTTTCTCATTGCCCCTCTCTTCGTGCTCAAGCTTCTGATTTTAATTAAACAGGCCTTGTGTTTTACGATTAGTACTAAAAGAATTTGAACAAAAGATCGACCTTTAATGTTTAGAGGGAGGTATTGAGGAGGGGTTAGACCCTCCTCATACACGCAATAATTCATGTTTCTTTTTATGTTGCTCCTTACATTCTGTAGATAAACCTTTTTTATTGAATTTCTTATTGTTTTTCAAATAATTCCATGAAATACCCTCCCTCCCCCCCACCGAAAAATTCTTCTGTAGAAAGTTGCTCCCGCGGAATATCCTTCCCCCACCTCCCAGGAAAGTACCACCAAAAATTATATCGTCACTGCAAATTTGCAGACCTTTCGTTGGAGACTGTGGAGGAGGGTTGGACAGGTCATCCCAAAAGGCATAGTTACCGGACATTTAAACTATGCTCAACAAAATTACCATCTCAAAATTTTGTTCGAAGTGCTTGGGAAAAACGGGCGTGGGATGGGGGGGGGGGGGGGCTAATCATCCGGAATTTTTTGTATTCTTTAAATTGACAATAAAACTTTTAATTTAAGACCTTCTTTCCCCCCATTCCTGGGGGAAAATAATGAAATAAAACGCATCGGTGATCTTTCTTCTGACAATTAAGCATAGATTTCCATGTCTTTGCAGATGGGAATTTCAGACCTCTACATAAGAGTTCTCTGTTACGCTGAATCTGATGGTGTGATTTTCAATAAGATTTTTTGATTTTGGAGATGTTTTCCCTCCTTTTTCAAAATCAAGCAAATATTCTTGGGCCCGTAGCTTTTGATGGGTAATATTAAACTTAATGAATCTTAAATGTTTTGAATCAGCATAAAACAAACGTTTTAATTATCTATGGTTGTCAAAATTCTCTTGAGTGTTAGCTACTATTGGGCCGAGTCGCCCCTTACTTACAGTTCGTTACCACACACTGTTTGATTAGGTCGTTTTTTTTCTATATATTTTCTGTCATGGTGAAAAATATCAAGTCTTGATAAACAAAATAGTCTTGAATTATTTTGAATACGATAATGGGCCAAGAATAATCTATAGGACGGTTTGCATGTAAATAGTCAAACAGTTCGTTGTAATGAATTCTAAGTGAAGAATGACTCGTGTTAATATTAACCAGAAGTCTAAAAAAATTGATAACAGTTTTGCTATTAGAGAGAGCCTCTCTCTAATAGCAAAACTGTTATCAATTTTTTAGTATGTATTTAGTAAAGTATGTATATTAGAGGGGTGACGAAGATTAGAGAGAGGTAACATAATTTGATAACAGAGGTTTCAAGGAAACATTTACCATTTAATGGAGGTTTATTTAAAATGTGTTATTTTTGTAAGTAGTTAAAAGCCTTAGAAAATTGCCTAAGTTTAAAAAAAAAATGATAAAAAACTCCCACATGGTGAGTAATCTTGATGAAAATTACACCATCAAATTCTGTGTATTAGATAACCGTGTTGTACAGGTGTTAAACCCTTATCAAAAAAAAAAAAAAAAATGAAAATTCGTATTTTTCGTTAGGAGAATGAACAAGGATGCGTATTCACTTTTTTTCTTCTTTTTCACCCAGAATACTGGTGTCGAACCAATAGTTCTTGAAAATTGCAAGATGATTCATTTGAATGGAATTTGAATGTTCTAGTGCCCTTTTTAAGTAGCAATAAAAATTTTGCCTTAGCAAAGGGCTATTTTACAACCATTTTGTGGCATAAAGGAACAATTTTTCCAAAAAAACAAAACCACCTTGCCCCTCCCCAAGAGGGTCAAAAAGCTGTTGCTAAAAAGAAAATTGAAATGCCAGTCTATTTAACGTTATCAAAACATCACATATTGAGCTTCCCAGTTTCAGAGATATTATTATCACACGGTACCGAAATCTATCCAAAAGCTTAACCTAGTCATTACAGAATATATGTTTGAGCTTGATTGAACTACGTTAATTCACTTGAAGTCTGATTAAACCACGTGCTTATGTATAATTAAGCATTAATTGTACTGGAGGAAGGCCAAATTTGTTGCCCATCCTCCCTAGCCTAGATTTTGAAAAATACAGTTTTTCTGAATTTTGATTAAAACACGGTTTTTGTGCTTTCACTGGAAAAAGTGAAAAAATACCTGCCCACCCTCTACTACTACTACTACTTACAACTCACCGCAGCACCAAGCCACCTGAGGCCAACACAGCTACGCACGCTTCTCCTCCTTCCCAAACCTCTAGATTCTCCTTCTCCCACCCTATAGATTAAAGAAAAAACATTTTGCCCATGCTCCCTAATGTCCATGAATTTACGTCACTTGCCCTTGTCCTGATTGTGGGACTTTCTGTTTATTTAAGTTTAACTGGCTCAATTGTTTAAATTTTAATTCGTTTTAGGATTCATTATTCATCTTTATCAAAATCCTATATCTTTATATTTGACGTGAAAATTGATTTTTAGTTTATGTTCAACCTGGCTTTTGTTTCTTTATTGATAGTAATTTTTGTTCTTTTTAAGACTGAATTAAATGAAAAAAACAAGTTTTTCTTTAACTAAAAGTAAGGAGTGACATTAAAACGAACAGTAATTATTCCGTATATAAAACGGACTGTCCTCTCCTTAACGACTCGCTCTTTATGCTAAAGTTTTTAATTGTTTTAAAAAGTAGAGCTGTAACAAAGAGTCGAACTTTAGCGCAAAGAGCGAGGCATTGAAGATGGGAAAGCCCCTTTCATATACGTAATAATTTCTGTTTGCTTTAAGTTTTAATATCCCCCTGACTATCAGTTTAAAAAAACTTTTTTTTTATTTAATTTCTGAAATTTTTTCAACTAATTGCTCTTTTTACATAAAAAAAGAGCAAATAAAAGCCGTAGGCACTCAATTTCCTGGAAATGTTTGCCGATTATGAGGTTTATTTTCAAATCGAGCCACATCTTACTATAATGAATAGCGAACAAAGGTAAAGAAGGACGATTTACTCCAACTTCGATAGTTGTTGTCCTTGGAAAGGTATTAAGTAAAAAAAAAAGTTTTTTTAACGGAAACTAAAGAGAAACATTAAAAAACGAACAGAAATTATTCAGTATATGGAAAGGGCTATCCCCTCCTCAACGCCTCGCTCCTTAAGCTAAAGATTTTTATTGTTTAAAAAGTAGAGTTATGAAAAAGAGTCAAACTTAGCGTAAAGAGCGAGGCGTTGAGGAGGGCAAAGTCCCTTTCATATACGGAATAATTTCTGTTCGTTTTAATGGCGCTCCTTACTTTCAGTTTAAAAAACTTGTTTTTCTAATTTCTGAACGTTTTTCAACTAATGCAGGTTCGAATTTAGCTCACCCTACACGAAAAATTAAAACAGAATCTGAAGATTAATTTAGGCAGATTTATTCCGTATATGAAGGGTTGCCCTTTCTTAAATACATTGCTCTTTAAGCTAAACAGCTCTAAACTGTTAGCACTTATAAAAAAGCTTCCTCTTCTAATCAATTTAGAAGAGGAATTTCTCCTCCCCGTGTTTCAGTAGCATTTGTTAAAAAATTGGGACAAACGGTCAAACTTTAGCGTAAAGAGCAAGGTATTGAGGAGGGGGTAACTCTTCATTTATGCAATAGATTCTGTTCGTTTTGAGTTTTAATGTTGCTCCTTACTTTCAGTTGAAACAAACTTTTTTTTATTTCATTTCTCATCGTTTTTCAAATAATACCGGTAAATCTGGCTCACCCTCCATGAAACATCCCCCCTGCACGGAAAACTCCTCCGTGGAAAATTCATCAAACGCAAAGTGCGAACTCTCTCCAGATAGTTCCATCCTCGCTGAAAATCCCCCCTCCCACAAAATTGCATGCAGACAATTCAGCCTAAAATGTCTCCTTAGCATTCTTTCATTTGAATAAGACTTTAATCTCTGATCTGTTTCTCGATCATTCCAGAAATTTCCCCTTCCGTAGAAATTATTTTCCGGAAATCAAAACACGTGGAAAATAGCCCCCGAAAATCTCCTCATGTAAAATTTGGCAAAGTGAATGTAAGACAATTAAAAAGAATTTCGTATAGGAATTCTGTCGAGCCCCCTCCCAGTGTAACATTTCCGCTAGAAAATTCATCCCCCTGAAATTTTCCTCCCCAAAAAGATTCTCCCTATAGAAATTCACCCCAAGCACAAACCTCCCTCTGAAAAATGTCTGTATACTTCCCAATAATAAATACTATACGTAAACAATGGGTAAATTTCCTAATTTACAGGCCTCTCCCCACGGACTCTTGGAAGTCATTTTACACCGAAAGACATAGTTATTTGATCTTTCAACTATACTGAACACAATGGCAGTCTCAAAACTTTGATCAGATAGCTTTAGGGAACAAATGGGCGTGAGAGGGGGCCATTTGCCCTCCAATATTTGGTCACTGGAAAACAGCAGTAGAACTTCTATTTACGTTCAAACGCAACCTCCCCCGATCATCTAGGACCACTATTTTAATACAATCACCCCTGAAAAAAAAAACAGAAACGATTAAACCCGCATCCGTAATCTGTCTTGTGGCGAAAAAAGCAAAATTCCCAATTATTGTATATAGGAGCTTGAAATTTCTATAGAAGGATTTTCTGGTACTTTCGGATGGCGTAATTTCCATTAAGTTTTTTTGAATTTTAGCCCCCCCCCTCTATGTCAAAAATCACGCGAATTTTCTCAGGCTCGTAACTTTTGATGGGTAACACTAAACTTAATGAATCATATATTTGGAATCAGCATAATAAGTTGATTCTTTTGATGTATCTACTGGTATTAAAATTCCGTTTTTGGAGTTTCGATGACTATTGAGCCGAGTCGTTCCTTGCTTACAGGAAAAAGTTTAAAAAACAATTCTGTTCTTTTAATTGACATAGCCTTTTTTATTGGTTAAGAAAAAAATATATGAAATCTTTTAAGTTATTCTCCATAAGAATCCAGATTGGGCTTACTATTTGAGTAGTATGCGTCGTCTGGATTCTGATGCCCCTATAGCAAGGAATTCTGATGCCCCTATAGCAAGGAATTCTGATGCCCCTATAGCAAGGAATTCTGATGCCCCTCTACACCTTTTCAAAGAGATTCAGAGCTCCCTCACATAATGGAATTTGAGGGTCGATAAAGTGAAATTATGTCACTATTCTAGTTTCTCTAAACCAGTATTGCCTATAACTTAATTTACGTAGACAATGAACGATATTAATTAATGTTTTGAATAATAGGAGTGTGAATGATTCTAATTAGTGATTGGATTGTATGAAGGTGGAGAAAAAAAAGGATTATGAAATTATGTCACTATTCTAGTTTTTCTAAACCAGTATTGCCTATAACTTAATTTACGTAGACAATGAACGATATCAATTAATGTTTTGAATAATAGGAGAGTGTGAATGATTCTAATTAGTGATTGGATTGTATCAGTGGAGAAAAAAAGGATTAAACTGATTAGTAGTTAAGGTAACCCGAAGAAGTTGTTAACTCAGGTAATTTGTTATAAATTTGAAACAACATCAGTCTATGAAAAATGCCTAACGACGAATCGGAAATGTTTGATTAACATTTGCAAAAAAAGGGGTAATGGGATTTGCGAATTGGAGGAGACGGGGTGATAGTGTACTGTATAATACACAAGTGATGTTTTGGAGAGTATTGTCAATTTAAAATAGTTTAGAAATAAAAAAAAAATTAACAAGAAATGGCTGAAAAGTGTTTTGAGGGAGACGGGTTGCATGGAGGGTTGAGTTGCACGAGGGTTCAGTTAAAGAGGGTACTGTTACACGGGGGGTTAGTTAAATTGGGTTGAGTTGCACGAGGGTTCAGTAGCACGAGAGTTCAGTAGCACGGGGGTTCAGTTGTACAGGGTTTCGGTTATACAGGGGTTCAGTTACATGGAGGGTTCAGTTGCACGAGGGTTCAGTTAAAGGGGGTATAGTTACATAGGGGTTTAGTTAAATTGGGTTGAATTGCACGAGGGTTCAGTAGCACGAGGGTTCAGTAGCACGGGGGTTCAGTTGTACAGGGTTTCGGTTATACAGGGGTTCAGTTACATGGAGGGTTCAGTTGCACGGGGGTTGAGTTAAATGGGGCTTGACTTCCACGAGAGTCGACTATAAATAAGGCTTTTGCGTCCTTCTGAACTTTCTGTGAGAGGCGGGGGTAAGTATTTAGTTTAAATAATTCTAAGAGGAATTGAGTTTTTCTTTCATTGAAATGCAAGAGTTGGAATATTTCAGTAGTGCTTTGTCGTGGTTTAGCTTGTCACAGTTACATTCTCTTGATCTTTCAAAGTTCACTTTGGTTTTATTTCATTGAAATGCTAGAATTAGAATATTTCAGTAGTGTTCTGTCGTGGTTTACCTTGATTTTTCAAAGTTCATTTCGAATTTCTTTCATTGAAATGCAAGAGTTGGAATATTTCAGTAATGTTTTGTAGTGCTTTACCTTGTCACAGTTACATTCTCTTGATCTTTTAATGTTTACTTTGGTTTTATTTCATTGAAATGCAAGAGTTGGAATATTTCAGTAGTGTTCTTGCCTGATTCCATGTGGTTTTTCTTTACTTAGTGCCCGTTAAAAACGAAATTTTTGTGTTAAATAAGTAGTTTCTGTATCTTTTAAAAGAGCTTTAAGGGGTTTGAGAGACTCAGTTGCATGATTCCTTGTGGTTTTTCTTTACTTGGTGCCCGTTAAAAACGAAATTTTTATGTTAAATTAGTAGTTTCTGTATCTTTTAAAAGAGCTTTAAGGGGTTTGAGAGACTCAGTTGCCTGATTCCGTTTGAATTTCTTTCGTGAAATGCAAGAATTGGAATATTTCAGGAGTGTCTTGTCGTGGTTTACCTTGTCACAGCTACATTTTCATGATTTTTCAAAGTTCACTTTGGATTTCTTTCGTTGAAATGCAAGAGTTGGAATATTTCAGTAGTGACTTGTTGTGCTTTACCTTGTCACAGTTGCATTCTCTTGATTTTTCGAAGTTCATTTTGAATTTCTGTCGTGAAATGCAAGAGTTGGAATGTTTCAGTAGTGTTTTGTTGTGCTTTACCCTGTCACGGTTACATTCTGATGATTTTCATAGTTCATTTTGAATTTCTTTCATTGAAATGCAAGAGTTGGAATATTTCAGTAGTGTTTTGTTGTGCTTTACCTTATCACAGTTACATTCTCTTAATTTTTCAAAAGTTCATTTTGAATTTCTTTCGTGAAATGCAAGAATTGGAATATCGTTTCTTCAACTGAAAGTAAGGAGCAACATCAAAACTTAAAAACAGACAGAAAATAGAGGCTGTTTCCAAAAGATTTAGGATTCATTAATTTTAATGTTGCCAGTCAAAAGCTATGAGTTTGAAAAAATTGTCTGAGTATCAAAAAATGAAGAAACACCTTCTAAAAGTCGACAGGAATGGGATTGTCTTGAGGGGGGGAATTTTCCATGGAGGAGGTGGAGGGTATTTTTACGTGAAAACAACTTCAACCATGCCCAGCCTCCCGCTATCAGAAATTAAATTCTAAAAAAGTTTCTTCAACTGAAAGTAAGGAACAACATCAAAACTTAAAAACGGACAGAAAATAGAGGCTGTTTCCAAAAGATTTAGGATTCATTAACATTTTTCAACTTTATTTATTTTTTTCTTTTTGTACATATCCTAAAATGTCAAAATATGCTCATGGTTCTACTAATTGCGCTCTATGATTGGTCAGAGACACAATGTGGCTTTCCCACTGGAGGTTTTATGACTCCTCCCCACAATGAATTCAGATGGTTTTAGGACTCATCTCACTAGCCATAACTCCATTCAACCTTGAGCGAAGGTATAAAAGTTTGATGAAGTATTCTCTACTTAACAACTACATTAATTGCCTCCAAGATGATAGGACTGTATGACACAGAATTTATCAGATTAAAAAAATAATCTTGTGGTGTTATATTTGAATGTGCTTTTTTATTATTGTCTATGGATCTCGAAGAAATTGACTGTTATCATTGGATAGTGAACTATAATCTGTTTGAGTATGATAAAAGCTTGTGGAGTACTACATTACGTTATATAAACTGACTGGGATTCTATGATAGAGTGATTACACCACTTAATAATACTGGTCAGGAACTGAGAAATGTTCAGGAGGAAGTCAGTGAAATTTGCAGCTTTTTCGGGGTTGAAGGACTCTACGTAAAGGGCAATGTACCTACAGATAAAGTTTTAATTCAAAAGTGTGACCATAGGATTCCACTTTTCAATCTAGAAGAGTTTAAGTGTCCTAAATTTGAAGGGGGTTATCGCAGTCCTGAAGACGAGGTTAGGTTCTTCGCGCAGTGGATACCTATGGACATACCTGATCGTGATAAATCCATAACACATGGTAAAAAAAAACTTCTATATCATGGGATCTTCGTTTCTGGATGTTTAAGTGTGAACTCTAAGTACTATTTTTATGTAAACATGTGGTGTTTTTTTTCTAAAAAAAATATGTTAATACGTTTAAGCAATAAATATCTTTAAGCTTAACCCGTCTTTATTCTTTAGAATAGTTTTATTCATTTCATTAAATTATGAAGAAATTGTAAGTAAGTAACAGTAGCTTTCTTGAATTCGCTTCCTGGACACAATACAGATATTTAATTCAAGAAATAATAATAAAATCGCAAGTAAGTAATAAAGTCTTTATTTTTTTCACCTATTGGATTCACAATACTGAAATTTCATTCAAGAAATTATGAAGGAATTGTAATTAGGTAACACACATATTCTTGAAGTCACCTCTTGTATACACAATGCAGAAATTTCATTTAAGAAATTATTAAAAATTGTAAGTAAGTAGCAAATTCTTTCTTGAATTCGCCTCCTGGATAAATAAAAAAGACATTTCATTCAAGAAATTATGACAAAATTCTAAGTAAGCAACAAACTCTTTCTTGAAGTTACCTCATGGATACACAATGCAGAAATTTCATTTAAGAAATTATTAAAAATTGTAAGTAAGTAGCAAATTATTTCTTGAATTCGCCTCCTGGGTAAATAAAAAAGACATTTCATTCAAGAAATTATGACAAAATTCTAAGTAAGTAACAAACTCTTTCTTGAAGTTACCTCATGGATACACAATGCAGAAATTTCATTTAAGAAATTATGAAAAAATTGTAAGCAAGTAACAAACTCTTTATTGTTTTCACGACTTAGATACACGATGTAGAAATTTAATTCAAGAAATTATGAAAAAATTCTCAGTAAGTAACAATTTCTTTCTTGAAGTCAACTCTTGGATACACAATACGGAAATTTCATTTAAGAAATTATGAAAAAATGTAAGCAAGTAACAAACTCTTTCCTGAGGTCACCTCTTGGATACACAATGCAGAAACTTCATTTAAGAAACTATGAAAAAATTGTAAGTAAGTAACAAATTCTTTCTTGAAGTCACCTCTTGGATACACAATACAGAAATTTCATTAAAGAAATTATGAAAAAATTGTAAGTAAGTAGCAAATTCTTTCTTGAATTCACCTGCTGGATAAACAAAAAGACATTTCTTTCAAGAAATTATGACAAAATTCTAAGTAAGTAACAAACTCTATATTGTTTTCACGACTTAGATACACGATGTAGAAATTTAATTCAAGAAATTATGAAAAAATTCTCAGTAAGTAACAATTTCTTTCTTGAAGTCAACTCTTGGATACACAATTCGGAAATTTCATTCAAGAAATTATGAAAATATTTGTAAGTAAGTAACAAACTCTTTATTGATTTCACCTCTTGGATATACAGTACAGATACTTCATTCAAGAAATTATGAAAAAATCGCAAGTAAGTAACAAACTCTTTATTGTTTTCACCTCTTGGATATATAATACGGAAATTTCATTCAATAAATTATGAAAAAATTGTAAGAAAGTAACAAACTCTTTCCTGAAGTCACCTCTTGGATACACAATGCAGAAACTTTATTAAGAAACTATGAAAAAATTGTAAGTAAATACAAATCTTGGTATCAGAATGAATAAATTATTTATCAACATACGTTATTGGATATGTCATTGTGAAAAAATTGTAAGTAAGTAAGTAACAAATTCTTTCTTGAATTCACCTCTTGGATACACAATGCAGAAATTTAATTAAGGAAATTATAAAAAAATTGTAAGTAAGTAACAAACTCTTTCTTGAAGTCACCTCTTGGATACACAATGCAGAAATTTCATTTAAGTAATTATCAAAAATTGTAAGTAAGTAGCAAATTCTTTCTTGAATTCGCCTCCTGGATAAATAAAAAAGACATTTCATTCAAGAAATTTTGACAAAATTCTAAGTAAGTAACAAACTCTTTCTTGAAGTTACCTCTTGGATACACAATGCAGAAACTTCATTTAAGAAACTATGAAAAAAATTGTAAGTAACAAATTCTTTCTTGAAGTCACCTTTTGGATACACAATACAGACATTTCATTCAAGAAATTATGACAAAATTCTAAGTAAGTAAAAAACGTGCGCGCACGTAACCTCGTCTTAATTAACCTTAAAAAATGAAATAAAGCTATGTCGACTTTGCATGTCTCTCTCACTATGTATGCGCCGTCGCGGTGTGTAACCAATCACCAATCAAGTTATTGTATATTGAGCAACCTCCGCTGTCTCTGATTGGTCCCTAAAAAATGGGTGTTGTCTAAAAAAATGTGTAGGAACCAGTGGGGAATCCCCTGCACGCAACCTCATCTAAATTAACCTTAAAAAATGAAACTATTTTTTTTATCATGAACCGTTTAGAGAGCAATTTGATCTGTACACATTGAAAATTGTTTTTGTGATTAAGAGAAAAAAAAAGAGTCTGGTTTGAAAACGTGGAGTTTTCGTACTGCTCACTTTTTTGCAATGTGTAGGAACCAGTGGGGAATCCCCGCTCGTTTGGAAAGGTGCCAAGGAAAGGCAAGCAAATAGCATGTAGTTTCAAAACGTGTTTAATCACGTGTAAAGGTCCCATAGAATGAAATTTCTGTATTGTGCATGCAAACGGCGAATTCAAGAATGAGTTTTTTACTTACTTAGAATTTTGTCATAATTTCTTGAATGAAATGTCTTTATTGTGTATCCAAGAGGTGACTTCAAGAAAGAATTTGTTACTTACTTACAATTTTTTCATAGTTTCTTAAATGAAGTTTCTGCATTGTGTATCCAAGAGGTAACTTCAAGAAAGAGTTTGTTACTTACTTAGAATTTTGTCATAATTTCTTGAATGAAATGTCTTTTTTATTTATCCAGGAGGCGAATTCAAGAAAGAATTTGCTACTTACTTACAATTTTTGATAATTTCTTAAATGAAATTTCTGCATTGTGTATCCAAGAGGTGACTTCAAGAAAGAGTTTGTTACTTACTTACAATTTTTTTTTCATAATTTCCTTAATTAAATTTCTGTATTGTATATCCAAGAGGTGAATTCAAGAAAGAGTTTGTTACTTACTTACTTACAATTTTTTCATAATGACATATCCAATAACGGATGTTGATAAATAATTTATTCATTCTGATACCAAGATTTGTATTTACTTACAATTTTTTCATAGTTTCTTAAATGAAGTTTCTGCATTGTGTATCCAAGAGGTGACTTCAGGAAAGAGTTTGTTACTTGCTTACAATTTTTTCATAATTTATTGAATGAAATTTCCGTATTGTATATCCAAGAGGTGAAAACAATAAAGAGTTTGTTACTTACTTGCGATTTTTTCATAATTTCTTGAATGAAGTATCTGTACTGTATATCCAAGAGGTGAAATCAATAAAGAGTTTGTTACTTATTTACAAATATTTTCATAATTTCTTGAATGAAATTTCCGTATTGTGTATCCAAGAGTTGACTTCAAGAAAGAAATTGTTACTTACTGAGAATTTTTTCATAATTTCTTGAATTAAATTTCTACATCGTATATCTAAGTCGTGAAAACAATAAAGAGTTTGTTACTTACTTAGAATTTAGTCATAATTTCTTGAACGAAATGTCTTTTGTTTATCCAGCAGGTGAATTCAAGAAAGAATTTGCTACTTACTTACAATTTTTTCATAATTTCTTTAATGAAATTTCTGTATTGTGTATCCAAGAGGTGACTTCAAGAAAGAATTGTTACTTACTTACAATTTTTTCATAGTTTCTTAAATGAAGTTTCTGCATTGTGTATCCAAGAGGTGACTTCAGGAAAGAGTTTGTTACTTGCTTACAATTTTTTCATAATTTCTTAAATGAAATTTCCGTATTGTGTATCCAAGAGTTGACTTCAAGAAAGAAATTGTTACTTACTTAGAATTTTTTCATAATTTCTTGAATTAAATTTCTACATCGTGTATCTAAGTCATGAAAACAATAAAGAGTTTGTTACTTACTTGGAATTTTGTCATAATTTCTTGAACGAAATGTCTTTTTTTGTTTATCCAGCGGGTGAATTCAAGAAAGAATTTGCTACTTACTTACAATTTTTCATAATTTCTTTAATGAAATTTCTGTATTGTGTATCCAAGAGGTGACTTCAAGAAAGAATTTGTTACTTACTTACAATTTTTTCATAGTTTCTTAAATGAAGTTTCTGCATTGTGTATCCAAGAGGTGACTTCAGGAAAGAGTTTGTTACTTGCTTACAATTTTTTCATAATTTCTTAAATGAAATTTCCGTATTGTGTATCCAAGAGTTGACTTCAAGAAAGAAATTGTTACTTACTGAGAATTGTTTCATAATTTCTTGAATTAAATTTCTACATCGTGTATCTAAGTCATGAAAACAATAAAGAGTTTGTTACTTTCTTGGAATTTTGTCATAATTTCTTCAACGAAATGTGTTTTTTGTTTATCCAGCAGGTGAATTCAAGAAAGAATTTGCTACTTACTTACAATTTTTTGATAATTTATTAAATGAAATTTCTGCATTGTGTATCCAAGAGGTGACTTCAAGAAAGAGTTTGTTACTTGCTTACAATTTTTGCATATTTTCTTAAATGAAATTTCTGCATTGTGTATCCATGAGGTAACTTCAAGAAAGAGTTTGTTGCTTACTTAGAATTTCGTCATAATTTCTTGAATGAAATGTCTTTTTTTTTATTTATCCAGGAGGCGAATTCAAGAAATAATTTGCTACTTACAATTTTTGATAATTTCTTAAATGAAATTTCTGCATTGTGTATCCATGAGGTAACTTCAAGAAAGAGTTTGTTGCTTACTTAGAATTTTGTCATAATTTCTTGAATGAAATGTCTTTTTATTTATCCAGGAGGCGAATTCAAGAAAGAATTTGCTACTTACTTACAATTTTTGATAATTTCTTAAATGAAATTTCCGCATTGTGTATACAAGAGGTGACTTCAAGAATGAGTGTTACTTATTTACAATTCCTTCATAATTTCCTGAATGAAATTTCAGTATTGTGTATCCAATAGGTGAAAACAATAAAGACTTTATTACTTACTTGCGATTTTATTATGATTTCTTGAATTAAATATCTGTATTGTGTCCAGGAAGCGAATTCAAGAAAGCTATTGTTACTTACTTACAATTTCTTCATAATTTAATGAAATGAATAAAACTATTCTAAAGAATAAAGACGGGTTAAGCTTAAAGATATTTATTGCCTAAACGTATTAACATATTTTTTTTTGAGAGAAAAAAAAACAACACCACATATTTACATAAAAATAGTACTTAGAGTTCACACTTAAACATCCAGAAACGATGATCCCATGATATAGAATAGTTTTTTTACCATGTCTTATGGATTTATCACGATCAGGTATGTCCTTAGGTATCCACTGCGCGAAGAACCTAACCTCGTCTTCAGGACGGTGATAACCCCCTTCAAATTTAGGACACTTAAACTCTTCTAGATTGAAAAGTGGAATCCTAGGGTCACATTTTTGAATTAAAACTTTATCTGTAGGTACATTTCCCTTTACGTAGAGTGCTTCAACCCCGAAAAAGCTGCAAATTTCACTGACTTCCTCCTGAACATTTCTCAGATCCAGAACAAGCTTTTATCATACTCAAACAGATTATAGTTCACTATCCAATGATAACAGTCAATTTCTTCGAGATCCATAGACAATAATAAAAAAGCACATTCAAATATAACACCACAAGATGATTTTTTTAATCCGATAAATTCTGTGTCATACAGTCCTATCATCTTGGAGGCTATTAATGTAGTTGTTAAGTAGAGAAATACTTCATCAAACTTTTATACCTTCGCTCAAGGTTGAATGGAGTTATGGCTAGTGAGATGAGTCCTAAAACCATCTGAATTCATTGTGGGGAGGAGTCATAAAACCTCCAGTGGGAAAGCCACATCGTGTCTCTGACCAATCATAGAGCACAATTGTTAGAACCATAAGCATATTTTGACATTTTAGGATATGTACAAAAAGAAAAAAATAAATAAAGTTTAAAAATGTTAATGAATCCTAAATCTTTTGGAAACAGCCTCTATTTTCTGTCCGTTTTTAAGTTTTGATGTTGTTCCTTACTTTCAGTTGAAGAAACTTTTTTATAATTTAATTTCTGATAGCGGGAGGCTGGGCATGGTTGAAGTTGTTTTCAAGTAAAAATACCCTTCACCTCCTCCATGGAAAATTCCGCCCCCTCAAGACAATCCCATTCCTGTCGACTTTTGGAAAGTGTTTCTTCATTTTTTGATACTCAGACAATTTTCTCAAACTCATAGCTTTTGACTGGCAACATTAAAGTTAATGAATCCTAAATCTTTTGGAAACAGCCTCTATTTTCTGTCTGTTTTTAAGTTTTGATGTTGCTCCTTACTTTCAGTTGAAGAAACGATATTCCAATTCTTGCATTTCACGAAAGAAATTCAAAATGAACTTTTGAAAAATTAAAAGAATGTAACTGTGATAAGGTAAAGCACAAAAAAGCACTACTGAAATATTCCAACTCTTGCATTTCAATGAAAGAAATTCTAAATGAACAATGAAAATCATCAGAATGTAACCGTGACAGGGTAAAGCACAACAAAAACTACTGAAATATTCCAACTCTTGTATTTCACGACAGAAATTCAAAATGAACTTTGAAAAATCAAGAGAATGTAACTGTGACAAGGTAAAGCACAACAAGTCACTACTGAAATATTCCAACTCTTGCATTTCAACGAAAGAAATCCAAAGTAAACTTTGAAAAATCATGAGAATGTAGCTGTGACAAGGTAAACCACGACAAGACACTCCTGAAATATTCCAATTCTTGCATTTCACGAAAGAAATTCAAACGGAATCAGGCAACTGAGTCTCTCAAACCCCTTAAAGCTCTTTTAAAAGATACAGAAACTACTTATTTAACACAAAAATTTCGTTTTAAAACGGGCAACAAGTAAAGAAAAACCACATGGACTCATGCAACTGAGTCTCTCCAACCCCTTAAAGCTCTTTTAAAAGATACAGAAACTACTTGTTTAACACAAAAATTTCGTTTTTAACGGGCACTAAGTAAAGAAAACCACATGGAATCAGGCAAGAACACTACTGAAATATTCCAACTCTTGCATTTCAATGAAATAAAACCAAAGTGAACTTTGAAAGATCAAGAGAATGTAACTGTGACAAGGTAAAGCACGACAAAACACTACTGAAATATTCCAACTCTTGCATTTCAATGAAAGAAATTCTAAATGAACTTTGAAAAATCAAGGTAAACCACGACAGAACACTACTGAAATATTCTAATTCTTGCATTTCAGTGAAATAAAACCAAAGTGAACTTTGAAAGATCAAGAGAATGTAACTGTGACAAGCTAAACCACGACAAAGCACTACTGAAATATTCCAACTCTTGCATTTCAATGAAAGAAAAACTCAATTCCTCTTAGAATTATTTAAACTAAATACTTACCCCCGCCTCTCACAGAAAGTACAGAAGGACGCAAAAGCCTTATTTATAGTCGACTCTCGTGGAACTCAAGCCCCATTTAACTCAACCCCCATGCAACTGAACCCTCCATGTAACTGAACCCCTGTATAACCGAAACCCTGTACAACTGAACCCCCGTGCTACTGAACTCTCGTGCTACTGAACCCTCGTGCAACTCAACCCAATTTAACTAAACCCCCGTGTAACTGTACCCCCTTTAACTGAACCCTCGTGCAACTCAACCCTCCATGCAATCCCATCTCCCTCAAAACACTTTTCAGCCATTTCTTGTTAATTTTTTTTTATTTCTAAACTATTTTAAATTGACAATACTCTCCAAAACATAAATTGTGTATTATACAGTACAGAATCACCCCATCTCCTCCAATTCGCAAATCCCATTACCCCTTTTTTTTGCAAATGTTAATCAAACATTTCCGATTCGTCGTTAGGCATTTTTCATAGACTGATGTTGTTTCAGATTTATAACAAATTACCTGAGTTAACAACTCCTTCGGGGTTACCTTAACTGCTAATCAGTTTAATCCTTTTTTTTCTCCACTGATACAATCCAGTCACTAATTAGAATCATTCACACTCCTATTATTCAAAACATTAATTGATATCGTTCATTGTCTACGTAAATTAAGTTATAGGCAATACTGGTTTAGAAAAACTAGAATAGTGACATAATTTCATAATCCTTTTTTTTTCTCCACCTTCATACAATCCAATCACTAATTAGAATCATTCACACTCCTATTATTCAAAACATTAATTAATATCGTTCATTGTCTGCGTAAATTAAGTTATAGGCAATACTGGTTTAGAAAAACTAGAATAGTGACATAATTTCATAATCCTTTTTTTCTCCACCTTCATACAATCCAATCACTAATTAGAATCTTTCACACTCCTATTATTCAAAAATTAATTAATATCGTTCATTGTCTACGTAAATTAAGTTATAGGCAATACTGGTTTAGAGAAAACTAGAATAGTGACATAATTTCACTTTATCGACCCTCAAATTCCATTATGTGAGGGAGCTCTGAATCTCTTTGAAAAGGTGTAGAGGGGCATCAGAATTCCTTGCTATAGGGGCATCAGAATTCCTTGCTATAGGGGCATCAGAATTCCTTGCTATAGGGGCATCAGAATCCAGACGACGCATACTACTTATTTGTATGTCGGATAAAATATTGTATAAAATTTTGTGCATAATAGCTCATCTAGAAAGATATTTTTGGATCAGTTTCACCTTAATATCGTTAGCTTCAGTAGTAGCAGTAATTGCAGTAGCATTTTAGTAGTAGTAGCAGTAGTAGTCGAAGTCGCATGTAGTGCTCTTTGTTTAGTTCAACATACCCCTCACCTTACCCTGAAAGTTTCAACTTAAAGCACTAAGTAGTTCCTGGGACATTGCTGTTGCCTGCTGTTACCAATTGCTGTTACCTATGTAAAAAATCACGCGAATTTTCTCAGGCTCGTAACTTTTGATGGGTAACACTAAACTTAATGAATCATTTATTTGGAATCAGCATAATAAGTTGATTCTTTTGATGTATCTACTGGTATTAAAATTCCGTTTTTTGGAGTTTCGATGACTATTGAGCCGAGTCGTTCCTTGCTTACAGGAAAAAAGTTTAAAAAAACAATTCTGTTCTTTTTAATTGACATAGTCTTTTTTATTGGTTAAGAAAAAAAATATATGAAATCTTTTAAGTTATTCTCCATAAGAATCCAGATTGGACTTACTATTTGTATGTTGGATAAAATTTTGTGTAAAATTTTGTGTATAATAGCTCATCTAGAAAGATATTTTTGGATCAGTTTCACCTTAATATCATTAGCTTCAGTAGTAGCAGTAATTGCAGTAGCATTTGTAGTAGTAGTAGCAGTAGTAGTAGAAGTCGCATGTAGTGCTCTTTGTTTAGTTCAACATACCCCTCACCTTACCCTGAAAGTTTCAACTTAATGTACTAAGTAGTTCCTGGGACATTGCTGATACCTCCTTTTAACAACCTGCATGCACAAAAGTTTTTCGATTTAGTTCGATATCTCTTTAACATTTCCTGAAATTTTTACCTAAGTACCTTTAGCTTTAGTAGTACAAACACTGATAATAATAGTAGTACTAGTAGTATTAGTAGTTGTAGTAGTAGTAGTATTAGTAGTAGTAGTAGTAGTAGTAGTAGTAGTAGCAGTAGTAGTAGTAGTAGCGATTGTGGCAGTAGAAATGGTAGCAGCTGCATGCACACAGGGCCTTTTATTAGTTCAACATATCCCAAAACTTGACTTAAGTCCCATCCGTCCTTGAAGGTCGTCTTGGGGCCTCTTTCTTCGTAACGGCGTGGATGTGCCTTCTGTATGCTTCAAGGTCTTCTGCTAGGCGAAGAAGGTCCGAGAGGCGGTGAGGTGCAAAGTTTTCCTTCCACCTTTTTGGGGGACGACCACCAGGATGAGAACCGTGAATTTGGCCTTCGAAGGTGATTTTTGGGAGACGGGACCGACTCATCCGTTGTACGTGACCGAGCCATCGAAGTTGCTGGAGCTGGATCTTCATGAGAATTGTTTGTTGTACTTTAAGGCGCTCGAGAAGTTCGAAATTTGAGATTCTATCAAGGTAAGTGATCCCGCTGATGCGGCGGAGGCACTTAGTTTCAAATGCTGCAAGTCGACGGTTGTCATTTACCTTCAGTGTCCATGTTTCACATGAGTAGATTGCGATGGGGATGATCAGGGTATCAAAAAGTCGTATCTTAAGCCGCAGAGACAAATCCTTGCTTCGCCATATGGGCATAAGGGCCTTGAAACTGGAACTTGCGAGGGCGAGACGTCTTTTAATGTCTTTTGATAGACTGTTGTCGCTGGTGATCAGACTACCGAGGTAAGGGAACTCGTCAACCCACTGGATACTCTCTCCATTAATTTTCAGGTCTGGCTTAACTGTATCCTGTGGCTTTCGTGAGCAGCACATAGCCTTTGTTTTTGATACATTTATGATCATTCCAAAAGAACTAGTGGCTTCGAAGACGTCGTTAAGAAAGGCTTGTAGATCCTCGGGTGCTTCAGCCATTTCGTCGATATTGTCGGCGTAGGCTAGCTTATCTATCTGAACACCCCCTATATGTGCGTCACAAGTTGTCTCCACCAGGGATAAGACTGCTGTGAGGAAAAGGTTGAACAGCTCTGGAGACAAAAGGCATCCTTGAAGGACACCTGCGGAAGTCTGGAAACTGTCAGTGAGACCTTCACTAGTCATGACACGACTCCCAAATTTTGAGTACATATCCTTGATAAGATCTACTAGGTTTCGTGGGATTCCGTAATGGAGGAGGATATGCCATAGGCCCTTTCTCCAAATAAGGTCAAATGCTTGCCTAAAGTCGATGAAGAGCTGATACAGGCCGCGACCGAATTCCAGATATTTCTCTAAAATTTGGCGAACAGTGAAAATTTGATCAACGGTCGATCTCCCAGGGCAAAACCCGGCTTGGTATTCTTGGATGACTAAGGATGACACGGCTCTGATCCTTTGGAGTATAATTCGGGTGAAGATCTTGGCAGTTTGACTTGTTAGGCTAATAGGACGGTAATTATCACATACTGCCTTTGACCCCTTCTTGTGTAGTGGAACAATTGTGGCTTCGCACCAAGAAGTTGGGAAATGACTCTTTTGCCAGGCACCGCATACAGTCTTGTGGAAAAGATCTATAAGTGGTTCACACCGGACTTTCAGCAGTTCTGCCTGTATCCCGTCCGGGCCAGGGGCCTTGTTAGTCTTCAGCGCTTGGATGGCATCTTCGACCTCAGAACGGAGAGGAGGTGGGCTGGGATCTGAGACAGTAACGGGCAAGAGGTCCAGGACAGCAGAGTTTGGAAATATATCAGGATTAAGCTTTTCTTTGAAATGCTCCATCCATATCGATCGGATACCTTCTGTGCTTTGTATCTGAGAGCCATTTTTATCTAGCAGTGTA
Organism: Artemia sinica; assembly: GCA_027921565.1. Classification (NCBI taxonomy): domain Eukaryota; kingdom Metazoa; phylum Arthropoda; class Branchiopoda; order Anostraca; family Artemiidae; genus Artemia; species Artemia sinica. The sequence goes on along the minus strand of JAPEVW010000062.1, from coordinate 861,124 downwards.
CAAGTTCTGAGGCTTTTCTTGCTTGTTAGCTCACGAACTCTCTTATACATGAAGTATGAATCACTTCTCTTAAAATCAGCCTCACACTGTTCACATTTGTCTTTAATGTAGGTGCGATGGGCTCTACGGGTGGCTTTTTCTACAGCACGCTTCAACTGCTTATATCTGTCCCTGCTCTCTCTGTCTGACCTATTATTGTGTTTTCGTTTCTCAGTACATAATAAAATAATTTCATTTGTTATCCAAGGCTTTTTATCACCCTTTTTGGTTCCTAGGGCGGACATCGCTACTTTGCTGATGATCTTAGAGGAGTCTGTGACCAGTTTATCGATATCCTTTTTAGATAGAGTTACAGGAATATTAGAAAGAAGGTCCGATATTTGAGTAGACAGTTCATCGATGTAGGTTTGGCGAATTTGAGGGTCTTTGAGAAGATGTGTGTTGAAACGAGCGGGTCTATTATTCAGCTTTGCGGAAGATTTCAGGCGTATCTTTAGTGCAGACATGACCAGGGAATGGTCGCTGTCAAAATCGCCACCTGCAAGGGTGACAGTATCTAGCACAGATGATTTCCACCGCCTAGAGACGAGCACGTAATCAATAAGATTACGGGTTTTTCCATCCGGCGAAGTCCATGTCGCCTTACGACGTTCTCTATGTTTGAAGAGAGTATTGGTAATGGCTAGATCACTGTCTCTGCAAAATTCAATGAGGCGTTCGCCCCTCTTGTTAAGTCGTCCAAGGCCAAATTTACCCATAACATCTTCATTTCGAGCAGAATCCTTACCAACAATAGCATTGAAGTTGCCAATGACAACAATAAGGTCTTTTTTAGGAACTGCGTCAATTAGCCTTTGCAGTTGAAGGTAGAAATTGTCAAACTCTTCATCTGGTTTGCTGCAGTCAGGAGCGTAGACTCGTATGATCGTGATGTTGATCGGGGATCCCTTCATTCGTATCATAATCAACCATTCTGACACAGGCGTTACGGAAATCAGGGATCTTCGTGCCTTAGTCGAAATCAAAAAGCCAACACCTTGGCGATGGACGCCATCGGTTCTCCCAGACACTATCAAACTAGTATTGCCGATTCTTTCTTCGCCGGTGCTAGGGAGATGTGTTTCTGAAAGTCCCACAATATCCCATTTATATCGGTTTAGTTCATTTAGGACACGATCTATTTTGCCTTGTTTAACAAGCGTCCTAACGTTCGGGGTTCCAACAGATAAAATCAATTTAGAAGAAAGCATAGCCTCCGGGTTTGGAGTTGTCAACATTGTTAAAGGGAGATTCTGGGTCGTCAGTTCGTCGGTTGTCCCGGACGCGGTAACTTCGTCGGTTGCCCCGGACGCGGTAACTTCGTCGGTTGCCCCGGACGCGGTAACTTCGTCGGTTGCCCCGGACGCGGTAACTTCGTCGGTTGCCCTGGACGCGGTAGTATCCCAAAACATGACCTATAAATTTCACCTAAGTACTATAACACGTCCCTAAGATGTTGCTGATACGCCTTTTTGACAACTTTTATGCATATAGTTTACTCTGATTTAGTTCAATATTCCCCTTAACATCCACTGAAATTTTCACCTTAATACCCTTAGCCCTAGTAAGATTAGCAGCTGTAGTTGTAGTAGGTGTAGTAGTAGTAGTAGTTGTTGTAGTAGCGGTGTTTCCTTTTTACTCTTCGCCAACTGACCATTTCCCTCGTCTTTCTATCATATTTTCAACTTGATACCCTAAGCCGTTGTTGAGATACTCTCTTTTGTCAACCAGCATGTACATAGTGTGTTTTGATTAATTCCATACTCTTCTCAACATTCCCTGAAAGATTCACTGTAGTACCTTTGGCCTCTTTGGACATTAGGGGTCAAACATGCTCCCCCTTTCCCAATAACAAATACCATATTTAAAAAACGAGTGAATTGAAAAACATTCAGTGCTTGTCCCAGGGCTGTGACGGGTTGTCATCCGTAAATGTTTAGTTATTGGAACTTTGAACTGCGGTGAACAAAAGGGTAATCACAAAACTTTAACGGATGTCTGTATGGGAATAAGATGTTTGGGTGGGATGCTTGCCCTCCTGTCACTTTTGACTCTTAAAATGGGTCCAGAATTTTTAATTTCTAATCGAATATTATGTTTGTGAAAAAAAAAATGATACATAGAGCCCGCCTCTCTCTTTACATAGGTGGGGAGCTATCACGCTGTCTTTGATATTCTAGGTTGTGTTTCTTCTTATGTGGTAAACTTGTTAATTACTTAAAAAATTTTTTTATTATTTTCATTCCAGATTTATCGGTGAATTGTTCAAGCTGAAGTTGCTGACACTTAACGATATAAATTGCTTCATTTCTAAATTACTTCAGTCGAATGACGAGAAGCAGCTTGAATGTCTCTGTGAATTGATTTCCACAACTGGTAAAGCCTACGAAGAACAATTCAGAGAAAAGGTAACTTCGCCATTATTCTTTCAATATTTTAGGTGGGCTGGTTCTCTCCATCTTTCTCATTCCTGGCCTCTTGGCCTGTGTCAGTAGATTGGTTTCCTTTAACAATCATCTGATCCCTGCTGAGACTTCAGTCATGAATAATGGTAACATAATTGAAAAGCTACTTGTTGAAATTATAAGGGCCTTCTTCTCAGTCTTATATTAGAAACTTATGTTTTTTGTCACTATTTATTTCATCAGAGGCAAAGCTTTAGCGTTACGTGTAGTAAACAGCCATGAAGCTTCAATGTACCTTCATATTTTTCCCCCTTGAGCCACGTGATATGAAAGAGGTGGCTGGATAAAGTTTAAAGGGGCTCATTCGATGGATATTGAAAGTTCTAACGCCCTTTTTAAGCGTCAAACGTTATTGGAGGACAAACAGTTCTTCTCCCATGCCTTTTTTCCCCATATATATATTGTCAAATTTTTGAGATAGCTGTTTTGTTCAAATTAGTCCATAGGTCAAATAACTATGCCTCCAGGGTTAATGTAGCCCTCCATGCCTCCGGAGCAAGGGTTGTAAATTATAGAGGTTGACCATAGTTAATATGCAAGGTTTTTTATTGGAAAAAGGGGTAATGTTTGATACTGCGTCTCCAAAAGGCCCATGGTAACAAACTGAAACTTTAGGGAAATGTTTAGAGGGATGCTGATCCTGAATATACAGGATACAGGATGTTCAACACAATTAAAACACACTATGTGCATGCTGGCATGCAAATGTGCATGCAAAAGGGAATATTTGGAATCTAAGGAGCGGCTGAGGGTATTAAGCTGAAACTTTCAGGGTATGTTGAGGGGGTAATGAAGAAAGATCGAAGGCCAAACAACACCCCTTCCTTTTTTAGATGCCCTTCTCCTAAACACTGATTTGGAATTTTAAAAGACTATTTTGTTGAAAACAGCTAAAAGGTATAATAACTAAGCCTCCTGAGATGCCATGCCCTTCACGACCCGGGTCAAGGATTGTAAATTACCCATTTTGCTGGGGGTGTCTTAAAAGAGGCTAAGCGTATCAAGGTGAAACTTTAGGGCATCCTGAGGGCATGATAAATCAAATCAAAAATGTTTACTGATTTTGAATTGAAGTTATCAAGTATTTTGCAATAGGTTGCATAGGTTGTATCAAGACGCTGGGGTAATTGTAGTTGTAGCTAAATAGGGTATGGAAGGAGGGCTTGTTGCACCCTGATCACTTTTCAACATACCTCTTAACATGGCCTGAACGTTTCAATTTATTCACCCCAGCCGTTTTTAATCTATTGCAGATACGGTTCTGATAAACTTAGTTTCTTTCTGAAAATATGGCAGGGGATGCTGAACAAAATCAAAACAAAATATATACAAGATGGCTGTCAAAAGGGCACAACACTAATATCAAAGGAACAGCCAATGAAATTGAGTTTAAACTTTGAAAGCATGTCGAAAAAATCTCGAAGAGTAATCGGGCAAGATCTCCTCGCCCTTTTAGACGCAGCTCCTCCCCCTAAACGAATAGCATTTTTAAAAAACGATTTTGTTCAAATAATTAAATTAAAAAACAAGTTTTTTTAACTGAAAGTAAGGAGCGACATCATAACTTAAAACGAACAGAAATTATTCCGTATATGAAAGGGGCTGTCCCCTGCTCAACGCGTCGTTCTTTACGCTAAAGTTTTTATTGTTTTGAAAAATAGAGTTGTAAGAAAGAGTCAAACTTTAGCGTAAAGAGCGAGGCGTTGAAGAGGGGAAAGCCCCTTTCATATACGGAATAATTTCTATTCGTTTTAGGTTTTGATGTTGCTCCTTACTTTCAGTTAAAAAACTTGTTTTAATATTTGATTTCTGAACGTTTTTAAATTAACGCAGGCTTTGATTTTGGCTCACTGTACATGAATAATTAGACAAAATTTGCATATTAATTTTACTTATTTTCTGGCTAAATGGCTTTCTCGAAAGTTGTTTAATTTTGTTTACGAATGTTTTTATTAGTAATAAATATACGTAACTTACGAATTAATTTACGTAACGAACTTCTATATCTGTATATTTATATTATGCATATTAGGGGGGCTCGCCCCTCTAGTCAATACCTTGCTCTTTACGCTAAAGTTTGAATTTTTTTCCAATTCTTTAAGAATGACCCCTTAGTCGCAAAGGCCGTTAATTAGAATAAATAGCTCTTATGAAAGTACTAAAAAAAAATTAGCGTAAAGAGCTAGGTATTGACTAGGGGGCGAACCCAATTATATTTGTAATAGATTCTGTTCGTTTTAAGTTTTGATGTTGAAAGGTTTCAGTTGAAAAGTTTTTCAGTTGAAAACTTGTTTTTTTTTTGTTTTTTTCTGATCATTTTTTAAATAATACTGGGAAATCTGGCACCTCCTTCATAGCAATGTCCCTTTCCTCATGGAAAGCTCCTTCAACGTGACCTTCGATCCACCCCCCCCCCCACTACCAGAAAAAATCCTCCCTGATAACGTATATAATAATAATAATAATTTACTATAAGCCAAAAAACAGGCCATACAGCACAGTATTCTTAAATACACTCCACAAGAAAAATAACATAAATGTCAAGTTTCACTCATTGATGTCAACACTTCATTTATATATTTACATAACTGCCTGATTGTCCTTTTTACAGTCGTTTTCAGGATCCCCGGGAACTCCGAGTTACCACCCTAAAAATACTTTCCCCTTAATAGAGAAAGTTGCTCGCACTCGGCGAGAATATGGGCCACATCCTCAATACCTAAGTTACATCTGGGGCAAGAGTAATCTGCATCTGCATCTGGGGCCACCTTTTTTTTCAAATACTCCTTTTCTATTTTTTAGTGGCAGGCAATTCGCTCGGATCCAAAACCATGTCCTCAATGTCTCCCCCGGTAATCCTAGTTTAAAATTATGTTCAAATCCAAATATCTCTTTTACTTGAGAATAAAACTTCAATGTTTCAGATGTTTTAACTGCTTGGGTCCACATTTGGACTTCCTGGTGTTTTATTCTTTCTAATGTCATTAGCCAAAAACGGCTCACCCTGATCTGAGGGCCCTAGCCCCTCATTCCAAATATAGGATAATCCTACTCCATCTAAAACATTTTTTATTTGATACGGTATCGATCTTTTACGTTTCGACCGTAGAATCTCCGCATAAGCTGCTCTTGCTAACCTATCTTCTGGCAGACTTAGAACTTTTAGCAAGTACCGGATCATCTGTGCTAATCTACTCATTCTCAGCAAAAATATTCCTAGGTCCCCTTCTATTGCCTGATTGTGGGTTGTTACGTGAAGACCAATTAATCTTTTATAGTGTTGCAGCTGAATTGATTCCAATTTTCACTTTTGGGTCATGCCCCCAGAGTTCAGCTCCGTAATGAATAGTAGGTAAAACTTTAGAATTAAAAATATTTTTATGTGTTTTTAAATCTTTTATGCTTGAAAGCCTTGAATTACTAAAAATGGCAGCTGAAACTGCTTTCCCTCCCTTAATCATCTCTTTTACATGATTTTTCCATCCTCCTTTTGCTGAAAGTGTTACTCCCAAATATTTGAAAGTTTCGCTCTTTTTTACTTTTTCACCTTTATAATAAAATTCTACTTTTTGATCATCATTATTCACACGAATTCTTCTAAAAACCAAAATTTCAGTCTTTTTGATATTCAACACTAGTTTCTTTCTATCTAAATATCCCTCTAATATACTCAATAAGATTTGGAGCTCCTCTGGTGACTTGCCTATCAAAACCGCATCATCAGCGAAAAGCAACAGAGATAACGTCAGGTCTCCTAGTGACACCGTAGGGGCGCATACCTTTTTAAAATGGTCAACAATATCATTTATATACAACGTCAAAAACATAGGCGAAATACTGCTACCCTGTTTTACTCCTTTTCTAATTTCAAACGACGACGATAATCCCTTCCCTAAAACATTAACTATACCAAATGTCTTTCTATACATATCAGCTAATATCCTAACGAAAAGTCTCGGTAAGCCTACCGTTAACAGTTCTAAGCACAGGAGAATCCTATCAATACTGTCGAAGGCCTTTTCTAGATCTAAAAATGCAACGTACGACCTATTCTTCCCTTTTGCGTATTTCTCTACAAGCGCTTGTAGGACTAAAACCCTATCAATAGCATTATATCCATCTCGAAACTCTAACTGCTCCTCCTTCAAAATCCTATATTTTTCTAACCAATGAGCTAATCTAGCATCTAGTATTCTTTCTAATATTTTGCTAAGACTAGTTACTAAAGATATCGGTCGATAATTACTGTGATCCGCTGGGTCCCCTTTTTTAAATAGCTGCAAAAACAAGAATGTTTTCCACGGTGAGGGATATTCTCCAGAAGCCAGAACTGAGTTGAAGATAGCCAAGAAGATGGGCATAAATAGAAGTTAGAATTGTTTCAAGATCTTTGTTGGGACTCCATCGTTACCAGGTGCTGATCCACCTTCCATGCATTCTTCGATTTCTTCTTTTGATTTGGGTTTTAGCAGATCATAATGGTGTTCTTGCAGTGAGAGGCTGATCTCCTTCTCTGTATTCAATAATTCGTCGCTGAACCAGCGGTCAAACGAATAGTCTTCCTGAGCCACGTCGTTGTAGTATGTCGGCCATGTTTTCGGGTCTGGTACTTTTGGCTGGGCTATGGAGGCCTCTTTTTTTTATCTTTCTCCAGAAAGACCGCATATTGCACTTTTCATAAAACTGGATCAGCTCCTCCTTACCTTTCTGAATAGCCAGTCTCTTCTTCTGTTTTAAAAGGCGTTTATACTCTCGGCGAACATTTTCAAACCTTGTCACTAGTCAAAGCCTGTTTTCCTCTTTTCCTCTTCCCTCAAAATCTCCAATTCTTTAATCAATTCTATTTTTTTTATTCTACATTCCTCATCAAAAATTCTATATCCTTACAACCTCCTTTATTTCCTAGAACTGGGCCTGCTATTTCATGTAAAATCTCCGTGAACTCTTTTATCAATCTATCCTGGTTATTTATCTTCTCTAAATGACTTAGCCTCATAGCTACATCATCCTCTCAAAATGCTTCACTTATTTTAACTTTGTCCTCTGTAGACCTTTCCCTAGGTATCTAACGTCTAATATTTTTATTATAAATACGATTTTCCCTTGAAATATCCCTCCTATGGGGTCCGATCCAGCTAGTTTAAGCACATTCACATTAAGGTCATTCAGATCCTAGCGAATACCCACTAAAACATAATCAGCTTAGCCCCAGGTACGCAGGTAAACTCACCCCGATTTTTATCCTTTCCAAATCTTCCATTTCCAATCATCAAACCCGATTCTGCACATAGTGTCAGCAACCTTCTACAATAGATGTTATCGCTCTGAATGACCGATGAATACGGATATATACTTCCCATAATAACCAATACTACATGTAAACATTGGGCAAAGTTCATAACTTGCAACCCTTCCCCCGACGACTGTGGGGGATTAAGTCATCCTTAAAGACATGTTTATTATATTTTTCGACCACACTGAACAAAATGGCTATCTCAAAATTTTGATCGGGTGATTTGGGATAAAATTGAGCGTGGGAGGGGGCCTACCTGCCCTGCATTTTTTTGTAACTTGAAAATGGCTCTAGAACTTTTAATTTCCGTTCAAATTTCCGTTCGATGTTCTAAGACCACTGGGTCGATACGATCCCCCCCTGAAAAAAAAAAACAACAAATAAACACGCATCCGTGATCTTTCTTCTGGCATAAAACACAAAATTCCACATTTCTGCAGATAAGAGCTTGACATCTCTACAGTATGGTGCTCAGATACGCTGAATCTGATGGTGGGATTTTCATTAAGGTTCTATGACTTTTAGGGAGTGTTCCTCCCTTTTTTCGAAAATCAGACAAATTTTCTTAGGCGCGTAACTATTGATGGGTAAGATTAAACTTATATATTTGAAATCACCATAAAAATCTGATTCTTTTGATGTATCTATTGGTATAAAATTGCTTTTTTTAGAGTTTCGGGTACTATTGAGCCGGGTCCCTCCTTACACACAGTTCGTTATACAGTTACATACAGTTAGTAAAACATTCAAGGGATGTAATGCTGCTTATAGCCCTCGACAAGAAATGAAAATTATGCAATTTTTACATTTTTTTAATCCAAGATTTATTTATTATTTATTATTGGGAAAGGAAGGAATGTTTGAAATTCGATGTGTCGAAAAGTCTAAAGTTATTGAGGAGAAATTTTGGAGAATGTTGAGGAGTATTTTGAGCTAAATTAAGAGACACTATGTGCATCCAAGTCATCAAAAAGCCGTATTAACTTGAAACTTTCAGTATCAGTGCTTCTGCAGCTGATACTGTGACTGCAACAGAGACTACTTGCGGTTACTTGCGTCTGTGACTAAGATGGCTTGGGACGATAGCCACTCGTAAGTTGGTCTACTTACAACTTTGACTGCGATTACTTGTGACTGCGACTACGACAATTCACAACTGTGACTGCAACAATTTGGCTATGACTTAAAAATAGTCCAAGCTCTAATAACTATGCCTCCAGCGATGTCAAACACAAGGATGTCCTCCCTTCAAAGGGGAGGGTACAAGAAATATCTATAAAATTATGCAAGTTTGTCATTATTTGCATAGAAGATTTATCATAGGCACCGCGCTAGAGTTGCCTAAGTAAAGAACGATGTGGGCACAATGTGTTTTTTCTCCATCCGGGCACTTCGTATCCAAGGAGTTGTCGTAGAAACTTCGAAAGGGCTCATTCGATTGGAAATGGGAGTGGCTAGTGCCCTTTTTAATAGTCAAAAGTGATTGGAGGGCAACTAGCCCCCACCCCCCACGCCCTTCATTCCCCCAAACACATCCAATCAAAATTTTGAGATAGCCATTTTGTTCAGCGCAGTTTATTTACACATAGAAAATATCTTTTTGAGGAGGACACTCCCCCACAATCCTTAGGGCAAGGGTTTTAAGTTATGCCCTTGGGGTTTATAAGGTTTTTATAGAAGGTGTTGTCGTAGAAACTTCAAAACAGGCTCATTCGATTGAAAATTCAAAGGGCTAGTACCCTATTTAATAGTCGAAAGTGATTGGAGGGCAACTAGCCCCCCCCACGCCCATCATTCCCCCAAATACATCCAATCAAATTTTGAGATAGCCATTTTATTCAGCGTAGTTGATTTCCAGATAGAAAATATGTTTTGAGGAGGACACTCCCCCACAACCCTCATGGCAAAGGTTTTAAGTTATGCCCTGGGGGCATATAAGGTTTTTATAGAAGGTGTTGTCGTAGAAACTTCAAAACAGGCTCATTCGATTGAAAATTCAAAGGGCTAGTGCCCTTTTAATAGTCGAAAGTGATTGGAGGACAACTAGCCCCCCCCCCCTACGCCCATCATTCCCCCAAACACATCCAATCAAATTTTGAGATAGCCATTTTGTTCAGCTTAGTTGTTTTCCGGATAGAAAATATGTTTTTGAGGAGGACACTCCCTACAACCCTCAGGGCAAGGGTTTTAAGTTATGGCCTGTGGGGATATAAGGTTTTTATAGAAGGCGTTGTCGTAGAAACTTCAAAACAGGCTCATTTGATCGGAAATTTAAAGGGCTAGTACCCTTTTTAATAGTCGAAAGTGATTGGAGGACAACTAGCCCCCCCCCCACGCCCATCATTCCCCCGAACACATCCAATGAAAATTTGAGATAGCCATTTATTCAACGTAGTTTTAAGTTCTGGAAATTAGGTCTTTGAGGATGACAACGTCCTCAGAGCCCTCAGGACAAGGGTTGTAAGTTATGCCCTGGGGGCATATACAGTTTTTATAGAACGCGTTGTCGTAGAAACTTCAAAAAGGGCTCATTTGATTAGAAATTGAAATGGCTTGTGCCCTTTTTAATAGTCGAAAGTAATTGGAAGGCAACTAACACCCCTTCCACGCCCACCATTTCCCCAAACACATCCAATAAAAATTTTGACATAGCCATTTTGTTCCACGCAGTTAAAGTTCAGAAAATTATACCTGTGAGCAGGAGACTCCCCCCACAGTCTTCAGAGCAAGGGTTATTAGTTATGCCCTGGGGGCATATAAGTTTTTATTGAAATCTTTGTCGTAGAAACTTGAAAAAGGCTCATTCGATTGGAAATTCAAAGGTCTAGTGCCCTATTTAATAGTTGAAAGTGATTTGAGGGCAACTAGGCCCCCTTTCGCCCACCTTTTCCCCAAACACATCCAATCAAAATTTTTAGATAGCTATTTTATTCAGTGTTCTGGATTTCCAGATAGAATTATGTTTTTGAGGAGAACACTCCCCCACAGCCCTCAGGGCAAGGGTTGTAAGTTATGCCCTGGATGCATATAAGGCTTTTACTGAACGCGTCGTCATATAAACTTCAAAAATGACTCATTCGATTGGAAATTGAAATGGCTAGTGCCCTTTTTAATAGTCGAAAGTGATTGGAAGGCAACAAACAGCCCTTCAACGCCCACCATTTTACCAAACATATCCGATCAAAATTTTTTGATAGCCATTTTGTTCCACGAAGTTTCAAGTTCAGGATATTATACCTTTGAGCAGGACACTCTCCCCATAGTCTTCAGGGCAAGGGTTATAAGTTATGCCAGCGGGCATATAAGGTTTTTATTGAAATGGGCAACTAACTTCCCTCTCACGCCCACCATTTCCCCAAACACATCCAATCAAAATTTTGAGATATCCATTTTGTTCAACGTAGTCGAAAGTTCTGGAAATAAGGTCTTTTAGGATAAAAACCCCATCAGAACTTTCAATGTCACGGTTGTAATTTGTGCCCTGGGGGCATATTAGGTTTATATACAGAATTGTTGTAGAAATTTCAAAAGGGGCTCATTTGATTGGAAATTGAAATTGCCCTTTTTAATAGTCAAAAGTGAGTGGAGAGTAATTAACCCCCCTCTCACGCCCTCCATTTCCCCAAACACATTCAATCAAAGCTTAGAGATAGCCATTTTGTTAAACGTAGTCGAAAGTTCTGGAAATTATGTATTTAAGGAGGACAAACCCCCGATAGTCCCCAGGGCAAAGGTTGTAAGTTATGCCAAGGGGCATATAAGGTTTTTAGTGAAAAACTTCAAAAGGGGCTCATTAAATTGGAAATTGAGAGGGATAGTGCCCTTTTTAATAGTTGAAAACGATTGGACGGTAACTAACCCCTCTCTTACGCCCACCATTCCCCCAAACACATCCAATCAAAATTTTAAGATAACCATTTTGTTCAACGTAGTAGAAAGTTCTGGAAATTAGGTCTTTGAGGATGACGGCCTCCCCCGCCCAGCCCTCAGGGCGAGGGTTGTAAATTATCCCCAGGTGGCATATAAGGTTTTTATTGAAAGCGTTGTCGTAGAAACTTCAAAAGGGCTCATTTGATTGGAAATTGAAAGGGCTAATGCCTTTTTTAATAGTTGAAAGTGATTGGAGAAAGACTAACACCCCTCTCACACCCACCATTTTCCCAGACACATCCAATCAAAATATTGAGATAGCCATTTTGTGTAACGTAGTTGAAAGTTCTGGAAATTAGGTCTTAGAGGATGACAACTACCCTCACAGTCCTTAGGGTAAGAGTTGTCATTTATGCCATGGGGTCATATAAGGTGTTTATAGGAATTGTTGTCGTAGAAACTCGAAAAAAGGTCATTCGATTGGAATTCGAAAGGCCTAGTGCCCTTTTTAATAGTCGAAAGTAATTGGAAGGCTTGACATTTTTATAGTAAAGATCGATGTGGATATAATGTATTATTTTGTTGTTGTTGTTGTTGTTTAGACCAGGGCACTTTGTATCAAAGGAGTTGTCGTAGGAACTTCGAAAAGGGCTCATTCGATTGAAAATAGAAAGGGCTGATGCCCTTTTTAATAGTCGTAAGTGTTGGAGGGAAACTAATCCCCCTTCCACGCCCACCCTGCCTTTTGACTTTATGTTTAAAGACTAAATGTTGCCATAAGATTAAATCAAAATGCACTGTTTTAATGCTAATTCCCAATAAGGCATCTCAGCAGTATCCCAAGAACGACTGAGGGTATTATGTTCAAACTTTTGGGGCTGCTTCTGCTCTTAAAATTTAACCAAATCAAAATAGTGTAAGTGTATCCAAGCTATCAAAGAAAGTAAACAGATTTTTTTGTGAATGGTATCAAGTTTTCCATTTCTGGTCAACTAGAGGAGGTATGAAACTAAATTAAACACTCCTATTTGTGTCCAGATTTTTAAGAGGGTTTATGTTGTTAAAAATTGCTGAAAATTTTTCTCCAGCATACAAATAGCAGGCCGAACTATTAATTCTTAAAAAAAACGAAAAGATTTAAAGTATTATTTTCTTTTTTGCTTAAAAGACTATGTCAATATAAAACGAACAGAAATTAATTTAAAAAAAATTTTTTCCACTAAATAAGTATTTCAAAGAAAAGTAAAGAACTCCATTAAACAAAAAATGAGCAAAAATAAAATCAAATAATCTACCAAGCGTGAAACTACCACAAATCAGCATCGATAAATAAATGAAACCCAAAACGAGCAGAAATTACAATAAATAACCGAGTCAAACTCAAAACGAGCAGAAATTAACATAAGTTAGGCTCAAAACCCATATGCCTTCCCATGGCCAGAACATAATTTGCACTTTACTGAAAAAAATACAAATGAATGTGCATTGTCAGGTTAATATTCATTTACTGATATTTAGTCATCAAAATCTTAATATTATTTTATTCATTAAAGTTATAAAAGTAAAAACATTCAATCTACTTTTCAAACATTCAATTTACTTTTATTTGATTTATTAAAGTTATAAAAGTAAAAACATTCAATCTACTTTTCAAACATTCAATCTACTTTTGAAAAAATACCAGTTACTATCAATCTAATTATAAATACTAAAATGCGTTGTTTACATGAAAATGTTGTGTAAACTGTTCAATTTACGTGAAATCATAGTCATTGTTTAAGTTCTTTTTCTTTTTCTAATTTTCTGACTCATTACTTGTTGTTTTGTCCGAATTACTAAAGATTTATTAGACTTTATAGTGGATATTTCAAATACTAATAAGCTGACGATACTTGAGGATAGTAATGATTATCTACTTCTGTTTGTCTTAACGTCAATGTCACCCAATTTTCTAATTTCGCAATATCTTATTAAAAGTTTTTTTTTTATGTTCTTTATTTCCAGTTTTCTTTTGTTAAATATTTGTATAGTTTATTTTTTTCTTAACTCTATTGTATATTGCTGTACCTTTTCATTGTAATTATTATTACACATGTTGATTAATCACTGTATAGACTTTGTTTTTAGTTTCAAAGAATGGTGCCAGTCATTGAATCTATGAGGACAGGCAAGCCACTGAAGATCCAGTTGACCAAACTAGATGTATATCTAGAAAAAATGGGGAAATTAAGCAAGAATGAAGATCTTTCCTCTCGCGTTCGTCTTATGTTGACCAACGTTATTAATTTAAAAAAAACTGGTTGGGTCTCTCCAACTTTAACAACTCAACAAGCATCGAGGATAGTTGAACGTTGGATCGAGGATCAATATCCAGTTGAACGAGGATCAACATCCGAGCCCGAACTTACCGATGATGAAATTCAGAAGAAAACTGATGGTATTATCAATAAATTTTTGAGCAATGCTGATCCGCAGGTAAAATTATTTAGAAAATGTCATTCTTCTGTCATGAAGGTGTTGTTATTTTACGGATTACACAGCTGCATCGCAAGATCATCCTTCCCTTGCAATAAAAAGATGTTGGTAATATTTAATACACCTAAAAAATAAGTAATATATTTTAAATTTTCTTTTACGTATTTTTTAATGTATCATTTTTCTGCGTTCATTTATTTTCACAGAGTTGCGACTAATTTTGCTGGGACGAGGCTGGAACGAAAGCAAACATGTTTCAAATTGATTTTAAAAGTGAAATCATTCATTTAGTAAATCTTTATCAACTGATAACTATACAAAAGTATATTCAATTCATGAGGTAGGAGTAAATAATTATTATAAACAAAAATGCTTCAATGCACCCTGCTAAAATATAATTACTTAATTATTTCTTTAATTCTTTTAATGCTTTCATGTTTATGATTAGTTGAATTTTACTATCTGCCAAAAACATAAAAAATTTTACGTGATAGGACTGAAATGCTATCGAAATATCAGTATCGTAAAAATAAACGAATAAACAAATAAGACTCGTAATGAAGAAAAAATACTAAAAATAATAAAGTCAAGCCTGAAATAAAAGAAATTACTACAAATGGGAGTAGGGCTAACTCCTCTTTTGCCTTCTGAAGACCAGAATGTCATTTGTGCTTTCCAGGAATTAATTTTTGTTTCAAGCTCTATGCTTTTATTTGTCACAACTTCGACAAGGAAAGAAAGAAAATCTTCATCATAACGAAGATTAGTGAAAAAATATAATAAATTGCAACTGAAAAGGGGAAGCAATCCATCGCTAGTGCTGTGCGTTTCTGCCAGTATTTAGTTACTCTTAAATTGTGGAGTATAGGTGATTGGATTCCTATGCTTACCATGTTCCTTGATAGACTTGATCTACTGTTTACCAGGGTGCCTCCTGATGGATTGGTGTGTTATAAGGACTATGATTATTGACTGCGCATCGCATTAACTATACAGAGAAGAAATTATAAACATGGCAAGTTCTGTTCTTCTCTGTTCGGGCGGAACTCTTTGTAGCGGTCCTTCGCTAAAGATAAAATGTACAGTGATGATGATGGGTGCTCAATTTTTAGTAAAAGATGATTCGGCATGCAAGTGACACCTACAAAGTTGCGCTAAAATTTGACGTGCTTAAGAAGAGAATGGGATTGCATCCAGCGCCATCGTTTTTGTCGGACATTTTCGATCTACTATGTGGCCTCAAAGAGTGAAATGAAGATTTTCCGCTGTTTTTGATAGTTGATCCATCGGACGTGTCTTTTTTCCCAATGGTTCCCTTTACAGTAGTTGCCTCGTACCTCAACGAATTCGTTTAAATGCTATATTTTCTGCTTGTAAAACAGGATGTCCGTGCTGAGTCCAGGTCCGATTATCTGGCCATTGGCACCAGCTCACCCAACTCCCTCTCTTCCTGTGGTGCTTTCAAGTTTTCTGGAATAATAATATGCACAACTCCCCAAATCAGCGTGATTTTGTCAAGAAACTCAGCTCGCTATCAAGATGAAACATACTGTGAGATGCCAACATGGACTGGTAGTCCACATCATTGATGAAGACTCTGCATCTGCGGCAATAGATGCAATACCTAGCAGTATAAAAATTTGGGCTAAGATTATAAGAACCAATTACGCCGGTATTATTAAAAAGAACACTGATTTTGATATTTCTAAAATCTGTGTGCCTGTTGAAAGTTTAATTTATGCGACACGCTTTGGAAATTCAAGAGTTGTGCTACTGAAGTTCAAGACAAAGGACGTTCTTGATCATGCATTAAATTTATGAGTAACGACTGAATATTGCTAATTTTGTAGGTCTCAACCGATTGAAATACCCATGCATGTCTGAACCGATTGAAAAAACCCAAGCAGTACCTGAACTGCCAAGGATCCAAGGATTTGAACATTCTCATTTATTTTGACTCTCAAAAAGGGCACTAGAAATTCTGATTGACCATCGAAAGAGCCCCCTCCGAAGTTTACACTTCGAAGTGTAGTAGATGGTCAGTTAATCATAGCAATAAAGACCAAGCGTGCAAAGCAGACAAAAATATCCAAACTGTGAAAAAAACCACAGGAGTAACAGCCTGATCTGTGTAGAAATGAAAAAGCACTTTCTTGCCCAAGGTTAAAGGAATTATATGAAAGGACCAGGACACTAAAATTTATTTGTCAATATTTTATCAGAATATAAATGGTGCCTGTGAAAAACTATAAATTACTAAAATTTATAGTTTTAATGTCCTTGCGAACACCTTTTAAGTGAAAATAATGTGTCTATGTTAGAGCGTTCACCTAATTTTCAGTTTTTTCTTCGGCCAGCAACGTAACTTGCAGAGCGTCGGGTTGTCTAGCCATTGCGGTAAATAAAAAGTTCGAGTCTTAGGGATATTTACATTGCTGTTGAGCTTTGATGCTTAGTATTGTTGTTCATTTATATACCGACTAAATATCATATTCACATTTCTGATAAAAAGTTAGCATTAGCTTCCGCAATACTATCAAAGATTCTCTATAAAATTCAAGCTATAAAACCGGTGACTTGTTATTTGTGGTGACTTCAACACGAACCCCTCACTGCCGACTACGCAAAAGCTTCCATCGTCACTTCCGTTTTGTATATCCACCCTAACGAAATCTAAGCCTTCTTCATATCTTCACAAATCTGCTTCAAGCTCAAACCTTGAATTTGCCTTGTCTGATCATCCAGAGTTTCAATCTTCCACTATTTTTGTCTCAGATGACTATTTTCGTCACCATTAACATGTCACCTTCACTAAACAAATCAAAACCCCGCCGTTTCAGTATTCGCTTGATTCTTAGCCCATTAAGATGAAAATTCCCTTTCCATCTTCTGTCTACTTTACTGAAAGATAACCACCTATATCTTGATTACTTTCTAGCTGAGTTGACGCATGCTCTTAAGGTGGCTTTTTCTGTACCAGTGCCTTCGATAAGAGAAAAAATAGGGACACAGAAACGTAGTTGGGAAGAGCATGGTCGCACCTTGTGTTCATTTCTTGGAAGATCAGCTTTTCAAAAAGCTCACCAACAGTGAAGCAACCGGTGATTGGTCTGTGCGATTCACAAACCTTTGGGTTTGTACGCTTCTTTAAGACACACGTAACAAGACCTTCCGAAAGGGGGCACGTGGAGGATATACGTGGGAGGATCTTTCCAAGGAAAAATTTTTGGTGGGAGAAGGGATTTTCCATGGAGGGGGAGCTGGATATCCCGGCATTATTAAACAAAACATCAGAAACATCAGAAAAGAAAACATCAATACCTCCTTCTTTATGCTAAATTTCAGATGTTGTTCCAATTCTTTAAGAATGACCCCTTAATCACAAAGGCCATTAATTGGAATCGATAGCTTTGATGAAAGTACAAAATAAACTAGCGTAAAAAGCGAGGTAATGACTAGGGGGTGAACCCGATCATATACGTAAGAATTTTTGTTCGTTTTAAGTTTTGATGATGCTCCTTACTTTCGGATGAAAAAATCATTTTTTATATTTAATTTCTGATCGTTTTTTAAATAATGCTGGGAAACCCGATGCCCCCTTCATAGTAATGCCCCTTCCCCCATGAAAACCTCCTCCATGGAAAGATCCCCCCACGAAACCTCCACCGTCAACTACCAGAAATAAAATCGCGCCCTAAAACTTCTGTATACTTCCGAATAACCAATGATAGGCTATATGTAAACATTGGGCTAAGTTCATAACTTGCAGACTTTCCCCCGAGCATTGTGGGGGATTAAGTCATCCTCAATGACATATTTATTGTATTTTTCGATCTTTCTGTACAAAATGGCTATCTCACAATTTTGATCTCGTGATTTTGGGAAACAGTGAGTGTGGGACTATATATATATATATATATATATATATAATATATATATATATATATATATATATATAATATATATATATATATATATATATATATATATATATATATAAATATATATATATATATATATATATATATATATTATATATATATATATATATATATATATATATACATATATATATATATATATATATATATATATATATATATATATATATATATATATATATATATATATATATATATATATATATATAATATATATATATATATATATATATATATATATATATATATATATATATACATATATATATATATATATATATATATATATATATATGTATATATATATATATATATATATATATATATATATATATATATATATATATATATATATATATATTATATATATATATATATATATATATATATATATATATATATATATATATATATATATATATATATATATATATATATAATTTATTTTAAAAAAATTTTATTCATAAAATATATCGCTGACAATATGGACTAGTAATGAAAATTATGTGAATAATAATAAATAATAATTATTATTATTTATTGGAAAACCCGTCATACAAAAAAGGAAAAGACGGAGCAATCAGGCAAAAAAAAAGGAATACACATAAACTTAGGAGTTATACATGTGGTTTTTAGTGACGAACGCTGGAGCTAAGATCTAAATCAGCTCTTAGAACAAATTACACAAAACGAGAAAGAAAAACTCAATTATACACTGCTCTGTAGGTACGTGACATGTTTCTTTTTCTTAGGCTCCTAAATACAAACATAAATAATATGAACATCATTGCATCAAGCCGCAATTGTTAAAAAAAATAACCCAAATAATCATCAGTGAATTTAAAAAGATACAGTAGATAATCATATCAACTAGTGTAAATATGACAAAAACGGTAAAAACAATTAAACGACATTTTCGCCCGCTGTTCTTGGACTCAGATCACTCTCAACAAATGATTCATTTACTCTGATATACATAAAGAACAGAAACAAGGAAATAATTCAATCACGGATCCTTTTACAACTTTACTTAAAACAAGATGCTTCAAAGAACCGATAATTAATAAACAATTAAATTATTAGTAATATACGCAATATATTATCAAATAAAAATTTACACCAAAATTGAGAATGACCAGCGTCACTTAAATTGAACTCATACAAAAAGAGACTAAATCATCAATCAGTTTAAAAACTGCAACAATTACACTAAGCGCGAAAACAAACACTTAAAAAAACAAAACAAAAAAACAAAACACAACAAATACATCTTAATTACTTGGCCAGTACTGACGACCAGGGATGGTTCAACTTCATTAAACGGGAATTATAAGCTCAAATTTGATTTTCACCATCTATAATGGGGTCAGCAATGCTGAATTTTCTAATTAGATAAGAATTGCCCGTCCAAGAGGGAAAACGTAAAAATATTTTGCGAACCGGAAGAAGACTGAACGAATTTTTGACTTTTCAGAATTTGTGAGCATTTTACAAAACGGCGATATGTACAGATAATGTGGTAGAGCGAAAGAGTTTAAAAAGTTTCGAGAGAAGATGCCGGTTGAACCGTAACTTATTAGTTACAAAAGAAGCATATGATAACCCAACTCTACACTTGATGTGAGCAATTAATAGTTGTCACGTGTGCATTACTGACGAACCAATGGGAAGACTGAGGTAGGTGATATGATCTACTGGCTTAATCCTACTATTACCGAGAGGAATATCCCTAGGCGACGCTTGCTTCCAGTTGAAGAATACAACTTCGGACTTTTCAGCATTGAAGTGAAGACCTAGTTTTGCATACTCAGATTGTAGCGTTGCGAAAATCTCGCTTATGCGCTGGATAGTGAGGCTCAAATTCAGAATGTCGTCTGCATAACATACGAGAGATAAATCAAGATCGGCAAAAATGAATGATGTTGGAACAGCTGACTGTGCATCAAGAACTTGATTATTGAAGAGTGAAGGGGAAGAAACATCGCCTTGACGGTTGCCTTTTTCAACATTGACAAAAATATTAGGGGCTGGTGCATAGACTTGAGAGCCGTCAACTTTAGCTAATGGGGGAAGTATTTAGTGAACTTTAAGACGATAATACATGTCTCGAAGGGCTCTGATACATGAGGGGCTCACTCCCTGTTTTTCTGCATGGAGTAGCATAGCGGCGTGAATTAGAGAGTCGAACGCTTTACGAACATCATGTCCAGCCAACACGAGAGTTTCACCTAATGTATCAGCATCGATCAATGCGTTCGCGACAACCGACAAAGCGTGGGAACAACCGAGATGTGGCTGGAATCCAAATTGGTAAGGTGGAACATAGCATTTCGCGTTCAGATGGTCAATGAACAGAAGTTCAAAAAGCTTACAGAAGGTAGTAGCCACTATTATAGGGCGGAAGGACGAGCACTTGGTACCGAGTTTACCTTTCTTTGGAATTGGAGTGAGATCTCCGATTGAAAAAGAAAATGGTACAACTCCTTGGGTAGCAATTATCTGCATCAAAAGCGCAATATGGTTTACCAGCAGCTCGCTTCCATGCAGAATGTGAAGAGCGCTTATTTTATCGATGCCAGAAGATTTCTTACGCCTTAGGCGTTAGATTGCTCGCAGTACAGAATCAACTGAAACAACAAAATTGTCGGTTGGACAACTAGACAGAAATTTATCAAGCTTATCTTCATATTCGGACTGTAGGGTGGCATCTGGTGGGGAGAATTCACCAGAGAAGTATGAATTCCATTCGGAATCAGGAATAACTTGAGCAGATAGGCGGGCCCTAGGAGGATTTCTTGATACATTTCTCCAGAATGAAGGTTGGGACAGAGAAGCTTGCTGGGATGTCTCTTCAACTATCTGGTTCATATGGATAGATAGTTCTCTTGCAAACTTTCTTTTAGTAGAAAGACGAATGTCAGAAACCCAGCCAGAGTGAGGACGGTCACACTGAGGCCACAAATCGTACCAAAATTTGGATTTTCTCCAAGCTTCAACTAGGCTTGGGTTACTGGACCAGTGCTTTGTGACACCCGACGTATGCGTTTAAGAGGTTACTGGTTTTTTCTGCGCATCGCAGAGCATGGCAAATTTGTGCAAGATAGATATCTAGCAACACCCGTATTTCATTTGCATCAACTTGCGGAATTTCCATGAGCAGCTGGAACGAAACATGAATTTTATGGAGGACAGAATTAGTAACTGCAGCCAAAAGATCATCTTGGATATTTTCCCAATCCCTGTAAAATTGGGCTTGGAGCTGATGTGGTTGTGTGGTGGGAGTAAACTGAGCAGAGGGACAATAAATAGATGCAGATATTGGAAGGTGGTCTGATAGTTGGAAATCAGTAACGACGTGAACGGGTGACACTTAGAGATTTATAGAAGAAACTGCATGGTCAAGGTTCGACGCTCGACTTGAATGGAATGTGTAAGTGAAATCAAGATCTTTCGGCAATATCCAAAGCCAATCTTCAATAATACCAGACAAAATAGAAGTACGCAATAACGAGGTGTCAGTTAAATTACAGTTAAAATCTCCTATAATAATACATCACTTACCTAACAGGCGAATCTTTGAAAGGCTAGACCCTAGTTTCTCACACGCAGAAGTAAATAAAAATTCTGATCGGTCATTGCGGTAATCTGTCAGGAGATAGACCTTTACAATAACATACTCTTTTACACGGACAGCAAGAGAAAAATCAAATGAATCAAAAATACTAGACCGGCACGAGGTCCTAATAAGCATCGCAATACCACCCGAGGGGCGGCCACTGGAAGTGGATCGTTTAGCAGGCACCGAATAGCTAGTAAAATTATTGTCAATTTTCAGAAGGCCTAAACTATGACTCGTCAAAAATGCAAGCACAATAGGCTACGTCACAATTCGAAAGCAAACCTTTTATCACAGGAATTTTGACTGAAAGTCCACCATTAATATTCCACAAAAGTACAGCTTGCATAGTAATAGACACATCCATGTCATACCATGGGCTTTGCTAGTTGACTGTTGTTATTAGGACACTTTACACTGTAACAAGTATGGCCGGTAACTTTACATTCTAGACAGAACATTTTTTCTGAACACGGAGAGGCACTATTTGAGGTGTGATCGCATGATCCACAGCGAGAGCAGAGGGTCCGATTAGAGCACTGCGAGGCCAGATGCCCAGTCTTTTGACACGAGAAACAACGCTTTGGGTGATATACAAATGCTTGTGCAGAAAGCTTTTCGTAGCCAACTTTCACAGAAACTTTTAAGAACTGATCCAGGTTTTGTTTTGACTCAAAGTATACCTTGAACACTCGGGACTTTCCGCACTGTGAAAATTTAACGCAGTTTGGTACAAGAGATTTTAGTTGATTCTCATCGTATTCGATCGGTACGCCTTTCAGGATCCTTATAAACAATGGGGATTTCACACTCACCAAGATACCTTAGGTACTGTTTTTAGCATTCTCGGCAATTTTATTCGCTGCACGCTTTGACTTAACAACAAGTTTCCATTCTGAAGCCGATTTTTTAAGTTCAGTTATTTCAGCTGAGGCCTCATGGCAAAGTTTATCGACGAAGTTCTTACGAGCATCAGGTGAGGTGAGGTTTGCAGGACAATATTTTAGTACAACGGCAAACGTAGGAGCTGGGGCAGGGTTAACTGTTACGTTGGTATCAATTGTAGCTGGCCAAACAGGGCCTGAATGCGTTGCATTCTCTAAAAAGCCGTCAATTTTCCGAGAGAGTTCATTAACTTTCGAGACTAAAGTAGCCGAGACTGCCTCCCCGATTGTTGGGGTTTCAGAAGGTGAGAATATAACAAAAGTGGGAACAGGCAAATTATCCTTTGCCGCCTGATTTAACTGTTTACAAATGTCAAATACATTATCTTCATCCTTTGCATGTTTCACACATCGGCTCTTGTGATGTGTAATTCTTGCGTCTTGTGATGTGATTGTGAGGAAAACTGAACCCAGTAAAAAGCAATTTTTTCGCCGCTTCTGAACCTGGGGTCTCCACTTACCATCCACAAAGGGTCATAGTCAGTCAGAAAATAGCTAATTAAGAAGTCATGTTGTTAAAGCTTTATACATATAATCTATTGCTGGTTATATGAATTAATAAAAAGGGTTTTACAAAGAGTTATGTAGGTGAGAAAAAGTACGGCAAATATATATTTATTCTTATCATTCTTATAGAATTATCAGTCTTATATTAATCATCATTCTTATATTCTCATCATTCTTATATATTTATTCTCATCATTCTTATAGAAACTGAGGTCTCGACTCTTCATTGACAAAGTATAGCACTTGATTTGAAATTTAAAAGAAACATGTTTTTTTTACTGAAAGTAAGGAGCAACATTTAATCTTAAAACGAACATAAATTATTCCATATATGAAAGAGGCTGTCCCCTCCTCAACACCTTGCTCTTTACACTACAGTTTTTTATTCTTTTTTTAAATAGAGTTGTGAGAAAGAGTCAAACTTTAGCGTAAAGAGCAAGGCGTTGAGGAGGGATCAGCCCATTTTATATACGAAATAATTTCTGTTACTTTTAAGTTTTAATGTTGCTCCTTACTTTCAGCTAAAAGAAACTTGTTTTTTTATATTTAATTTTTGAAGGTTTTGAATTAATGTAGGTTTTGTTTTGGCTCACCGTACATGAATATTCAAATAAAATTTGCATACTAATTTTACTTTTAGTTGGTTAAATGGTTTTCTTGAAAGTTGTTTAATTTTATTTACGAACGTTTTTATTAGTAATAAACATACGTAACTAAAGAATTAACTTACGTAACGAACTTCTATATTCACATATTTTAATAAGTATAATAGGGAGCTCGTCCCCTAGTCAATACCTAGCTCTTTACGCTAAAATTCGAATTTTGTTCCAATTCCTTAAAAATTACACCTTAATCACAAAAGCCATTAATCAGAATAAATAGCACTTATAAAAGTACTAAAAAGTCTTTGGCTTAAATAGTGAGGTATTGACTAGTGGCCGAACCCAATCATATACATAATAATTTTTGTTCGTTTAAGCTTTGTTGTTGCTCCGTACTTTCGGGTGAAAAACTTGTTTTTTTAAATTTAACTTCTGATCGTTTTGTTAAATAATGCTTGGAAATCCGGCACCCCCTTCATAGCAATGTCCCTTTCCCCACGAAAAATTCCTCCATGGAAAGATCCTCCCACATAACCTCCGACCCCCCCCCCCTGCTACCAGAAAATTTCCCCTCTGACAACGTCTGTATCATAGGCAACGCAATAGCGCTGCCTAACTAATGAACGATGCGGGCACAATGTATTTTTTTTTTTCTTCTCCATACCCAGGCACTTCGTATCGAAGGAGTTGTCGTAGAAACTTCGAAAAGGGCTCATTCGATTGGAAATTAGAGTGGCTAGTGCCCTTTTTAAAAGTCGAAAGTGAATGGAGGGCAAATAGCCCTCCCCATCCCACGCCCGTCATTCCCCAAACACATCCAATCAAAAATTTGAGATAGCCATTTTGTTCAGCGTATTTGATTTCCAGATAAAAAATATCTTTTTGAGGAGGACAGTCCCCCACAACCCTCGGGGCAAGGGTTTTAAGTTATACCCTGGGGGCAAATAAGGTTTTTATAGAATGCGTTGTCGTAGAAACTTCAAAAAAGGCTCATTCGATTGGAAATTCAAACGGCTAGTGCCCTTTTACATAGTCGAAAGTGATCGGAGGGCAACTAGCCCCCCCCCCCCCACACGCCCATCATTCCCCCAAACACATCCAATCAAAATTTTGAGATAGCTATTTTGTTCAGCGTAGTTGCTTTCCTGATAGAAAATATGTTTTGAGGAGGAAACTCCCCTACAACCCTCGGGGCAAGGGTTTTGAGTTATGCCCTGGGGGCATATAAGGTTTTTATAGAAGGCATTGTCTGAGAAACATCAAAAAAGGCTCATTTGATTGGAAATTCAAAGGGGTAGTGCCCTTTTTAATAGTCGAAAGTGATTGGAGGGCAACTAGCCCTTCCCCAACGCCCACCTTTTCCCAAAACACATCCAATCAAAATTTGGAATAGCCATTTTGTTCAGCGTAGTTGATTTCCAGATAGAAAATATGTTTTTGAGGAGGACTCTCCCCCCCCCCAACCCTCGGGGCAAGGGTTGTAAGTTATGCCGTGGGGGCATATAAGGTTTTTATAGAAGGTGTTGTCGCAGAAACTTCAAAAAAGGCTCATTTGATTGGAAATTCAAAGAGATAGTGCCCTTTTTAATAGTCGAAAGTGTTTGGAGGGCAACTAACCCCCCTCTCACACCCAGCTTTTCCCCAAACACATCTAATCAAAATTTTAAGATAGCCATTTTGTTCAACGTAGTTTTAAATTCTGTAAATTAGGTCTTTGAGGATGACAACCCCCCCCCCCCCCCCCCCACAACCTTCAGGACAAGGGTTGTAAGTTATGCCCTGGAGGCATATAAATTTTTTATAGAACGCATTGTCGTAGAAACTTCAAAAAGGGATCATTCGCTTAGAAATTGAATTGGCTAGTGCCCTTTTTAATAGTCAAAAGTAATTGGAAGGCAGCTAACACCCCTTCCACGCTCACCATTTCCCTAAACACATCCAATCAAAATTTTAGATAGCCATTTTGTTCCACGCAGTTAAATTTCAGGAAATTATACCTTCGATTAGAACATTCCTCCCAATGTCTTTAGGGTAAGGGAAATAATTTGTGTCCTGGAGGCATTTAGGTTTTTATTGAAATCTTTGTCATAGAAACTTGAAAAAGGGCTCATTTGATTGGAAATTCAAAGGGCTAGTGCCCTTTTTAATAGTCTAAAGTGATTTGAGGGCAACTAGCCTCCTCTCTCGCCTACCTTTTCCCCAAACACATCCAATCAAAATTTTTAGATACCCATTTTATTCAAAGTAGTTGAAAATTTTGGAAATTCGCTCTTTAAGGATGACACCCCCCCACCCCCACAGCCCTTAGGGCAAGAGTCGTAAGTTATGCCCTAGGGGCATATAAGGTTTTTATAGAAATTAATGTTGTAGAAACCTCAAAAAGGGCTCATTTGATTGGAAATTGAAAGGGCTAGTGCCCTTTTAATATTCGAAAGTGATTGAAGGGCAGCTAACCCCCCTCCCAACTAACCCCCATCCAACAAAATTTTGATTGGATGTATTGGGGGAAATGGTGGGCGTGAGAGGGGTGTTAGTTGCCCTTCAATCACTTTCGAATATTAAAAGGGCACTAGCCCTTTGAATTCCAATCAAATGAGCCGTTTTTCAAGTTTCTATGACGAAGATTTCAATAAAAACCTAAATGCCTCCAGGGCACAAATTATTACCCTTACCCTAAAGACATTGGGAGGAGTGTTCTAATCGAAGGTATAATTTCCTGAAATTTAACTGCGTGGAACAAAATGGCTATCTCAAATTTTGATTTGATGTGTTTGGGGAAATGGTGAGAGTGGAAGGGGTGTTAGTTGCCTTCCAATTACTTTCGACTATTAAAAAGGGCACTAGCCAATTCAATTTCTAAGCGAATGAGCCCTTTTTGAAGTTTCTACGACAATGCGTTCTATAAAAACTTTATATGCCCCCAGGGCATAACTTACAACCCTTGTCCTGAAGGTTGTGGGGGGGGGGGTTGTCATCCTCAAAGACATAATTTATAGAATTTAAAACTACGTTGAACAAAATGGCTATCTTAAAATTTTGATTAGATGTGTTTGGGGAAAAGCGGGGCGTGAGAGGGGGGTTAGTTGCCCTCCAATCACTTTCAACTATTAAAAAGGGCACTAGCCCTCTCAATGTCCCATTGAATGAGCCCCTTTTGAAGTTTTTAAGACAACTCTAACTATAAAAACATTATATGCCCCCAGGGCATAACTTACAACCTTTGCCCTGGGGGTTCTGGGGGGTTTGTCATCTTTAAATACATAATTTCCAGAACTTTCAACTATGTTGAACAAAATGGCTATCTCTCTAAGCTTTGATTGAATGCGTTTGGGGAAATGGTGGACAGGAGAGGGGGATAATTACTCTCCACTCACTTTCGACTATTAAAAACGGCAATTTCCATTTCCAATCAAATGAAACCCTTTTGAAATTTCTACAAAATTTACTATATAAACCTTATATGCCCCCAGGGCATAACTTACAACCTTTGCATTGAGGGCTCTGATGGGGTTATCATCCTAAAAGACCTAATTTCCAGAACTTTCGACTACGTTGAAAAAAAACAGATATTTCAAAATTTTGATTGGTTGTATTGGGGGAAATGGTGGGCGTGAGAGGGGGGTTAGTTGCCCTTCAATCACTTTCGAATATTAAAAGGGCACTAGCCCTTTCAATTTCCAATCAATGAGCCCTTTTTGAGGTTTCTACAACATTAATTTCTATAAAAACCTTATATGCCCCTAGGGCATAACTTACGACTCTTGCCCTGAGGTCTGTGGGGGTGGGGGGGGGGGGGTCATCCTTAAAGAGCGAATTTCCAAAATTTTCAACTACTTTGAATAAAATGGGTATCTAAAAATTTTGATTGGATGTGTTTGGGGAAAAGGTAGGCGAGAGAGGGGGGCTAGTTGCCCTCAAATCACTTTAGACTATTAAAAAGGGCACTAGCCCTTTTAATTTCCAATCAAATGAGCCCTTTTTCAAGTTTCTATGACAAAGATTTCAATAAAAACCTAAATGCCCCCAGGGCACAAATTATTACCCTTACCCTAAAGACATTGGGAGGAATGTTCTAATCGAAGGTATAATT
This sequence comes from Artemia sinica, assembly GCA_027921565.1. Taxonomy (NCBI): domain Eukaryota; kingdom Metazoa; phylum Arthropoda; class Branchiopoda; order Anostraca; family Artemiidae; genus Artemia; species Artemia sinica. The sequence goes on along the minus strand of JAPEVW010000062.1, from coordinate 833,282 downwards.
TCCTGAAATTTAACTGCGTGGAACAAAATGGCTATCTAAAATTTTGATTGGATGTGTTTAGGGAAATGGTGAGCATGGAAGGGGTGTTAGCTGCCTTCCAATTACTTTCGACTATTAAAAAGGGCACTAGCCAATTCAATTTCTAAGCGAATGAGCCCTTTTTGAAGTTTCTACGACAATGCGTTCTATAAAAAATTTATATGCCTCCAGGGCATAACTTACAACCCTTGTCCTGAAGGTTGTGGGGGGGGGGATGTCATCCTCAAAGACCTAATTTACAGAATTTAAAACTACGTTGAACAAAATAGCTATCTTAAAATTTTGATTAGATGTGTTTGGGGAAAAGCTGGGCGTGAGAGGGGGGTTAGTTGCCCTCCAATCACTTTCGACTATCAAAAAGGGCACTATCTCTTTGAATTTCCAATCAAATGAGCCTTTTTTGAAGTTTCTGCGACAACACCTTCTATAAAAACCTTATATGCCCCCACGGCATAACTTACAACCCTTGCCCCGAGGGTTGGGGGGGGGGGAGTCCTCCTCAAAAACATATTTTCTATCTGGAAATCAACTACGCTGAACAAAATGGCTATTCCAAATTTTGATTGGATGTGTTTTGGGAAAAGGTGGGCGTTGGGGAAAGGCTAGTTGCCCTCCAATCACTTTCGACTATTAAAAAGGGCACTACCCCTTTGAATTTCCAATCAAATGAGCCTTTTTCGAAGTTTCTAAGACAATGCCTTCTATAAAAACCTTATATGCCCCCAGGGCATAACTCAAAACCCTTGCCCCGAGGGTTGTAGGGGAGTTTCCTCCTCAAAACATATTTTCTATCAGGAAAGCAACTACGCTGAACAAAATAGCTATCTCAAAATTTTGATTGGATGTGTTTGGGGGAAGGATGGGCGTGTGGGGGGGGGCTAGTTGCCCTCCGATCACTTTCGACTATGTAAAAGGGCACTAGCCGTTTGAATTTCCAATCGAATGAGCCTTTTTTGAAGTTTCTACGACAACGCATTCTATAAAAACCTTATATGCCCCCAGGGCATAACTTAAAACCCTTGCCCCGAGGGTTTTGGGGGACTGTCCTCCTCAAAAAGATATTTTTTATCTGGAAATCAAATACGCTGAACAAAATGGCTATCTCAAATTTTTGATTGGATGTGTTTGGGGAATGACGGGCGTGGGATGGGGAGGGCTATTTGCCCTCCATTCACTTTCGACTTTTAAAAAGGGCACTAGCCACTCTAATTTCCAATCGAATGAGCCCTTTTCGAAGTTTCTACGACAACTCCTTCGATACGAAGTGCCTGGGTATGGAGAAGAAAAAAAATAATAATAATACATTGTGCCCGCATCGTTCATTAGTTAGGCAGCGCTATTGCGTTGCCTATAATACAGACGTTGTCAGAGGGGAAATTTTCTGGTAGCGGGGGGGGGGGGTCGGAGGTTATTTGGGAGGATCTTTCCATGGAGGAATTTTTCGTGGGGGAAGGGACATTGCTATGAAGGGGGTGCCGGATTTCCAAGCATTATTTAACAAAACGATCAGAAGTTAATTTAAAAAAAAACAAGTTTTTCACCTGAAAGTACGGAGCAACAACAAAGCTTAAACGAACAAAAATTATTATGTATATGATTGGGTTCGGCCACTAGTCAATACCTCACTATTTAAGCCAAAGACTTTTTAGTACTTTTATAAGTGCTATTTATTCTGATTAATGGCTTTTGTGATTAAGGTGTAATTTTTAAGGAATTGGAACAAAATTCGAATTTTAGCGTAAAGAGCTAGGTATTGACTAGGGGACGAGCTCCCTATTATACTTATTAAAATATGTGAATATTGAAGTTCGTTACGTAAGTTAATTCTTTAGTTACGTATGTTTATTACTAATAAAAACGTTCGTAAATAAAATTAAACAACTTTCGAGAAAACCATTTAACCAACTAAAAGTAAAATTAGTATGCAAATTTTATTTGAATATTCATGTACGGTGAGCCAAAACAAAACCTACATTAATTCAAAACCTTCAAAAATTAAACATAAAAAAACAAGTTTCTTTTAGCTGAAAGTAAGGAGCAACATTAAAACTTAAAACTAACAGAAATTATTTCGTATATAAAAGGGGCTGTTCCCTCCTCAACGCCTTGCTCTTTACGCTAAAGTTTGACTCTTTCTCACAACTCTATTTAAAAAAAAATAAAAAACTGTAGTGTAAAGAGCAAGGTGTTGAGGAGGGGACAGCCTCTTTCATATATGGAATAATTTATGTTCGTTTTAAGATTAATGTTGCTCCTTACTTTCAGTAAAAAAACATGTTTCTTTTAAATTTCAAATCAAGTGCTATACTTTGTCAATGAAGAGTCGAGACCTCAGTTTCTATAAGAATGATGAGAATAAATATATAAGAATGATGAGAATATAAGAATGATGATTGATATAAGACTGATAATTCTATAAGAATGATAAGAATAAATATATATTTGCCGTACTTTTTCTCACCTACATAACTCTTTGTAAAACCCTTTTTATTAATTCATGTAACCAGCAATAGATTATATGTATAAAGCTTTAACAACATGACTTCTTAATTAGCTATTTTCTGACTGACTATGACCCTTTGTGGATGGTAAGTGGAGATCCTAGGTTCAGGCAAAGTTTACCTGAAGATCATGTGTTTAAGTTAGGGGTATGTGCAATGTTTAAATAGGGAAGGGGGGGGGGGGACTAAAACATTGATTTTCTCTTTATATGATTATTTCTTGATGATTGATGATTAAGACTTTTATGAATCTAAGCTTTCCTCCATGTCTAATATCTAATAATGGACTTACCTCATAGCCCAAAAGAACCAGATTCTAGGTTTTTTTGTTTTTTTTGTTATTGTTTTTCGTAAGAACTAGGGTACAAGATTTTGATGTAATTCTGTTTGTGAAATTCAAAAATATTGTAAAAATTAGCGGCGGTTTTTCCTGCAGTTCTCTTAAGATTATTCAATAAGTGAGGAAATCTTACGTGCTGCATAGAGAACTTGATAGATCTTGAGAACGATTACAGAATGAATAGAATACAGTCGCTAAATAAACTACACTTCTGTACTTAAATTCTGCAATTGATATCTGCCAATATAAGTGGCATTTTTTGTAAAAGTTTTCTTGATACTATGCACAAGTTTATGTGTTGCACATAAACCTCATGTGTTCTATAAAAATCCACAATGTTATTCAAGGGTGACTGCAGACATAATACAAAGTACACCCACTAAGTAGAGTACACTTCAGGATTGAAATTTAGGAATTGAGGTTAGCAAATATACTGTAAATATAAACGGTGCTTTTTGCACAAGTTTTCTTGATGCTATTTGAATAGCATCAAGATAGAACTTGATAGAACTGGAGAACGAGTGAAAGAACCTTAAGTGTTGTATAAAAAAAATTTATTTAATGGCGATACTTCATAAGTAATTTCTATATGTAAGTGCCTGCAACTTTTCAAAAATACTCACGATAATTTACTCCTCAGGATTTATATCTACGAGGCCAAGGTGCATTTATTTTTGTTTAAAACCTTAAGAGGTAGGAAGTAAAATCTATATTTAGTAAACTATTTAACAAATTTAACAATCTAACGAAAACGCGTTATAAAGACGACCTAGTGTTGTCTTATGGAATTGGCCCTTTACCCCGGAGAGAAGTTCATAGGACTTTCCCAGCTTCTCCTACGTCCTCTACTTTTTTTAATAAAAATTAAATTTCAAAAATTACTGAACGATTATAAATGTAAGATTATTTATTTAAAATTTGGTGCCCCTAAGATTTCTGCGCCTGGGGCAAGGGCCCTCTTTGCCCTCTTGAATCTGGAATTTTAAGCTTCTTCGACGTGGCATATTTGCATTAAAGTTGACATAGTAGACTATTTAACAAAAACTCATGTTGACCTTTTTAGTTTCGTTGTCTAAGTTCGAATGAAATCTTCTTATATGGCTTACATTTTCAATTTAAGAAAATTAAAAGCGGATAAGAGTTATACAAAAAAAAACATACAGTTTCTGTGATGGAAGGAAAGGGAGAATTGAAAAAAAAACATACAGTTTCTGTGATGGAAGGAAAAGGAGAATTGGAAAAAACATACAGTTTCTGAGATGGAAGGAAAGGGAGAGTTGGAAAAAACATACAGTTTCTGTGATGGAAGGAAAGGGAGAATTGAAAAAAAACACATACAGTTTCTGTGATAAAAGGAAAGGGAGAATTGGAAAAAACGTACAGTTTCTGAGATGGAAGGAAAGGTAGAATTGGAATAAAACATACAGTTTCTGTGACGGAAGGAAAGGGAGAATTGGAAAAAAAACATACAGTTTCTGAGATGGAAGGAAAGGGAGGATTGGATACATTAAATGAGCAAAGTTATTGTTTGTAATTTATGAAACATAAATATACGATACTATCGCAAATAAACTGACTAATATTTTCCTATATTTATAGAATTCTGGAAAACTAGCTCTTTACTGAAAAGTGAGTTGACCTGAGTCTTGAGTTCATATATTTGTGGGGCGGGCTATGTTCAATTTGCAATTATTCTGTGTTTCAATAAATTACCAATAAGAGCGAAGATTTAGGATTTTGTTGTTGTTGCTGTTTAGATTATAACATTGACACAAGGTCATTGGAATGTACTTGGAACAAACTGGCGTTGATAAAGGCTTTTCCAATGATGTTCACGTCATTTTCGCTTTCCTCGTCTATAGAGTAAATTTGAGGTTTTAATCAGCATAAAACATAAGCCAGACATAAATTTCAGCTTTATTTATTGATTTGTAGTGGCATCAGTGTTCACTATGTTTTTGAAGAAAAAGAAGAAAGCCCATGAGAAGGGATATTTAGTGTCTTAATGCATGCATCCCATTGTAAAACCAACTTTTTGTCTATTTGTCTAAAATAAAGATGTTTCTTTTGAGAAATTTCCTGCTATTTTGACTGTAGGTAGGGACGCAATTAATAAGTTGATTTTTAACAGTTTTTTTTGTAAACTGGTGCTTAAAAATATTTTGCTCTATTCGGCTGAATAATTATAAGACAATGATCCTAAGCGAAAGCCGTGGTCCTAAACCAAAGTCACAACTCTCATTTTCATAATTGGGTTTTTGAATTAGATTGAGGCTTTTAAGTTTTACGCGGCAATATATTTGTTAGTATTGGATTTTAAAAACAAATGAATGAAATGAAAAATCAAATCATTGATCATGCTTGACTAATTTGGCCTTAATTTTTATCGTAGAATTTATTGTTATCATAGTTAGTGTTTTTTAGCCTTGGACACTATAATGTTCGAAATTATCACTTAACACTCATGTCGTTTTTTAACTATTTCTTAACAAAATAACCATTGAAATTAGTATTGTAACATCTTCAAGAATCCGACTCTTCAGACGATATCTGCTGCACCGAATTCTTACTGTCCCCCTACTCCCCTAATGTTTGAACTTAAAACTATAAGTTTTATAATATAACTTTGTTTTATGTAAGTGGATTGTTTTTTTTTTAATAGCGTTTATTCAGTTGTTCTGTCAGTAAAAGGATGAAAATTAATATTTATGACCAGACCTATACGATTGTGGTTTTGCTCAACATGGCTGATTTTTTAATTCTTTAGTGATCATTTTAATTTAAGTAGTTAATGATGATTTTTCTTGCGCAGGATTTAAAGAAAGCTATCAGAAGTAGTTTAAATAAGCTGACGCCTGAAAATTTCAAGAAAATTTCCAAGAACATAGTGGATATGGAGGTTGATACAGAGGAAAGATTAAGTGCTATGGTTCAAATCTTTTTTGACCAAGTAAGTATTTTAAGATGGAATGAATAACGAATTTTTTTTCTCTGAGTTTTGGTTTAAGTTAAAATACGTTGGAATTATTTGGAATACGGTGGAATACGTTGGAATAATTATTTAAAATACGTTGGAATTATAATGTATTGAGATAAGAATTGGCCCTCAGATGTCATACCTTATTATCCACTTTAAAAGTTATGCAAGGAAAAAAAAATCAGAGGTAATCCTAACTTGAGCATAAACCCAACCAAAATTTAAAACTAAAATAAATCTACTGTTCATTAGTTCCTTCACTCCGACAAGATATAACTTTTACAAAATATTTTTTAAGTACATGTCCTTGTGTTACACACACACTAAAAGAAACATAAGTTTTGTGGCAGTTCTCAGAACTATCGGACTTTATGATTATATAAAAGAGAAATTACAATAACTTGTTTAATACTCATACCAAGCTTAAGTTGATGCTTTATTTATCTTCTTTTTCTTCTACGAATCCTTACATTAAGATTATTTATGTGGAATTGTTTTTTTTTTTTTGCCAAATTTAAACTATTCCTAATTCGTAGCTGGTTATTGGGGTTATCGATATCGGAGGAGGTATCAGTGACGTCGAGACAGTTGAAATTAATGAATTATCTTTTGAGTTAAGCTTGGATTATAACATTTAATTTTCATATATTCTATAAAACTATTTAGTTTTTATTCTCGTAAGTAACAATGGCTAGCAAAACTGGTATTTACTAGCATCTTTACTTTACTTGTTTAGTACTGATGGTCGACAACAATATGTCAGATAATATGTATATTTTTAAGAATTTTATTTTGACTTTGCCTCTTTATTACGCTTTTTACTCGCTTTATTTCATTTTTATTTTTATGCTTCTTACATGTTGATTGTTAAGAAAGTTGATATTTCCTTGAAGTTCATGCCTTTCCTGTGATCAGTAGGCCTAGGGCTTCCCTCCATTCCTATATCTACTCATCTCCTCCTTGGAGATTTGACTTCTTTTGTCATTGTTCTCACGCACAGTCGCAACAATCCCAAGTTGGCTTAATAGTTATAAAGAGACAGCAGAAAATGAAATCTAGCCGACTGTTATTTCGTCTTTTCTTTTCACACGAGCTATATTTTTGTAGTTTTACCCAACTTATTGTCTAAAGCAGTGATTCCTAACTGATTTTGGGCAAGGCTCTACCTAGGTACTTCTAAGATCCTGATGCCCACCTAGTGGCATTTAAATTCTGTTATTTGAAATTTCACATGTGTTCACATAAAGGAATCTTATAAGGCCATTAACTTGATATATTTTTTTTCGGGTCGTCTTCAAGACGTATCTTGTACTAATGAAAAGTATCTTCTCTGAATATAGTATGTCTTATGCAATATATGAGGTAATTGCAATACTGTATCTTTTTTGCTCTTCAATGCTCTTCGAAGGTGACGTCATTCACATGAAAAATGTTTTTTTCACAACTAAGGCTCTGATGTATAGTCAGCCAAAGGGGTGCACGTCCTGGCTATTACCCACCAACATTTTTCCGTGCCCCACCGTTGGGCCTGCGCCCCACGTTAGGGTTCACGGGTCTAAAGAGTAACTGGTGTTAGTATTTTGATTATTTCCTGTGATAAAGGGAAGGCTAGTTTCCCTGGCATTTTCTTTTTCGGGTTCCTGATATTTTTGAAGGTAGGAGGCTCTTTTTGTCATGATACTGCTAGAGCAAGCTACTAGATACAAATAACAATGGGAAAGAGGTGAAAGCCAGTGTTCTAATTGTGGTTTTTATGCTGGAACTGCCCAATACGGGTAGTTCCAACAGAGTACCACACTTAATTTTCTTCTAATTTTGTATTTGTGTCTTTTTTCCTTTTTACCACTATGCCTAGCTTTCAGCGCTATTAGATTTGACGGTTCTTGCCTTCATCATTCATTTTTGAGTTATTAAACATGGAGCTTGATATCTGCTGAAAGAAATGCCTTGCGAAATGCTATTGAAAAACTCTGTTTCGCCACTACAATATCATAAATGAGAAAATTGATATCGATATCTGTATTAAAAGTAGGTTAAAATCAAATTTTAGTAACAAATCAGTGCTTAGGCAAGGGCTGTTGATAGAAAATGGAAAAACTTGAAAAATTCCAGTTGCGTTTGAGTCGCATAGAAAACTTTCCCATCTACTCGAAAAGTATTCATGTGGACACTCTTCATATATTTCTTTATCTGTTTAATATTTGATAAATTAAATATAAGTTCATTCCTTCAAAAATACATTTTTGCTAACCTTCATTTGAACTTCCTCTAATGAATTTAAGGTTTGATTCTTCAACTAGTTGAACAAACCGATCATCTAAGTTTGTTTTAATTATTGACAGAATGTAAGTACTCGTTCGCCCAGTGAAAAGGTTTAAGCACTTGTTGATTATGTGAAAAACCTGCAGCTAAAAGTAAACCAAAAATTAAAACATAAGTTAATTTGGTCTCACCACTCAGACTTTTGCTGAAACTCTAATGGACGATATCATTTTCTGATCCCCGTGGATTATTGGTGAGGTCTTAGGTAACTTTTTATCGTGCAATCCAGGTCAATTTTGTGCTAAGTTAACCAGTCTTTTCCCCAAAATTTCCATTAAATTTAATTCAAATAACACAATCTTTATCACTTCGTGCTAACGCAACTTGGACATATAGCCTTGCTCTTTTTTTTTATTTTGTTTCACATATTGCACATACGTACGTATTTCTTTTATTCAGACCGTTAATGATCTAATATATGCTCCCTACTAAACTACTACCCTACTACACCTTGACCTTGCACGCTACCACGAACTCTGTCGTTTTTCTCACCTGGTGATGAATATGACAAAACTGCTGCTCTCTTAGCGCAAAATTTGCCAGTCTTTTCCCCAAAACTTCTATGTTTGCCAGTCTTTCCCCCAAAACTTCCATTAAATGTAATTCAAATAACGCAAGCTTTATGACTTCGTGCTAATGCAACGTAAACATATAGCCTGGTTCCATTCATCCGTACCATTATATTGTTCTGAGAAAGATTTGCGCGTTGGCAGCGCAGTTGTGATGTAGACCTCATGTAGCTCAGTATGAAAGGTCAATGTGAAACAGGCCGAACTTTTCTCTATTTAGGTCACTTTGGGTTTAATCAGCAGAAGCCTGCACATATCTCAAAGAGATATTGCAATCCTGGTGCGAACATCCCTAATCTGTTGTATCCAATCTATACCTATGGGCATAGGCAGCATTAGGCAGCATATTGTCTAGGGGGGGGGGGGGCAGTTGATAGTGTGATGGAGTTTTATCAACTGCTTTTTCCAAACCATCTGCTTTTTCAGCCATATCTAATGAAAATTTGAAGGTCTAGGGGGGGGGGGCAGCTGCCCCCCCTCCCTACGCCCATGTCTATACCATAGAGCAAAATAAAAGATTATGGGTTTGAAATTATAGCCATTAAAAACCTTCAATAATGATCTATGACGACCCTTGTCTATCTTAGTTCCACAATAATAGTCTTGAACTCTAGCATATGTTGTTTAAGCCTACAGTTGTTTAAGAAGCATTTTTTATTTTTTTATTTCCCGCTTATTTGTACCATGACAATAGCTTATCGAATTAAGTGGTTAACATCTAGTGAATTTGAAGAAGGAGAATTAGTGTTTCGTGAATTTTATTGTTTTACTGTTCAATAAAGACTCCCTCTGAAGCCCCTCCCTCTCCTTTATTGTGCATATGATGTTGTGTCTCTCTGTCTCAAACATAAAACAAAAATAGACTCCTCTTTTGTCCCCTAAATTACTGAAAATAATCAAAACATCCCGCTAGTTTCCCTCTTCTTATTAATAGGCACTGCCCATGTTTTGTATTTGTTCGCTCTTATGTTTTTTCTTCTTTTTTTTAGTATCCACTTTGAAAAAATATTTATATTGATTATTTTGGATTTTTCCCCTTGCTTTATCTGTTTTCATACTTTAATATATTATTAAAAATTTCAGTTTAAATAATGACTAATGAGTGGATTTTCATTCAGACAATTTTAATTTTGGCATCCTTGTGGTAGTCCTTTATTTTTCGTTGAATTTTATGCTTTTCATTATTGTTATTTTTATTTATTGACCCCAGAATTTGAATTCAGCCTATTGGGGCAGCAAATTATTTGATTCTATTGAACTTACAGAAAGCATATATGTTTTATTTTGTTTCACATATTTGTACATACGTACGTATTTGTTTTATTTAGGCTACTGATGATCTGATATATGCTCCAAATTACGCTGAAGTGTGTAAATTGATGTTTGAGAAACATGTGCCCTCGGCCAGTGGAACTGGGAAAGTTAGTTTTAGGAAGCTTCTTCTCGACAGATGTCAGCAGACTTTCGAAAAAGAGAAGAAGGACGAAGAAGAAATTGTATCTAAACGCAAAACCGATGCACAAGAAAAAAGAAAGAGTTACAAATGGAATTGGACAAGAGAATAGCAAAAACAAAACGTATTAGGCTAGGAAATATCAGGTAGGTTTTTTCAATCTTTGGAAATATGTGACTGCTTCAATATATTAAATTGTTATTTTGCTATTCTATTTCATAGGCAGCGCTAGCGCGCTGCCTTAGTAAAGAACGATGTGGACACAATGTGTTTTATTTTTTCTTCTTCAGTCAGGCACTTCGTATCGAAGGAGTTGTCGTAGAAACTTCGAAAATGGCTCATTCGATTGGAAACTTAAAGGGCTAGTGCGCTTTTTAACAGTCAAAAGTGCTTGGAGGGCAACTAGCCCCCCCCCCCCACGCCCATCATTCCCCCAAACACATCCAATCAAAATTTTGAGATAGCCATTTTGTTCAGCGTAGTTGATTTCAAGATAGAAAATATGTTTTTGAGGAGGACACTCCCCCACAACCCTCGGGGCAAGGGTTTTAAGTTATGCCCCGAGAGCATATAAGAACGATGTTGGCACAATGTACTATGTATTATTTTTTTCCGTTAGAGCAGGGCACTTCATATGGAAGGGGTCGTCGTAGAAACTTCAAAAGGGGCTCATTCGCTTGGAAATTGAGAGTTCTAGTGCCCTTTTTAATTGTCGAAAGTGATTAGAGGGCAACTAGCCCCGCCCCCCCACGCCCATCATTCCCCCAAACACATCCAATCAAAATTATTAGATAGCCATTTTGTTCAACGTAGTTGATATCCAAATAGAAAATATGTTTTAAGGAGGACACTCCCCCACTTCCCTCAGGGCAAGGGTTTTAAGTTATGCCCTGGGGGTAAATAAGGTTTTTGAAGAAGGCGTTGCCGTAGAAACTTCAATAAAAGCTCATTCGAGTGGAAATTCAAAGGGCTAGCACCCTTTTTAATAGTCGAAAGGGATTGGAGGGCAACTAGCCCCCCCCTCACCCACGCCCATCATTCCGCCAAACACATCCAATCAAAATTTTTGAGATAGTCATTTGGTTCAGCGTAGTTGATTTCCAGATAATAAATATGTTTTTGATGAGGACACTACCCCACAACCCTCAGGGAAAGGGTTTTAAGTTACGCCCTGAGGGCATATAAGAACGATGTTGGCACAATGTACTATTATTGTTTTTTTCCTTCAGAGCTGGGCACTTCATATGGAAGGAGTTGTCGTAGAAACTTCAAAAGGGCTCATTCGATTGGAAATTGAGAGTTCTAGTGCCCTTTTTAATAGTTGAAAGTGATTGGAGGGCAACTAGCCCCCCCCCCCACACACACCCATCATTCCCCCAAACACATCCAATCAAAATTTATAGATAGCCATTTTGTTGAGCGTAGTTAATTTCCAGATAGAAAATATGTTTTTGGGGAGGACACTCCCCCACAACCCTCAGGACAAGGGTTTTAAGTTATGCCCTGGGGGCATATAAGGTTTTTATAGAAGGCGTTGTCGTAGAAACTTCCAAACAGGCTCATTCGATTGGAAATTCGAAGGTCTAGTAACCTTTTTAATAGTCGAAATTGATTGGAGTGCAACTAGCCCCCCCCCACTCCCATCATTCCTCCAAACACATCCAATCAAAATTTTGAGATAGCCATTTTGTTCAGCATAGTTGATTTCCAGATAGAAAATATGTTTTTGAGGAGGACATTCCCCCAACACCCTCAGGGCAAGGGTTTTAAGTTATGCCCTGGGGGCATATTAGGTTTTTATAGAAGGCATTGTCGTAGAAACTTCAAAAAACGCTTATTCGATTGGAAATTCAAAGGGCTAGTGCCCTTTTAAATAGTCGAAAGTGATTTGAGGGCAACTAGCCCCCGCCCCCATGCCCATCATTTCCCCAAACAAATCCACTCAAAATTTTGAGATAGCCATTTTGTTCAGCGTAGTCGATTTACAGATAGAAAATGTGTTTTTGAGGAGGACACACCCCACAGCCCTCAGGGCAAGGGTTTTAAGTTATGCCCTGGGGGCAAATAATGTTTTAAAAGAAGGTGTTGTCGTAGAAAATTCAAAAAAAGCTCATTCGATTTGAAATTCAAAGGGCTAGTGCTCTTTTTAAAAGTCGAAAGTGATTTCAGGCAACTAACCCCCCTCTCACGCCCACCTTTTCCCCAAACACATCCAATCAAAATTTTTTGATAGCCATTTATTCAACGTAGTTGAAAGTTTTGGAAATAAGTTTAAGGATGGCAACCCCTTCCCCCACAGCCTCAGGGCAAGGGTTTTAGGTTATACCCTGGGGCATATAAAGTTTTTTATTGAAAGCGTTGTCTTAGAAACTTCAAAAGGGCTCATTCAATTGGAAATTGAAATGACTAGTGCCTTTTTTAATAGTTTAAAGTGATTGGATAGTGACTAACGCACCTCTCACACCCACCATTTTCCAAAAACACATCCAATCAAAATTTTGAGATAGCCATTTTGTTCAACGTAGTTGAAAGGTCTGGAAATTAGGTCTCTTAGGATGATAACCCCGTCAGAGCCCTCAGTGCAAGGGTTGTAAGTTATGCCCTGGGGGCGTATAAGGTTTATATAGAAAGTTGTTGTATAAATCATAGGCAGCACGATCGCACTGCCTAAAAAAAAAATGGGGACACTCAAGAACGAGACAAGAAACGGGGACTAAGTAAAGAGGAGGACACTCCCCCACAACCCTCAGGGCAAGGGTTTTAAGTTATGCACTGGGGGCATATAAGAACGATGTTGGCACAATGTATTATTTATTAATTTTTTCCTTTAGAGCAGGGCACTTCGTATCGAAGAAGTTTTCGTAGAAAATTCGAAAGCGCTCATTCAATTGGAAATTGGAGTTGCTTATGCCCTTTTTAATAGTCGAAAGTGATTGGAAGGCGACTAACGCCCCTTCACGCCCACCATTTCCCCAAACACATCCAATCAAAATTTCGAGATAGCCATGTTGTTTAACGTAGTTGAAAGTTCTGGAAATTCGGCCTTAGAGGATGAAAACCACCCTAATAGACCTTTGGGTAAGGATTGTAATTTATGCTCTGGGGGCATATAAGGTTTTTATAGAAAGTGTTGTCGTTTCCAAAATGGCTAATTTGATTGGAAATCGAAAGGCCTAGTGCCCTTTTTAATAGTCGAAAGTGATTGGAAGGCTTGACATTTTTATAATAAAGATCGAAGTGGGTATAATGTATTATTTTTTGTTGTCTTTGTTGTTTAGACCAGGGCACTTTGTATCTAAGGAGTTGTCGTGGGAACTTCGAAAAGGTCTCATTCGAAAAGGGCATATTCCCTTCCACTCCCACCCTTCCACGCCCCACCCTCCCACGCCAACCCTCCCATTTCTGCTCTTAAAATTTAACCAAATCAAAATAGAGTAAGCGTATCCAAGCTATCAAAGAAAGTAAACAGATTTTTTGCGAATGGTATCAAGTTTACCATTTCAGGTCAACTAGAGGAGGTATGAAACTAAATTAAACAGTACTATTTGTGTCTAGATTTTTTAAAAGGGTGTAAATTGTTAAAAATTGCTGAATATTTTTCTCCATCATACAAATAGTAGGCCAAACTGTAAAGTCTTAAAAAACGAAAAGATTTAAGATATTATTTTCTTTTTCCCTGAAAAGAATATGTCAATATAAAACGAACAGAAATTAATTTAAAAAACTTTTTCCACAAAATAAGTTTTTCAAAGAAAAGTAAAGAACTCCATTAAACAAAAAATGAGCAAAAATAAAATAAAATAATCTACCAAGCGTGAAACACCATAAATCAGCATCGATAAATAAATGAAACCCAAAACGAACAGAAATTACAATAAATAACCGAGTCAAACTCAAAACGAGCAGAAATTAACATAAGTTGGGCGCAAAACCCCTATGTCTTAGTAGGGAAGCCATAACGACTCCCGTCCCACACCACTGCTGCCATCTACAATGAATCTAACTCTGACCCCACTCCATATATGGGCATAGACTCCCTAGGGGAAATGGATTTCCGAGAAATTGATTGCGTAACCTAACCTAGCCTCATGAGCTCGTGACGGGAGTCCATATATGGGCATAGACTCCCTAGGGGAAATGGATTTCCGAGAAATTGATTGCGTAACCTAACCTAACCTCATGAGTTCCCGAACGAACACCATATATGGGTATAGACTCTCTAGGGGAAATGGATTTCCGAGAAAATGATTGCGTAATCAAAGGGGAAGTGAATTTCTGAGAAATTGATTACATAATCGATGGGGAGAATGTTTTGATCCGATAACGGAAAACAGGATCACGTGTCTCCTTCTAAACCAATCAGAGGGCTGGTAACATATTAGCGGGAGAGGATTGCAGAGAATATAAGGAAAGGATTTTTGCTATAGTTTTTATTAGTCTATGAATTGAATTCAATGGAGTGAGAACAGTTTGACTTTATTCATTTGGATATATTTGTGCTGATGATGAGTGGAATGTTTACCCTATTAGAAGTTGATAGTGGAGTTGGTAGCAATAATACAAGAGCGCCAAACATTGCGGTGGAAATCACGAGAGGATCACGGCTTTGTCTGGAACGGGATGAAGTATGTGCAAGATATGTAATATCCTTGAGCAAATTTAAAATGGAGGATCAATTATGTTTCGCTGCAAAAGTTGATACAGCACATGCGAATAGACTTCAATGTGCTTTAAGTGAATTAGTGAAACATATTGAAGACAATAAATTGTATCGCTAATTGTACATGCTTAGTGTTATTGTTGTAATTATTCAATAAAATTGTTTCGAAATCGAAAATGTTCCCTTTCTTTTTGTTGTTAGAATGTTATGCTAACGAATCTTGGTCAGTCTAGTATTGTATGAGGAACAAGTAGTTTAATATTATTTCCATTGGCTCTCAGTTTTTCCACTGCCAAAGCAACAGAACTCATGACTTGTTGTTTGCGTACATGAAGTATTGCCGTGGTGAGGAAGAGAGTCACATCAGGATTGGCAACAATTTCTTTTCTCAATATGAAATTGGATGGTGCAAGCGTCAGTTTTATATCCACTTTAACATTGGGTGGTAGTCATTGGGGTATATTAAATATTTCATGATATATTTTTCCAACTAGATGTAATTCACTAGTTGTAGCATTTTTAAGTGCATCTGTACTATCAGTATTAGTAATATATTCATATCCATTGGAGGTGCCTATCAATTCCTTGTATGACTTGGGTGTCATCAGCATGAATTGCATATAGCTTGTATAATTTGAGAGATTGTTGCTTGTGCTCACCAGCGTGCCATTGATGTAGACACTGACTTGACGAAATAAATTATGTAATTTACAATTTTCATAGGATATTCCATCGGCCCGAATTGGCGTTGTATTATCGGATTTCCGAACTTTCATTTGTAAATCTATAAATGTCGAAGACTTGTCCATAAAGTAGTCTTCATTGGAATAAATTTGAAAGTGGATATTGTCGGAGAGGGGTTGTTATGGATAAAATTGTTCATAGTATCCATGCTTGACACTCACATCAACAATTTCTGCATTGAATCGATTCAATGATGAGGTGATTGAAGGTTGGGAATCATTATGCGGTAGGTAAGACATCTTAGGAAAAGAAATCTAGTTTCGATCCAACAATTCTCTTCCTGGGGCTTCTTCTTCTGTTTACAGTCGTGTCGGCTTTTTTCTTCTTTTCTTTGACAGGGGTGATGTCTTTCGTTTCTGACATGAGTAGAGACTGATGAGTGATGCATTGTTTCTCGACCTTTTTAAACCTTTTCCAATTTGTTTTAATCTCTCGCCAAGGGTTCGCGCACTGGACCTTAGATTTTCCGATGCACTTTTTTTAAAATCCTTGCCAGAGCCCCAATCGTATAGTGTAGAGGATGCAAAATCTGTCACAGCCGGTACAATATATTTTCTAGCCAGAAGTAGTGCAGAGCGAAACAGCTTAGCAAACCAACTGCCAAGACCGTAGCCAGACATTGACGAGCAACCTTGGTAATAGTCCATTCCATTGCCCTGTTGTCTTGGGCCAAGAGTATTAACATAGCAGTCAGTATCAGGACAAATGAATACCACTTTTCTATTAGACATCTTGTTGTTGAACGATGGGTCGAAAATGACATGTTATCACAGCCAAACCTTTTGATATTGCTATGGGATCACCTAATTCAGTTCGTAGTGTTAACTGACAGAGTTCCGAATAGGAAGTGTTTACGGGAATATACTGAAGATGCTTTATATTGTAGTGGTGAATATGTTCTTGATTGGTTTTTCGTTCAAGAACTTGTAGGGGGGGAACATTTGAATTACCAACCCGAGATGTTTCCACAAATGAAGCGTAGAGAAATATACAAGTGTCCGTGGAGAAGGCAGGCGGGTAGTCAGCAAAAATAAAATTATTGTTCCGGCACTTTTACCATTGATTATATTGAGCTTAAAGCCAAGAACATCCTTTAGATTATCATTGAGAATAACCTTTTCATCGGCAATAGGTGAACTAATATAGATCTTGCCCTCCTCCTTTGAATAGTTGAAATGAAAAGCTCCTTTTTTCCGAGCGGAAATTCTTTTATTAATTGAACGACATAAAACATTCATACAGGTGAGTTCCTCGTAGGGTAATTCAATATATTTATAATTCATCCAATTGATTTTTTGAATTTGTTCTTGATCACCTGAGGGTGGTGGCGGCCAATCATAGTGTAAATTTTTATATCATATTTACGATCTTTTCTCAGGATGTCGTAGGTATTTTTGAGAATACAGACGACAAGAGCCACTTCATACGCGCCCTCGAATTTGATCGTGGGAGAGAGTTTTGTCCAAAAATCACTTGTTCTATTCAATCATTGTAGAGAGGATCAGAAACATTGGACATGAAAGTTACATAGAAATCATTGGGCATGAGTAATGTCTTCAGCACTGACCCAAGAATCAAAATCAGAGTTTATCCTAGCCAGCGAACAAGCAACTGTCTCTTGCCCCTACGAGTACGACTCTTTAATATCTTTTCAATTTGATAAATTTCACTAGTGTTTCTAACTTTTTGCAGTTCATATTCATAAAAACCGCCGAGAATCTTATCATCTTTTGTGTCTCGCAGTCCATATGTTGTGGGTTCAGTGTCCAGGATTTTGGACACTTTAAAAAGTTCGGTGCTCCATAAATAATTCCCCTTTTCAAAAATATTGGTGGTTCTATTAATTCTAATAGTATCACCAACATTGAATTTCTTCTTTTTCCTCTTCTTCTCATTGTCATTGGAATGTTGCTTTAGAAAAGCATCAAATGTATTTTCACTGCAATGAACTTCCCGAGGGCTTGAGTTGGACAGAGATCGATGAGGTCGATGGTTGTATATCTGTATGATTTTATCTAAATCATGAATAAAAGCAGGTGTATTTTTCAGTGTACAATATCTTGAAATTAATAGACGAATCGCTCTTATCAATCGTTCAGCCAATGCAGCCTTTATGGGGCTGTGACTATGATAAAGTGTTGTATTATATTTCAATAGAACCTTTTGCACATGGGGATTAACAAATTCGCTACCACGATCCG
This sequence comes from Artemia sinica, assembly GCA_027921565.1. Taxonomy (NCBI): domain Eukaryota; kingdom Metazoa; phylum Arthropoda; class Branchiopoda; order Anostraca; family Artemiidae; genus Artemia; species Artemia sinica. The sequence continues at coordinate 815,476 of JAPEVW010000062.1, read as the reverse complement.
ATTTAATTTTTCTATAACAATCCTGTTCAAGAATACTTTCAATGGCCTGAGCAACTTCAACACCTCTCTTTGACCGTAATGGAATGGCATTTATTTGGAATGGCATTATTTGTAGGGTGCATTGTGACGCCGTTGAATAGCATCTAAAGTTAAAAGATCAGTTTGCATTATATGCAGAGGGAAAAAGGCTTTAGTTTGTCGATATTGTTTACCACGAATCCTGCGATTCCGATGTAGTGTGTAACTCGGTTCATTCTGTAGATACTCTTTTGCTTTTTTAATGTGCTGCCAGAGGCAACTTTAAAAGCGTTTTGGTGGAAATTAAACTTCCCGCTTCACCAATATTTTCATAGACATGTTTCAGAACTTCATCCATTTTGAACGCAAACACGTAGTGTAATGTCCACTCCCCTTTTGCACACTGGAGGGTGAATCAATCCGTCTTCGCTTTTTACTAGCAGCCACAGGTGTTATAAAATCATTGCTGCTGCTGCTGCTAGTATTTTCAAATATTGAATCTTCTTCTTTTTTAAATGGTGTTGGCGTTGTTGGAGGACCATATTCTTTTAGTTTCTTTAGATTTTGCTTATTGCCAATAAGACTTTTGGGAAAGTTTGACACATTTAGAAAGGTGTATAGATTATTGTCAAATGATAAAGTCCTTTACGACTCGTCACCATATCACAAATTAAATCAACTAGATTATAACTTTTTCCCTGAATTATAATTCGTTTCCCTGCGCTGTCGACTTGAACTTGATGATCATCATCACCAGTTTCCAACATGAGATACGATAATACTCTTTTATACTCTGTTCTCGATAGGTCACTGGCAATAGGTTTCCAATTGTTGACACTATAGAATTCAATTCCTTCTCCTTTGATTGCACTGCTGCAGAATCTTGAGGAGATGTTTCCTGTTTAGAGGGATCTGTGACGGTGACAGCGGCGGGTCTCTCACGATAAGGTCTATGTTTGTCCACACGTCACAATGCATCTTGAAGTAAAAGCGGTTTTTTGTCATCAGCAATATTGTCATCATTAATGAATTTGCTTAGATTGTCTTCAAAATGTTCGACGGGCGAGAAGACAAGTTCAAATGGTGTCAATTTATAGGGTTTAGCCATTCTCTCTAGAGAAAACTGTTTACAAGTCCTGCAATTATTGGCAGTAAAAGTGTAAAAAGCTACCGCCCGCTTGGAAGGAGACGTTTTCTTTTCAAAATTTTTCCCTCGTTTTTGCAAGCCAAGTCGCGTACAGTGGAACGATGTTGCTTTGTCTGTTGTCTAACACCTTCTGGCAAGTGCACATTGCCCTCAGTTAAATTTAAACAAAGTTCAGATATTAGATTAATGAAATCATTGTCAACACCATGTTTGAGTATAGCCTTCCTGAGTGGAGGTTTTGAAGTGCCTAAAACGGAAAAAAAATACTGTTGTTCGTGTAGTTTCTTCAGTGTCATAATGCCAACTAATAGCCTTTTCTACTGTTCACCGGAAGATATACTGTAATTTCTTTGTCGAGAATGTCGGTGACTACACGTAGATCCTCGGGCGTGCTCTGATTAAGATCTAGCAAAATATAGCCGTGGGGCTTATTTGTCACCTGAGTGTACGCTGACAGCAGAAATTTAGGGGCGCCGTGGTTTATTTGCTTATTGAGAGTTATTAGTGAGCTAGAATCACGAACAACTCGATAGATAATATAGATGGTGCAATTCAAAGCAAGGGTTCGCATACTTTTGCTCTGATGAAACTGATTGTGTAGAACTAGGGTTATGGAAATGTGTTCATGATGAGAGCGAACGGTGAACAGCTGTTGCATTTCCTGTGAGAACTGTTCAATGGATTCAGCCAAATCATCAATAATCAGCCACGAGTTTGGTTCTATACTATTGAAAACTTCAAGTCCCCGTATGAATTGTATTGGTATGGTTGTGGCAATGGCTTTTATTTGATCATAGGACTCCTGCCAAATACTATAGCAATAATAAATTTTATTGGTTTTTCCAAAAACATTTTATTACAATTTTGAATTATTTTAGCTAAAGGTGTGGTTTTCCCCGACATTGACGGCCCGCACAGAAACGATCTGAATAGTATTTTAAATTGATACATGCTGCTACTGTTGCTGCTGTTGACAACAGTCGGACTACAACTAACTGTAAATCATACTTATCCAGTGAATAAGTAGTAGTAATAATTTTCCCATAGATCTATCTAGTACGTTAACAAGAACAACAAAAGCAATATTTCATTTTCATTTATTTGACATGAAAAACACTATTTGTTCAAACATGAACAACGTAAAAAACACTTTATGTACAACATTTATTATAAAAACACTTTTGTTCATCAAGGACAACAACAACAACAACAACACTTATTGTCATAGAAACACTTTTTGTTCATCATCACATTTGTGTACATTAGCACACACACTATTTGTACAGTAAATCACTTGAAAAAAAAACACTTAGAACTTTAAAAAAATAGCAGAGTTGAACATTATGAATTTAAAAGGGGCCCCAACCACCCTCCGGGGAGCCGCGGGGCCGAAGGCCGCCGCGGGTGGGACCCCCACCCCTGGGGCCAAAAGCCGGCTGCGGGCGGGACTCATCACCCTCCGGGATCGAAACAGTATACAATAGTCGTCGTCACTGCAGGTTAGGTTGGGTTAGTTAATTCACGAAAGGCTTAGGGCTAGTGGTTAGAGCATTTAATTTATGAAAGGTTAGTGGTTATTGGTTAGAGCATTTAATTTATGAAAGGTTAGTGGTTAGAGCATTTAATTTATGAAAGGTTAGTAGTTAGTGGTTAGGTTGGGTTAGTGGTTAGGTTAATTTATCCAGACCAAGTTGATTGCGGTAGTCTCTGCATTCAACTCGGTCTGAAATGCGGTAGTGGCCATGTGGCAGTACACTTACACCATTCTCGAGCACATAGACTTTGTCGGATATACATGACATTGCATTCTTTTCTACTCTTACAGTATAATTTCTGTACTATAGAGAGCGAATTGCAAGCACTTGTGCTCTCGGCACTAGGCTACTTTCTACAAAGTCTCTGTACACGCTCATGTTGAAATTGTTCTTTACAAAATATGTAGGCACCCCTTTACACGCCTGCTTTACATCCCTATTATGTGTTTCCACGCAATAAACTTTAGGACCCGAGAACACCCCCCTGGATATTAAATCACTCCCCGTCTCTGATTTTAACATTAGTAGTTGGTTGGGGCTTGACGTTTCACCAACTCGGGGCAGAGGGACGGGTTCCAGATGGTGAAATCCATCCGCGAGCTGATGTGTACCCCATTTTCTAAGTCTCCCAATAAATCCTCGGTTTTTACCTTTAACATCAGAGAATCTGTAACCCCATAGTAAACTTGAACCTCCCCCTCCCGTGGCCATTGCACCTTGCACACATTATAAAAAAAACGACAACATGAGCTTTTGGAAATTTCAAGTACTGAACTACCTCCCGCTGTATTCTTGTTCAGTACCACATTTCTCTTTCTCCTGTGTAGAAGAACCATGCCAGCCTCTATGCTCATGAACGTTGTAAAATTGGGGTCGGCAAAAATTCGTGCAAACTCTTGAGGTCAATCACGACGTCGCAACGAGATCTGTTCCGTACGCTTTCACACATTTTGCCAAACGCTGAATTTAAAATGAGTTTTTACATTTCCTTCTCGACTTTACTGTTTGCCCGAGAGCGTTTATCAACAAAAGTGTCGATAAACGTCTTTAAATAGGGTTTCTGACTTAATTGCAGGACCCTATGTATTTTGGTGATCTTGAAACCATTGTTCACCATCCAGTGTAAAAGTACATGGTGAACAACGATATTCTCCTTAGGGTTCAAATCTGCAATCAGTTTTTGCTAAGAGGGGGTCCAGTGCATCCCCATATCCTCAACCAATGATCGATTGTAGGGGCTCAGTGAGTCCCTGGTCACTGGTCGATTGATACAGGGAAAACAAAATCTCTAACTGAATCATGAAGCGCCAATGGAATGTGCCCGTCAATTTCAAAGAACCATTATTGTGGCCCATTGTCCTCGACAGTGTTAATGTCAGGGAACTCACAAGAATTCTCAAGCCATTTATAGTTCCCACACGGCAAAGAGTAGTGAGACATTGCCGAGGGGTACAATGAGTTCATGTCCAAGAACACTGCATTTGACTTTGCACCGGTGCTGTTTTGTCCGCTTGGATCGGTTGTGAAACGCGATCCCCATGAAAAACATACCCACCCCTCATTGATCTTTCTACAAAAAGGTGTTGATCCATGTCGGTGATTAAGCCTATTTCCTCCCTACTAATTTTTAAAATCAAGTCCATCACCAAATGTGGTGTGGAAAAATAATAGCCTATATCTAGTCCAAACTCTGAATAGATTTGGTCTGTGTTCTTGCAGACTATGTCTAACAGAGTTAAAACGTCACTGACCAAGTACAGTCTACAATAATCCCACCCATTTTTACAATCCCCCTTAGACCACACCTTCTTGGCAAACTCATATTCCTCGGCTGTGCATTCACTGTTGGTGAGTGAATTGTAGAAAGCTTCAATTGGAGGTAGTTTCACCTCGCTTAAGCGAGCGCCAGAACAGTAATAGTCGTATGCATATACACCTTTACAGGTCAATAGGTCATACATTTCACTGTCTGGAAAGTGCTGTTTAAGCAAAGGAAAGCTATCAAAATTGTCGCTTTTCTGCACTTGAATCAATTGACTCAATGCCTTGGGAAAAAAACTAAAGGAATCTAAAAACTTGATTTTATTCCAGCACGTATGCCCATTATTTACTACCTGCCATTTCAACTCGAGTAGCACCATTTGCTCGACCGATTTGGGAATGATGTTATAGTTAAATGAATTATTTACCCATGGACTATCTACTCCATCTCCCTCCCTAGCATACTCCCCCTATACTCCCTTCCCTCCCTATTTTAGCGGCACTGGCCAGTGCCGGTAAAATAAATTTTAAATCATAATTTGAATTTTGAATAAAAAGCGGAACGAAAAACTGCTGGCTAACGTTTATGTTACACGATTGATGCGCTACCCCTCTAAAATTACTACCCCTAGAGGATGTTTCCTGCCAAAAGTGATTGTGGTCTCTGACTTTCCCCTTCCCCCCTCTTTTCCCTTTAGTCGCCTTATCCCCCTCTTCAAACTCCCCCTTACAAACCCAACATATTTTTTTGATTTTTAATCGCGAGACGATCCTTTGCAGACAACACCATAGGGCAATGCGTATTTCTCAAACGAAAAATAGCGCCATTAGCTGTGCCAATTAATTTAGTCAGTGCCTTGATCATGCACTCTGCCTCATCCAACGTTTCTACTATTTCTAACAACTGCATAGTGTTAGAACTGTCTCTTTGTGCGTGGGCGTAGGAGACTGCAATAGCTTGATG